>JANJGK010000002.1:86550004-86577504 GCA_039081455.1 Macrobrachium rosenbergii
AGAGAGAGAGATTGATTGATTATGGCTATTAAAACTGGCATCATAACAATATGTGGAAAGGGACGAGAGAGAGAGATTGCTGACACATTTCACAAAAGAGATAAAGTTTTACTGCTTCGATTAAGACGTAATTCGATGTTGGTTGATGCAAAGACCGTAAGGAACACTTAGTTACAAGTGATGTAAGTGTTTGATAAGTGTTTGACGAGGCCGGTAGCTTTACAATAGAGTCGAAGTAATCGTAGAATTGTTCTTAAAATGTGGTTATGATTACTGATTTGTGTCGGGATGAGAAAGAGACTGCAACGTTCAGTAACTACCGAGGTTCATCCTGGACCTGTTAATTGTTATGTTTATCTTAGCACTTGGAAAAGCACGAGTCCAAGGAAGAATAATGGCTGCTTAACTACCCTTACCTGTAACAGTGTTTACATTTTATCACGAAATATCTGGCGAATCCTTTTCCAAAGACGTATTATTGATTATTCTCCTCCTTGCATGCACTGTCAACTTCTTTATAAGTTTGTTTTGGCATCCATATTAATACACAGTTTAAGGATACCGTCACTTTTATGCAGAACAAAATTCGAGGTCTTTCACTCTCCAGAGTTACTCTAACACTGGGTTTTACTGTTTAGACTTTTAGAGTTGCATGACAGAGAGAGAGAGAGAGAGAGAGAGAGAGAGAGAGAGGTCTTGTGACAGCGCAAGCATATAATTGCTCCCTTTTATAGCACAAAGAGAAAGAGAGAGAGAGCGAGAGAGAGAGAGAGAGAGACGAGACGAGAGAGAGAGAGAGAGAGGTCTTGTGACAGAGTAAGCACTTGCTCCTTCAAAATAACCAATGGGGGGGGGAGAGAGAGAGAGAGAGAGAGAGAGACGAGAGAGAGAGGAGAGAGAGAGAGAGATTTTAAGAGAGAGGATAGTCTTGCACAGGGCAAGTAATAATTGCTCTTTTTTATAGCACAAAGAGAGAGAGAGAGAGGGAGAGAGAGAGAGAGACGAGAGAGAGACGAGACGAGAGACGAGAGGACGAGAGACGAGAGAGGACGAGAGAGAGAGAGAGACCCTATACCACTAGTTTCAGAGCTGAATTTCCCCTCATCTAATATGATTTTCCATCTACTTACCAAATTAAAATAAAACTGTCCTTTACATTCCAAAATATCGATGTCCACTATGAGTACTGGTTAGTACAGATTTTCACCTCCTAAATTCGGCCAGTCTAAACCAACACCTACATTACTGTAACCATTTTATGACCGAGACAATTAATTAACCTCTCTGAAAATGTCTTTAACAAATAAGGGTTTTCAGATTGGGTATAACATTCCTACTGTTTTTGCAAAAGAATTCGTTACACTGTATTTCAAATTACCACAAAATCATTCGATTACAAAACAGAGAATTCGTCAGTGGAGTTTTTATGTGATATATGTTATTCTTGGACACAAAGGGAACCGAAAATTCTTACTAACCTGGTTTCATCAACACGTATTAAAAAAAGTTCAAGCCGGCAGGAATAAGATGTATTGATATCCCGATGTTCATGAACCATTGCCGAGTTTTTTAGCCTGAGGCTGAGATGTTTCATAACACATCCACACATATGGTCTGTTCTGTTTGGTTAACATACTATTTATCACAAAATATTGCAAGATCCTCTTCCAAATAAGTTTTATCGCTTATTTAGTTGCTTGCATCCGCTTTTAAATCCTTTCCAGGTTGCTTCTGCAGTCACTTGGATGTATTTAAACCTTGCCTTCAATTTCACTTTTTATGGAACACAAAATCTTCACGTTTTTCTTCCCCGGGACCTAAGCTAGCACTATGGCATGAGAGAGAGAGAGAGAGAGAGAGAGAGACGAGAGAGAGCAGAGAGAGACGAGAGAGAGAGCGAGAGAGAGAGAGAGAGAGAGAGGAACTTTCGCTCCTTTGCGCCAGAGAGAGAGAGAGAGAAAGACCGGAACTATCGCTGCTTTGTGTAAAAAAAAGTTAAGTATACCTTAGTTGAACCAGACCACTGAGCCTTTGTGTAACATCAGAGAGAGAGAGAGAGAGAGAGAAGGACGATAGAGAGAAGACGAGACGAGAGAGAGAGAGAGAGAGAGAGAGAGGCCTTGTGCCAATAAAGAAAAATCTATCAAAAAATGGTCGTCCCAATTCTTTCAATTTGCGAATAGAATTTACTTTTTATCGTAGTAAAATATTGCATTCACTTTCTTCACTCCCAGTAGCGTATATAATTCTAAAAGACATTCAAACATCATTTAGAGATTTCATTTTCCATAAGCTGACGAAAGTCCAATATGTTTATTCATTTACAAGTTGAAAGAGTGTCTGCAACATTTCCAAGTATCGGTGGTCAAAGTTTTAGATGAGGTTCGGTACAGAATTCCATTTCCCAAAAACTGTCAGTCTTAACGAAAGCTCACCATATTCATTTAGAAATTGATAATTTTTTATATTAATTATTTTAAGTATTACCAATGGTTAATATTACTTGATACTGTCAAATAGATAACAGAAAAATAATCTAATTAAGGTATTTATGAAAAGGCTAGACTGTATACTCTACGCCTGCGTAATAATTAAAAAATAGAGTACTTGGTAACTTTTTTTAGTTAATATATATGTTACTGAACTTTTATTAAAGAATATTCGAACTCTGAATGGTTCTAATTATACTCTATTTTGGTTATTCAATTAATTGAATGAAATTGAAACGAAATAGGATAAAATTATTTGGAAGTAAATTGACTGATTCACTATAATTTTCCAGTCATATATTTATTTCCAATATGACAAGAAAAAAAAAAACACTAAAATATGCCAAGAAAAACCATTAAGCTTTTACTATTATTATAAAGGACTATGAAATATGTTCCAACTTTTAAACAATAAAAATATGCTCACATTACAACACTAGTTAGGGTAACAAATTAACACTAATTAGCGTAACATGTGGTAACACTGTTATCATAACATATGCCAACATAACGCTGGTTAGCATAGTGTACGATAACGCTGGTGAGCATTGCCGATGCAAATCTTGGTTATCAGATTCTTGTTAACATAACATGATAAACTTTGTTGGCATAACCAATGCAAATCTGGGATATTGTAGCTGAGCTTAAACTTGGATAACGTGTTAACATACTTTATGATAACTTATGTTATCATAACATCTGATACTAAAACGTATGCCAAGACACTTGCGATGGTTATCATGACCTAGACAACAGACAGGTTAGCCGTTAGCATACCCTTAGGCAAGCCTGGATTAGCACAAACTATGCTGACCTACATACCTAACGTTTGTTAGCATAACTGAGTCTAATCGAACACTCACTCATTGGTGGATGGGGGCGAAATCTCTCTCTCTTCATCTTTCCTTATCTGTCTTTACCTCCTCTCTCTCTGCCCGGGGGAGAGGGGGGTTATGGCCGTCAATAAGGTATTGTGGGGAGGTTTATGAGAGGGTGTAATAGCCGGCCCCCATCCCCCCCCCCCCCCCCGCCAACGCCTTCTTCCTGGCTGTGTGGTGCGTATGTTTGTGCTTGTTTACAAATATCTGAAACATTAAGTGAAATTCCTTTTTTATGCATAATTCCAATTCAAGCGATATTCACCATTTATTAGTGAGATGCTATCGACACTGGGCGAATAAAAATAAAGTTTAACAGATATTTGAACATTAAAAAAGCCAAACCAATTTTTTAAGAATATAATTTACAGCCAAATTTCCGTCTCTTTCTTTTGCTGAAATTCACCGCCACATTGATTTTATTATTCAATATTTTAAGCTTTGGTTATCTGCCGTAGCCCAAGGAATAACAAGTTATTATAGACTGGAGCATATAAAGTGTTTAAAGCGTTGTGGAAGAAAGTTACAAAGGTCTACGCACACACACAAGTGTACAATCACTGACCCCCATCAGAAGCTTTTAATTTGTAATATCATTCGCCAAACGGCCTTGGTATTCACAGACATACAAACACGCCTTCCATCTCGTTGAAATGAGAACAAACAAACAAAATGAGGCACAAACTCTTATTGAAAACAATCGAAACCACTCGGTACATCTCCAGCTGTCATCTGGTGGCCTTGAAATCTCGGAAGTTGGTTGGTCTGTATTTAGGCATTGCTATTATATAGACACGTAATGCAGTGCTATAATGAAGCTGAATATAATGACATAATACTCTCGACTGTATTGCAGGGTTTTACCTGAACATCCGCCTAACCCAACCCCCTCCCACCTAAACCTCAGTTCCCCCATGAAAAAGCGATAATGATAATAAATTTTCAAGTAAGAATTACAAGTAAACTGTAATAATAAAATTAATAATTTTAAAAAGTTCTGGCAAGTTGCTTCGGGAGCGTGGGCGGGAAGGCGGAAGGTACCCACACGGGAGGAAGAAGAGAGGGTTGAGGTAGTAACTTAACTCCCCCTCCCTCCCCCACCTTGAATCTTCGTAATGTAAAAGCTACTTTTAACTCAATTTTTTACCACTAGATACTTTTGATATAATAAAAATGACCTCTCCGAAGTAATTCTCGACCAGTACAACCTCATCGAGGTCATCCTCGTCCGCGAGTGCATCAACGAGGTCGTCCTCGCCTGGGAAGCCCTGAGCGAGGTAAACTTGGCGGGGGACCACCTCTAGGAGGTAGCCTAATCTTCAACAAGGAAGACGTCCTCGAGGTTTTCCTCGCCCGGGAGAGCTATGATGAGGTAATTCTCTTTGAGATAAGCTCGATTAAGTAACTATGAAAACGCTAGAGTGGTCTAACAGAAGGAAACCCTTTTTCCCGATGCACCATGAATCAGTTGTTGGGAGAGGATGGGAAGTAAGATGGAAGAAAGATATATGAAATAAAGAACAGTAAAGGACCGAAAGGGGTTGCAGCTATATGGGCTGAAGGTACGCTACAAATAACCTTAAGTACTGCCTACAGTGCACTGACGGAACTAACCCCCTACGGGAAAGAGCATTGAGAGAACCACCAATTTTCCAACACCACAATGGAAAAATCTAATTGATAAATGATTATCAAGTATTTGATAGTCTTCACACGGGAGTAGTTCTTGAGGTTCTACAGACGAGGCTGTTACTAGACACCCATTCAGAAAGATGTAGGCAGTACCAAAGTGGTTAACTTTCCATGAATCATCCCTTCTATTCATATAATTGATCAACAGTTTTACAACCATGCTCAGACAGGGGTGTTACCAGAAAGTCCTGATTTTCTGATCGGTGTCAACAGTTTCGTTACCCAGTCATCTCAAGTATGCTTTGCAATAAAAAGACAACTTTGTCTGGCCACAATTGAGACTGAAGGTGCTTTAATACATAATATCCACCTGCACTTTCTCAACATCGTAATACATAGAATAACTTTTGACATCAGACGTAAAAAATGATGGACACCATAAAAGTTCTCTTTGGTTACAGGGGCCCCGCCTCGCTAAAAAACAAGGATGAACGCCTAGACTTATGCAGCATCAAGCAAGCCTTTCTCATCAGTGGAAGTACTCATAGCCTTCCATCTTTCTCCTTAACGATGGTTTTTTTCCCATTTGTATGGGGCAAGCACGATGCAGCATCAAACAAGCCTTTCTCATCAGTGGAAGTACTCATAGCCTTCCGTCTTTCTCCTTAACGATGGCTTTTTTCCCATTTGTATGGGGCAAGCACGATGCGCAGCATCAAACGCCTTTCTCATCAGTGGAAGTACTCATAGCCTTCCGTCTTTCTCCTTAACAATGGCTTTTTTCCCATTTGTATGGGGCAAGCACGATGCGCAGCATCAAACAAGCCTTTCTCATCAGTGGAAGTACTCATAGCCTTCCGTCTTTCTCCTTAACGATGGCTTTTTTCCCATTTGTATGGGGCAAGCACGATGCACAGCATCAAACACCTTTCTCATCAGTGGAAGTACTCATAGCCTTCCGTCTTTCTCCTTAACAATGGCTTTTTTCCCATTTGCATGGGGCAAGCACGATGCGCAGCATCAAACAAGCCTTTCTCATCAGTGGAAGTACTCATAGCCTTCCATCTTTCTAATTAACGATGGCTTTTTTCCCATTTGTATGGGGCAAGCACGATGCGCAGCATCAAACGCCTTTCTCATCAGTGGAAGTACTCATAGCCTTCCGTCTTTCTCCTTAACAATGGCTTTTTCCCATTTGTATGGGGCAAGCACGATGCGCACCATCAAACAAGCCTTTCTCATCAGTGGAAGTACTCATAGCCTTCTGTCTTTCTCCTTAACGATGGCTTTTTTTCCATTTGTATGGGGCAAGCACGATGCGCAGCATCAAACAAGCCTTTCTCATCAGTGGAAGTACTCATAGCCTTCCGTCTTTCTCCTTAACGACGGCTTTTTTCCCATTTGTATGGGGCAAGCACGATGCATGGCATCAAACAAGCATTTCTCATCAGTGGAAGTACTCATAGCCTTCTGTCTTTCTCCTTAATGACGGCTTTTTTTCCCATTTGTATGGGGCAAGCACGATGCGCAGCATCAAACGCCTTTCTCATCAGTGGAAGTACTCATAGCCTTCCGTCTTTCTCCTTAACGGTGGCTTTTTCTCCATTTGTATGGGGTAAGCACGATGCGCAGCATCTAACAAGCCTTTTTCATCAGTGGAAGTACTCATAACCTTCTGTCTTTCTCCTTAACGATGGCTTTTTGCCCATTTGTATGGGGTAAGCATGATGCGCAGCATCAAACAAGCCTTTCTCATCAGTGGAAGTGCTCATAGCCTTCCGTCTTTCTCCTTAACAATGGCTTTTTCCCATTTGTATGGGGTAAGCACGATGCGCAGCATCAAACAAGCCTTTCTCATCAGTGGAAGTACTCATAGCCTTCCGTCTTTCTCCTTAACGATGGCTTTTTCCCATTTGTATGGGGCAAGCACGATGCGCAGCATCAAACAAGCCTTTCTCATCAGTGGAAGTACTCATAGCCTTCCGTCTTTCTCCTTAATGACGGCTTTTTTTCCCATTTGTATGGGGCAAGCACGATGTGCATCATCAAACGCCTTTCTCATCAGTGGAAGTACTCATAGCCTTCCGTCTTTCTCCTTAACAATGGCTTTTTTCCCATTTGTATGGGGCAAGCACGATGCGCAGCATCAAACAAGCCTTTCTCATCAGTGGAAGTACTCATAGCCTTCCGTCTTTCTCCTTAACGATGGCTTTTTTCCCATTTGTATGGGGCAAGCATGATGCGCAGCATCAAGCACATCTTTCTCATCAGTGGAAGTACTCAGCCTTCCGTCTTTCTCCTTAACAATGGCTTTTTTCCCATTTGTATGGGGCAAGCATGATGCGCAGCATCAAACAAGCCTTTCTCATCAGTGGAAGTACTCATAGCCTTCCATCTCTCTCCTTAACGATGGCTTTTTTCCCATTTGTATGGGGAAAGCACGATGCGCAGCATCAAACGCCTTTCTCATCAGTGGAAGTACTCATAGCCTTCAGTCTTTCTCCTTAACAATGGCTTTTTTTCCCATTTGTATGGGGCAAGCACTATGCACAGCATCAAACAAGCCTTTCTCATCAGTGGAAGTACTCATAGCCTTCCGTCTTTCTCCTTAACAATGGCTTTTTTCCCATTTGTATGGGGCAAGCACTATGCACAGCATCAAACAAGCCTTTCTCATCAGTGGAAGTACTCATAGCCTTCCGTCTTTCTCCTTAACAATGGCTTTTTACCAATTTGTATGGGGCAAGCATGATGCGCAGCATCAAACAAACCTTTCTCATCAGTGGAAGTACTCATAGCCTTCCGTCTTTCTCCTTAACAATGGCTTTTTTCCCATTTGTATGGGGTAAGCATGATGCGCAGCATCAAACAAGCCTTTCTCATCAGTGGAAGTACTCATAGCCTTCCGTCTTTCTCCTTAACAATGGTTTTTTTCCCATTTGTATGGGGCAAGCATGATGCGCAGCATCAAACAAGCCTTTTTCATCACTGGAAGTACTCATAGCCTTCCGTCTTTCTCCTTAACAATGGCTTTTTTCCCATTTGTATGGGGAAAGCATGATGCGCACCATCAAACAAGCCTTTCTCATCAGTGGAAGTACTCATAGCCTTCCGTCTTTCTCCTTAACAATGGCTTTATTCCCATTTGTATGGGCAAGCACGATGCGCAGCATCAAACAAACCTTTCTCATCAGTGGAAGTACTCATAGCCTTCCGTCTTTCTCCTTAACAATGGCTTTTTTCCCATTTGTATGGGGTAAGCATGATGCGCAGCATCAAACAAACCTTTCTCATCAGTGGAAGTACTCATAGCCTTCCGTCTTTCTCCTTAACAATGGCTTTTTTCCCCATTTGTATGGGGCAAGCTCGATGCACAGCATCAAACAAGCCTTTCTCATCAGTGGAAGTACTCGTAGCCTTCTGTCTTTCTCCTTAACAATGGCTTTTTTCCCCATTTGTATGGGGCAAGCATAATGCGCAGCATCAAACAAGCCTTTCTCATCAGTGGAAGTACTCATAGCCTTCTGTCTTTCTCCTTAACAATGGCTTTTTTCCCATTTGTATGGGGAAAGCATGATGCGCAGCATCAAACAAGCCTTTCTCATCAGTGGAAGTACTCATAGCCTTCCGTCTTTCTCCTTAACAATGGCTTTTTTCCCATTTGTATGGGGAAAGCATGATGCGCAGCATCAAACAAACCTTTCTCATCAGTGGAAGTACTCATAGCCTTCCGTCTTTCTCCTTAACGATGGTTTTTTTCCCAGTTGTATGGGGAAAGCATGATGCGCACCATCAAACAAGCCTTTCTCATCAGTGGAAGTACTCATAGCCTTCCGTCTTTCTCCTTAACAATGGCTTTTTTCCCATTTGTATGGGGTAAGCATGATGCGCAGCATCAAACAAGCCTTTCTCATCAGTGGAAGTATGCATAGCCTTCCGTCTTTCTCCTTAACAATGGCTTTTTTCCCATTTGTATGGGGAAAGTATGATGCACACCATCAAACAAGCCTTTCTCATCAGTGGAAGTACTCATAGCCTTCCGTCTTTCTCCTTAACGATGGCTTTTTTCCCCATTTGTATGGGGCAAGCACGATGCGCACCATCAAACAAGCCTTTCTCATCAGTGGAAGTGCTCATAGCCTTCCGTCTTTCTCCTTAACAATGGCTTTTTCCCCATTTGTATGGGGAAAGCATGATGCGCAGCATCAAACAAGCATTTCTCATCAGTGGAAGTACGCATAGCCTTCCGTCTTTCTCCTTAACAATGGTTTTTTTCCCATTTGTATGGGGAAAGCATGATGCACACCATCAAACAAGCCTTTCTCATCAGTGGAAGTACTCATAGCCTTCCGTCTTTCTCCTTAACGATGGCTTTTTTCCCCATTTGTATGGGGCAAGCACGATGCGCACCATCGAACAAGCCTTTCTCATCAGTGGAAGTACTCATAGGCTTCCGTCTTTCTCCTTAACAATGGCTTTTTTCCCATTTGTATGGGGAAAGCATGATGCGCAGCATCAAACAAGCCTTTCTCATCAGTGGAAGTACGCATAGCCTTCCGTCTTTCTCCTTAACAATGGCTTTTTTCCCCATTTGTATGGGGAAAGCATGATGCACACCATCAAACAAGCCTTTCTCATCAGTGGAAGTACTCATAGCCTTCCGTCTTTCTCCTTAACAATGGCTTTCTTCCCCATTTGTATGGGGCAAGCACGATGCGCACCATCAAACAAGCCTTTCTCATCAGTGGAAGTGCTCATAGCCTTCCGTCTTTCTCCTTAACAATGGCTTTTTTCCCCATTTGTATGGGGCAGGCACGATGCGCACCATCAAACAAGCCTTTCTCATCGGTGGAAGTGCTCATAGCCTTCCGTCTTTCTCCTTAACAATGGCTTTTTTCCCCATTTGTATGGGGCAGGCATGATGCGCACCATCAAACAAGCCTTTCTCATCAGTGGAAGTACTAATAGCCTTCCATGTTTCTCCTTAACAATGGCTTTTTTCCCCATTTGTATGGGGCAGGCACGATGCGCAGCATCAAACAAGCCTTTCTCATCAGTGGAAGTGCTCATAGCCTTCCGTCTTTCTCCTTAACAATGGCTTTTTTCCCCATTTGTATGGGGCAGGCACGATGCGCACCATCAAACAAGCCTTTCTCATCGGTGGAAGTACTCATAGCCTTCTGTCTTTCTCCTTAACAATGGCTTTTTTCCCCATTTATATGGGGCAAGCACGATGCGCACCATCAAACAAACCTTTCTCATCAGTGGAAGTACTCATAGCCTTCCATGTTTCTCCTTAACAATGGCTTTTTTCCCCATTTGTATGGGGCAGGCACGATGCGCACCATCAAACAAACCTTTCTCATCAGTGGAAGTACTCATAGCCTTCTGTCTTTCTCCTTAACAATGGCTTTTTTCCCCATTTATATGGGGCAAGCACGATGCGCACCATCAAACAAGCCTTTCTCATCAGTGGAAGCACTCATAGCCTTCCGTCTTTCTCCTTAACAATGGCTTTTTTCCCCATTTATATGGGGCAAGCACGATGCGCAGCATCAAACAAGCCTTTCTCATCAGTGGAAGTACTCATAGCCTTCCGTCTTTCTCCTTAACAATGGCTTTTTTCCCCATTTGTATGGGGCAAGCATGATGCGCAGCATCAAACAAGCCTTTCTCATCAGTGGAAGTACTCATAGCCTTGTCTTTCTCCTTTATGCTTTTTTTCCCATTTGTATGGGGTAAGCACAATACATTCTTATTGAAGAACTTTGATTCGGCTTTGGGGTAGACTTTGTAGTCTCGATCGGCTGCCCAGCCTGTCATCTTTAGACCCCGGTAACGTATGTACATCCAGACTGAAAACAAAGGGGATTTCCCTGTATCGTACAAAACAACTTTCAGCTCATCATTCTTTGCAAGATTTGTCTACAAAAGCTGAAATTTTCTGCATAACCTCGCACATGCCTTCTTGTTGCAACATGTATGATAATCATCCATACTTGAAGGCGTTAAAGATCGGGTAATTACTTTTAAAAGTTTTCTAAATTACCACATATGACTGGCCCTCTGCCTGTATAATACACATATACAGTAGTGGGGATTAAATCCTGCCATTTAAAAGGTATCGTAGCTTGGCACAAAGGTGAAAAAATTACCTCCACTCATATTTGAGAGCCTAATCAAACACGGCCGCAGCCCAAATTGAACAAGAGTGAAACCGTTAAACGAAAGGTTGGACTGACTAAAGTAAATCATTAAGAGAATCTAGGGATAGCTTTGTAGATTTTAACTGAACGTGACAAAATTAGGGTAGAAGCAATAAGATTCCTTTGGGAATAAGAAATGGATGAATGGCAGATAATTTCAGCCTCAGTAGAGGGGGGTTTGGGTTTAGTTCACACCACTGGACTCGAAGTTGGCAACATTTAATAACAGGGGCCTTGCAGTTAAGAGACTACTGGGAGGTATTGTAGTGTTCCCTCAACGGGTTTTCTGTAGTGAACCTTCCATTTTCTAGGGTGACTTTCCCACAAGTCTGTCATAACTAGCCACATCTATCTGTTAATAAGTGTTATTCATTTGTGACCGTTTACGTTGTACGTCAGAACATTATTGTTAACTCTTGTAATATCTTTATGTCATTGCATTCATGCAACATTTCACATTGTGAACTGACCTCGGGGTACCTACATTCCTATTGTATGACGTCCGGAAGACACTTTATAAGCGGCTTGCTTTCTTGATAAAATATCAGTACATATCAACCTGGTCTGTTTTTCGCACCTCTTACAGGATTTTTACTCCCACATTTAAGGTCATCTGTCCTTATTACCACAGACATCAATGCCTGACAATGCACTACTGATTATCTTTACGTTCTGTTTGGCATTTTTATATTACCACAGCCATTAGTTCTCCACTCGTGACAAGCTAAAACATTAGATGACCGACAAACCACAGGTTTTCCCAATAGGGCACGGTTCACCTATTGCTTCCCGACCTCTGTGCTTACCTTCTTTATTTTGGCCCTATTTCAGAGCTAGATGACTAGGGATATTAGCAAAACACAACCAAAGTATATTTTTTGAAAATATCTAGTAGCTCTCTTTTTCAGCAAGAGCTACTTTGCAGTATACCAGTTATATTCCCAGTCAGATTATCCCCCTCAATGCTAAAAAGACAGTGGTCTCAAAGTACAGTAGCTGTTTTCTAGCTGGTGCTTAGTAAGGGATACCGGGGCAAAACAATTGAAAATCCTTTCCAGCCCACAAGAGGAATCTCTTCTTCTGCTCTGCTGACAAGGTCCTCTTCATATCTACCTGGAAAACAAAAAACCTACTTTAGTATTCAATGCATGTTTGTCCAGTCAACAGTTAGCATGTTTTCTTTCTCACATTCAACCCAGGATATGAACTCATTTCAAGGTACTGCTAAACCCCTGTCTGTTGAGATGTCAAAATATGTAAATCTCTGGGCCCAATGCTTCTTCAAGATTTGCATGCTGACATTACCTTGGGAATACTGAGAGGAGAGAGACGAGTAACAAAGAAAAATGTGTACAAAAATGAACAGTATCTTAATTATCTTCGTTGGCAAAAAGGACACAGTCTTTCTGGTTGCAGTGATATTAATGGTGGACCTTTCTCCTTCCGGTAGGGAGGAACTACTTTCATTCAGCTTGTAGGAGGAATGCAATGTGCATGCCTCCAGCAACTTGGTGGTTTCATGATAGATGATGGTGACTGTCAAGATAATTTGTACAAGGTTTGAAGGGAAAGACTGGTGCATTTGCTGCGTTCATTCTGCGTGGTATATGAATACACCTGTAGTGTCCTATTTGAGATCCAAGGCACAGGAAGGTCTAGGTACACTATACTCATTTATAATTACTGTATACTGATTGCGACCTACACTGTGGGAAGTTGGCTTTACACCTGCAATATTGGAAGTGGAAATTCCTGAACCCACACAGATAAAGATGCCAGTTCATTATAAAATGTGACCAGTGGGTCTGTGCTAAATTATTATTTGATGCAATAAAAGTTCTCAACGATTGGAAGAACTATCTGAATTTGACACAAAAACCTTATACTTACTGTGCCTTTGCATTTTGTGTATAACAGTGCAAAGGACATTTGCTACCTTGCTGAAGGAGGAAAATAATTTTTGGTCCATTATTCATTAGGAGCGAGTTTAAGCACTTAAGATTCAAGGACTTTTTCTATATATTTTTCTGTGGTTTATGTAAAATAAGCACTCCAAGATAAATATTGTTAAAAAAAAACAAAACCCTATTTAAAATAATATTGCTTATCATTATGATACTCGGGCTGCTTTTTCCTCATGATAATTAGGTTAAGGTATTCAGGTTAGGGTGGATCTGACGGCCAACAAAATTCAAATAAGAAGAGATTGGATTAACATTTTCTATGTACTTGTGTACTCAGATTCAAGTTAACAGACTAGTTAGGTAGGGCTGTGCTGTCACACAGAGAATTGAATTACAATATTAGGATAAGGCTTGAGTTCTTTTTATACATTATTCTCCTACTACAGACTTCTGATCGCTGTAGCAGCAGCAATCTTGTTACTTACCGGAGCCTCATTGGCAGTGTCCCACAAATCCACATCATGGAGATACTGGTGAACACAGCCGAGGGATCCTGTCTCAATTATGGAGGGAGCATGTCTTCTTTCTCTGCATCTTTTCCCACTTCTGTGTGGGGTCGGTGTTTTTGACACCTTTCCTCCTCCACCTGGCTCGGTCAAACACATCGTCCTCTGACAACTGTTTTCCCCTCAGGTCTTCTCTAAACTGCAGTCTTCTTTCCTGGGCCTTCTTTGATAGTTCTACGACTTCAGTAGTTCCTCTTATTATTTCATTTTTGATCTCTGGAAGGGAAATATATTGTCAAAATGAAGTTCACCAAATATGTTAGCAAAACAGAACAAATAATGACACCCCTAAAACCTATAGTGCAAGGCCATAAGGCTACCAGAACCAATTCTCGATTTCTGCCTAATGTCCAGTTAGGAAAGTCAGCCCCCAGGCTGTGGGGTAAAGGGCCACTGAAGGGAACCTTAAATTGGGCCACCTTAGCCGGGGGGGGGGGGGGAAGGGGGGGGGGGCAGCAGATCATATATCCCCAGGGGGAAGTTCTTCCCGAGACCAAGAGTGAGAAAGACAAGATCTTATGGAAAGCAAGAGAGGGAGAGAGAAAAGAATATCCTTATGGACAGCAAAAGAGAGAGAGAGAGAGAGAGAGAGAGAGAGATCAGAACATATTCTTGTGGAAAGCAAGAGAGGGAGAGAAAAAAAATATTCTTATGGAAACCAAGAGACTACAAATTCCTTTAGTGTTGACGCTGGTCACTACAATCAATTGTCCTTAAAATGATATGTCCTTAAAACTTCCTATTTGTAGAAATGGGAACTTGGTTAAGAGGGGTTCAGCTAATAATATTATCATTATTATTATTATTATTATTCAGAAGATAAACCCCTATTCATATGGAACCAGCACACATGAACCTCTGACTTGAAATTCAAGCTCCCAGAGAATATGATGTTCATTTGAAAGACGCTACAGAAGAAAAGACCTCTGGAATGTCACATTATGAAAAGTAAGATTCAAAAATACTTGTCTCTAATCATAACAGACACTGCTTTCCATGCTTTACACCCAGTGTTGATCTATACTCAAATCTTTCCATTTAAAAAGGCTATGACTACCAACAAATCTAAACTGTACTTACATAAAATCTAAACTTTCTGAAAAATCACCAGACATCCACACTTGGTTTCAATTCCTCAGTAGACTTGATGATCAATCAAAGTTTCTCTCCCAAAAGAATGGCCATGAAGATTCTTTCTGAAGTAAAGTAGAAAAAAGGTTAAGAAGGTGACAAAAAATCTTCTTCTAAATCAGTTATAAGAATGTCTGCACAGCTAAACGACCCACATTGCAGAACAAGGAAGGGTTTGATAAACTTTGATCGTAACTTCTGGTATATAAAGAGAGATTTATTCAATATTTACTGAAAAGCACATAAATGAAAACCAAACTTGAAAATCAAACTTAGCAGACATCACCAGAAGGGATAATAGTCACTTCAGAAGGTTCCACAAAAACCTGACGTCAGCATGTGGAGATGTATGCAGAAAATAATAATGGTAAACAAAAAAAAAAAAAGTATCTACACAATTATGGCACATTTCTCAAGGTTCCACAAAAACCTGACGTCAGAATGTGGATATAAATGCAGACAATAATAATGGTAAATAAAAAAAAAGTACCTACACAATTGTGGCACATTTCACATTTCTGAAAGGGAAATATTGTGTCAAAATCAAGTCCAAAACACGTATGTTAGCATAGTAGTAAAACCAATGACACCTAACCCATATACAAGGCTTTAAAAACCTCTCTATTTCTGCCTGAATGGCCAGTTAGGACACAGTGACCAAGTGGTAACACATATTAAAACAAAGACACTGTGGAGTTTTGAGTAAAAACTTAACCAGCTGGAAGAGATGATGTTGGATTTGTTATTATTCAGAAGATGAATCCTATTCATGTGGAACAAGCCCACAGGAACCACTGGCTTGAAATTCAAGCTCCAGAAGAATATGGTGTTCATCTGAAAGAAGTAACACATGGTAATAGGAAATACAGACAGAAGACATCAGTTATTAAAAAAGAAAAAAATTAAGTAATAATTAGTTAAACTGTAAGTACTGACTTGCCAAGAAGGGAAGTGGGGTCTATTTCGCAACATTAAACCTAATTCACAAATGTATTCACAATATTGATCCTGATATTTACACTTAAATGCAAAAAATTCCACAACTGGAAAAGGAAAAAAAGTTCACAACCAACACAGCCATGTTGGAAGGAATGAAACTGACAAAAAAAAAAAAAAAAAAAAAAAAAAAAAAAATCAGTGATACAGAAAATACTCCCCTCAAGGAAAGGTATGATATTCAGTGACCTTGACTCATCTGATGAATGGAAAATTATTTTTAATATTTATTGAAGAGCTTATAAATAAAAATTAAAGTTAGCATAAATCGCCAGAGAGGTTAATGGTCACGTAAGACGGTCCACAAAAAGCTGACGTCAGAAAGTGGATATATGCAGAAAATGATAATGGCAAACAATTAAAAAAAAAGTATCTACACAATTGTATCACATTTCTCAAGGTTCCACAAAAACCTGACGTCAGAATGTGGAACTGTATGCAGAAAATAATAATGGTAAACAATAAAAAAAAGTATCTACACAATTATGGCACATTTCTCAAGGTTCCATAAAAACCTGACGTCAGAATGTGGAGATGTATGCAAAAAATAATAATGGTAAACAATAAAAAAAAGTATCTACACAATTGTGGCACATTTCTCAAGGTTCCACAAAAACCTGATGTCAGAATGTGGAGATGTATGAAGAAAATAATAATGGTAAACAATAAAAAAAAGTATCTACACAATTGTGGCACATTTCTCAAGGTTCCACAAAAACCTGACATCAAAATGTGGAGATGTATGCAGAAAATAATAATGGTAAGCAATAAAAAAAAGTATCTACACAATTGTGGCACATTTCTCAAGGTTAGACAAAAACCTGACATCAGAATGTGGAGATGTATGCAGAAAATAATAATGGTAAGCAATAAAAAAAAGTATCTACACAATTGTGGCACATTTCTCAAGGTTCCACAAAAACCTGATGTCAGAATGTGGAGATGTATGCAGAAAATAATAATGGTAAAAAATAAAAAAAAAGTATCTACACAATTATGGCACATTTCTCAAGGTTCCACAAAAACCTGACATCAGAATGTGGAGATGTATGCACAAAATAATAATTGTAATCAATAAAAAAAAGTATTTACACAATTATGGCACATTTCTCAAGGTTCCACAAAAAACTGACGTCAGCATGTAGAGATGTATGCAGAAAATAATAATGGTAATCAATAAAATAAAGTATCTACACAATTATGGCACATTTCTCAAGGTTCCACAAAAACCTGATGTCAGCATGTGGAGATGTATGCAGAAAATAATAATGGTAATCAATAAAAAAAAAAGTATCTACACAATTATGGCACATTTCTCAAGGTTCCACAAAAACATGATGTCAGAATGTGGAGATGTATGCACAAAATAATAATGGTAATCAATAAAAAAAAGTATCTTCACAATTATGGCACATTTCTCAAGGTTCCACAAAAACCTGACGTCAGAATGTGGAGATGTATGCACAAAATAATAATGGTAATCAATAAAAAAAAAAAAGTATCTACACAATTATGGCACATTTCTCAAGGTTCCACAAAAACCTCACGTCAGCATGTGGAGATGTATGCAGAAAATAATAATGATAAACAATAAAAAAAAGTATTTACACAATTATGGCACATTTCTCAAGGTTCCACAAAAACCTGACGTCAGCATGTGGAGATGTATGCAGAAAATAATAATGGTAAACAATAAAAAAAAAAGTATCTACACAATTATGGCACATTTCTCAAGGTTCCACAAAAACCTGACGTCAGCATGTGGAGATGTATGCAGAAAATAATAATGGTAATCAATAAAAAAAAAAGTATCTACACAATTATGACACATTTCTCAAGGTTCCACAAAAACCTGACGTCAGAATGTGGAGATGTGTGCAGAAAATAATAATGGTAAACAATAAAAAAAGTATCTACACAATTGTGGCACATTTCTCAAGGTTCCACAAAAACCTGACGTCAGAATGTGGAGATGTATGCAGAAAATAATAATGGTAAAAAATAAAAAAAATAAAAAGTTAACTACACAATTATGGCACATTTCTCAAGGTTCCACAAAAACCTGACGTCAGAATGTGGAGATGTATGCAGAAAATAATAATGGTAAACAGTAAAAAAAAAAGTATCTACACAATTATGGCACATTTCTCAAGGTTCCACAAAAACCTGACGTCAGAATGTGGAGATGTATGCACAAAATAATAATGGTAAACAATAAAAAAAAGTATCTACACAATTGTGGCACATTTCTCAAGGTTCCACAAAAACCTGACGTCAGAATGTGGAGATGTATGCAGAAAATAATAATGGTAAACAATAAAAAAAAAAAGTATCTACACAATTGTGGCACATTTCTCAAGGTTCCACAAAAACCTGATGTCAGAATGTGGAGATGTATGCAGGCAATAATAATGGTAATCAATAAAAAAAAAGTATCTACACAATTGTGGCACATTTCTCAAGGTTCCACAAAAACCTGACATCAGAATGTGGAGATGTATGCACAAAATAATAATGGTAATCAATAAAAAAAAGTATCTACACAATTATGACACATTTCTCAAGGTTCCACAAAAACCTGACGTCAGAATGTGGAGATGTATGCACAAAATAATAATGGTAAACAATAAAAAAAAAAAGTATCTAGACAATTATTTCACATTTCTCAAGGTTCCACAAAAACTTGACGTCAGAATGTGGATATAAATGCAGACAATAATAATAGTAAACAATAAAAAAAAAAAAGTATCTCTTCAATTGTGGCACATTTCACATTTCTGAAAGGGAAATATTGTGTCAAAATCAAGTCCAAAACACGTATGTTAGCATAGTAGTAAAACCAATGACACCTAACCCATATACAAGGCTTTAAAAACCTCTCTATTTCTGCCTGAATGGCCAGTTAGGACACAGTGACCAAGTGGTACCACATATTAAAACAAAGACACTGTGGAGTTTTGAGTAAAAACTTAACCAGCTGGAAGAGATGACGTTGGATTTGTTATTATTCAGAAGATGAATCCTATTCATGTGGAACAAGCCCACAGGAACCACTGGCTTGAAATTCAAGCTCCAGAAGAATATGGTGTTCATCTGAAAGAAGTAACACATGGTAATAGGAAATACAGACAGAAGACATCAGTTATTAAAAAAGAAAAAAATTAAGTCACAAATAATTAGTTAAACTGTAAGTACTGACTTGCCAAGAAGGGAAGTGGGGTCTATTTCGCAACATTAAACCTAATTCACAAATGTATTCACAATATTGATCCTGATATTTACACTTAAATGCAAAAAATTCCACAACTGGAAAAGGAAAAAAAGTTCACAGCCATCACAGCCATGTTGGAAGGAATGAAACTGACAAAAAAAAAAAAAAAAAAAAAAAATCAGTGATACAGAAAATACTCCCCTCAAGGAAAGGTATGATATTCAGTGACCTTGACTCTTCTGATGAATGGAAAATTTTATTTTTAATATTTATTGAAGAGCTTATAAATAAAAATTAAACTTAGCATAAATTGCCAGAGAGGTTAATGGTCACGTAAGACGGTCCACAAAAAGCTGACGTCAGAAAGTGGACATATGCAGAAAATAATAATGGCAAACAATAAAAAAAAAAAAAGTATCTACACAATTGTGGCACATTTCTCAAGGTTCCACAAAAACCTGACGTCAGCATGTGGAGATGTATGCAGAAAATAATAATGGTAATCAATAAAAAAAAGTATCTACACAATTGTGGCACATTTCTCAAGGTTCCACAAAAACCTGACGTCAAAATGTGGAGATGTATGCAGAAAATAATAATGGTAATCAATAAAAAAAAAGTATCTACACAATTGTGGCACATTTCTCAAGGTTCCACAAAAACCTGACGTCAAAATGTGGAGATGTATGCAGAAAATAATAATGGTAATCAATAAAAAAAAAGTATCTACACAATTGTGGCACATTTCTCAAGGTTCCACAAAAACCTGACATCAGAATGTGGAGATGTATGCAGAAAATAATAATGGTAAGCAATAAAAAAAAGTATCTACACAATTGTGGCACATTTCTCAAGGTTCCACAAAAACCTGATGTCAGAATGTGGAGATGTATGCAGAAAATAATAATGGTAAAAAATAAAAAAAAAAAGTATCTACACAATTATGGCAGATTTCTCAAGGTTCCATAAAAACCTGACGTCAGAATGTGGAGATGTATGCACAAAATAATAATGGTAATCAATAAAAAAAAGTATCTACACAATTGTGGCACATTTCTCAAGGTTCCACAAAAACCTGACGTCAAAATGTGGAGATGTATGCAGAAAATAATAATGGTAATCAATAAAAAAAAAAAGTATCTACACAATTATGACACATTTCTCAAGGTTCCACAAAAACCTGACGTCAGAATGTGGAGATGTATGCAGAAAATAATAATGGTAATCAATAAAAAAAAAGTATCTACACAATTATGGCACATTTCTCAAGGTTCCACAAAAACCTGACATCAAAAGGTGGAGATGTATGCAGAAAATAATAATGGTAAGCAATAAAAAAAAAGTATCTACACAATTGTGGCACATTTCTCAAGGTTCCACAAAAACCTGACGTCAGAATGTGGAGATGTATGCAGAAAATAATAATGGTAAGCAATAAAAAAAAAGTATCTACACAATTATGGCACATTTCTCAAGGTTCCACAAAAACCTGACATCAAAAGGTGGAGATGTATGCAGAAAATAATAATGGTAATCAATAAAAAAAAAGTATCTACACAATTATGGCACATTTCTCAAGGTTCCACAAAAACCTGACATCAAAAGGTGGAGATGTATGCAGAAAATAATAATGGTAAACAATAAAAAAAAAAAGTATCTACACAATTGTGGCACATTTCTCAAGGTTCCACAAAAACCTGATGTCAAAATGTGGAGATGTATGCAGAAAATAATAATGGTAATCAATAAAAAAAAAGTATCTACACAATTGTGGCACATTTCTCAAGGTTCCACAAAAACCTAACATCAGAATGTGGAGATGTATGCAGAAAATAATAATGGTAAGCAATAAAAAAAAGTATCTACACAATTGTGGCACATTTCTCAAGGTTCCACAAAAACCTGATGTCAGAATGTGGAGATGTATGCAGAAAATAATAATGGTAAAAAATAAAAAAAAAAAGTATCTACACAATTATGGCAGATTTCTCAAGGTTCCATAAAAACCTGACGTCAGAATGTGGAGATGTATGCACAAAATAATAATGGTAATCAATAAAAAAAAGTATCTACACAATTGTGGCACATTTCTCAAGGTTCCACAAAAACCTGACGTCAAAATGTGGAGATGTATGCAGAAAATAATAATGGTAATCAATAAAAAAAAAAAGTATCTACACAATTATGACACATTTCTCAAGGTTCCACAAAAACCTGACGTCAGAATGTGGAGATGTATGCAGAAAATAATAATGGTAATCAATAAAAAAAAAGTATCTACACAATTATGGCACATTTCTCAAGGTTCCACAAAAACCTGACATCAAAAGGTGGAGATGTATGCAGAAAATAATAATGGTAAGCAATAAAAAAAAAGTATCTACACAATTGTGGCACATTTCTCAAGGTTCCACAAAAACCTGATGTCAGAATGTGGAGATGTATGCACAAAATAATAATGGTAATCAATAAAAAAAAAGTATCTACACAATTATGGCACATTTCTCAAGGTTCCACAAAAACCTGACATCAAAAGGTGGAGATGTATGCAGAAAATAATAATGGTAATCAATAAAAAAAAAGTATCTACACAATTATGGCACATTTCTCAAGGTTCCACAAAAACCTGACATCAAAAGGTGGAGATGTATGCAGAAAATAATAATGGTAAGCAATAAAAAAAAAGTATCTACACAATTGTGGCACATTTCTCAAGGTTCCACAAAAACCTGATGTCAGAATGTGGAGATGTATGCACAAAATAATAATGGTAATCAATAAAAAAAAAGTATCTACACAATTATGGCACATTTCTCAAGGTTCCACAAAAACCTGACATCAAAAGGTGGAGATGTATGCAGAAAATAATAATGGTAATCAATAAAAAAAAAGTATCTACACAATTATGGCACATTTCTCAAGGTTCCACAAAAACCTGACATCAAAAGGTGGAGATGTATGCAGAAAATAATAATGGTAAGC
Source organism: Macrobrachium rosenbergii (assembly GCA_039081455.1). Lineage (NCBI taxonomy): Eukaryota > Metazoa > Arthropoda > Malacostraca > Decapoda > Palaemonidae > Macrobrachium > Macrobrachium rosenbergii. The sequence continues at coordinate 86,572,000 of JANJGK010000002.1, forward strand.
AATAAAAAAAAAGTATCTACACAATTGTGGCACATTTCTCAAGGTTCCACAAAAACCTGATGTCAGAATGTGGAGATGTATGCACAAAATAATAATGGTAAACAATAAAAAAAAGTATCTACACAATTGTGGCACATTTCTCAAGGTTCCACAAAAACCTGATGTCAGAATGTGGAGATGTATGCACAAAATAATAATGGTAAACAATAAAAAAAAAAAGTATCTACACAATTGTGGCACATTTCTCAAGGTTCCACAAAAACCTGTCGTCAGAATGTGGAGATGTATGCAGAAAATAATAATGATAAACAATAAAAAAGTATCTACACAATTATGGCACATTTCTCAAGGTTCCACAAAAACCTGACGTCAGAGTGTGGATATATATGCAGACAATAATAATTGTAAACAATCAACAAAGTATCTGCACAACTGTGGTACATTTCTCAAGGTTCCACAAAAGCTGATGTCAGAATGTGGATATATGCAGACAATAATAATGGTAAAAATAAAAAAAAAAGTATCTACACAATTGTGGCACATTTCACATTTCTGAAAGGAAAATATTGTGTCAAAATCAAGTTCAAAACACGTATGTTAGCATAGTAGTAAAACCAATGACACCTAACCCATATAAAAGGCTTTAAAAACCTCTCTATTTCTGCCTGAATGTCCAGTTAGGACACAATGATCAAGTGGTAACAGATATTAAAACAAAGACACTGTAGAGTTTTGAGTAAAAACTTCACCAGCTGGAAGAGATGATGTTGGATTTGTTATTATTCAGAAGATGAATCCTCTTCATGTGGAACAAGCCCACAGGAACCACTGGCTTGAAATTCAAGCTCCCGAAGAACTGGTGTTCGTCTGAAAGTCACAGATGGTAACAGGTCAACAGAAGAGGTCAGTTATTAAAAAAAAGAAAAAAGTAAAAAGTAACAAATAATCAAACTGTAAGGGAAGAAGTGGTGTCTATTTCACAACATTACACCTAATTCACAAATGCATTGAGACAAAGTGATACAGAAAATATTCCCCTCACAGAAAGGTATACGATATTCAGTGACCTAGCCTCTTGTGATAAATGGAAAATGATTTTAATATTTCATAAAAAGCTTATAAATACAGATTAAACTTAGCATAAACCACCAGAGAGGCTAATGGCTACGTATGAAGGTCCACAAAAACCAGACCTCTGAATGTGGAACCATGCAACTGACAACAAGGGTGAACAGACCAAAATATGTGCAAAAATAAAGCTTTTTAATCATGGCCTTGTTTAAACTTGGCTGGAGATAGACTGGTACGAATTACCATACCAATGGTGGACAGGCCACCCCTTCTCTCGTTTCTGGATGGCCAATGGTGGACAGGCCACCCCTTCTCTCGTTTCTGGAAGGCCAATGGTGGACAGGCCAACCCTTCTCTCGTTTCTGGAAGGCCAATGGTGGACAGGCCACCCCTTCTCTCATTTCTGGATGGCCAATGGTGGACAGGCCACCCCTTTTCTCATTTCTGGAAGGCCAATGGTGGACAGGCCACCCCTTCTCTCATTTCTGGAAGGCCAATGGTGGACAGGCCACCCCTTCTCTCGTTTCTGGATGGCCAATGGTGGACAGGCCACCCCTTTTCTCATTTATGGAAGGAAAATACACAGTCAAAATCAAGTTCACCAAACAATTGTCACCAGAGAGAGTTGATGTTAGATTTGTACAGGTCTACTTATATACCAAAAAAGGGGGATGTTGTCTATTTCACAGCATTAAACCTAATTCAGTTACGTATTTGCAATCTAAATATTGACATTCACACCCAAATGCTTCAAACCAAAGCACAACACAGCCTCGCAGGGCTGTGGGTCATCAGGAATGGGGTTTGCTGGTATTGACTTGAGAGATTCAACCCCTACCAGCAAACCTGATGTCATTGGACAGCATAATGACTCAGGCATAGCACAGCACATCACAGCACTGCAAGCAGCAGTTCACAGGACAAAAGATATGCTGTTGTCCTTGATGAAATAAGCCGAGAACTTGCAGGAGTCTCCATCTTGTGTTCGCTTGTCAATCACCCATTCAGGCAATTGGCTTTGAAAAACAGAAGGAAATTCAATAAAAACTTGAAGTGAATTGAAGTGAACTTTCAAATAAAAATGTCACGAAAAAGGGAATAAAGAAAAATAATTTTTTAATCAAAATAATTCAACTGAATATTACTTTTAAGGAAACACAAGACTTTAAATTATTTCTGTTTTAGCAAAGGCCAAATATACATTTCAACTAATCTCAATACTGACTTCAACGAGGCAATAAAAAATAATCCTGAAAAAAGGCAATAAAAAATACTCATAAAAAAGGCAATAAAAAATAATCCTGAAAAAGGTAATAAAAATTATCCTACAACAAAAAAGGCAATAAAAAAAGTAACCCTGAAAAAAAGGCAATAAAAAATAATCTTGAAAAAAGGCAATAAAAAATTATCCTGAGAAAAGGCAATAAAAAATTATCCTGAAAAAAGGCAATAAAAAATTATCCCGAGAAAAGGCAATAAAAATTATCCTGAAAAAGGTAATAAAAATTATCCTAAAACAAAACGGGCAATAAAAATTCTCCTGAAAAAAGGCAATAAAAATCATCCTGAAAAAGGCAATAAAAAATAATCCTAAAACGTTATTTACGAATATAATCATCGTTAGGTCTCCTGAAAATTAAGTACCAGCTTAATACAAGCTAGTTGTAAGCATAATTATACCAGCTTAACACGAGCTAGTTGTAAGCAAAATTAAGCACCAGCTTAATACAAGCTAGTTGCAAGCAAAATTAAGCACCAGCTTAATACAAGCTAGTTGTAAGCATAATTAAGTACCAGCTTAATACAACCTAGCCTGTAGGCAAAATTAAGCACTAGCTTAATACGAGCTAGTTGCAAGTGAAATTAAGTACCAGCTATTCTTCCTCCTCCTCCAGGCCCTCTCATTCTCTCGTCTCAGGCCGTTCCTTCTCCACGCCCTGCCTGCCTTGGACGTCCGCTTCTGCGACGTTCCTGCCCCTGGGTACAGGAATGCCCGGGTACAACCAAGGCCCAGGGAAAGACAAGGTCTACCGAGCTTTGTCTACCTCCTCGTTGCGTCAGCAGGTGGATTTCCGTAACGAGCAGGTACCTCTGGGGTACGTCATCGCCTACGTAGCTACCCCCAGGAGGCAGGAGGCTGCGACTCCACCCAATTGGGTAGACCTTAGACCTTATGTCCCTCTTGGCACTGGGCAAGACTGCAGCCTGCTCAGGCTACAGGCTGCAACATCCTGCAAAAAAAGGAAGAATTAGAGAAGTGTGTAGCAACCAGTGGCTTTAGGGAAATCAAGAACTGCGAATTTCCTGATGGCAATAAAAAATATAAAAATTATCCTAAAAAGAAAAGGCAATAAAAAATAATCATGAAAAAGGCAATAAAAATAATCCTGAAAGTCAATAAAAATCACCCTAAAACAAATAAGGCAATAAAAATTATCCTGAAAAAAAGGTAATAAAAATTATCCTGAAAAGGTAATAAAAATTATCCTGAAAAAATAAAAATTATCCTAAAAAAAGTAATAAAAATTATCCTGGAAAAGATAATAAAAATTATCCTGAAAAAAAGGTAATAAAAATTATCCTGAAAAGGTAATAAAAATTATCCTGAAAAAATAAAAATTATCCTAAAAAAAGTAATAAAAATTATCCTGGAAAAGATAATAAAAATTATCCTGAAAAAAAGGTAGCAAAAATTATCATGAAAAAAATAAAAATTATCGTGAAAAAAATAAAAATTATCTTGAAAAAAGTAATAAAATTATCCTGAAAAAGGTAATAAAAATAATCCTAAAAAAGGCAATAAAAAATTATCCTAAAACAAAAAAGGTAATAAAATATAATCCTGAAAAAGGCAATAAAAAATCATCCTAAAACATTATTTATGAATATAATCATCATTAGGTCTCCTCAAAATTAAGTACCAGCTTAATACAAGCCAGTCGTAGGCAAAATTAAGCACCAGCTTCATATAAGCTAGTTGTAAGCATAATTAAGTACCAGCTTCATACAAGCTAATTGTAAGCAAAATTAAGCACCAGCTTAATACAAGCTAGTTGTGGGCAATATTAAGCACCAGCTTAATACAAGCTAGTTGTAGGCAAAATTAAGTACCAGCTATTCTTCCTCCTCCTCCTCCTCCAGGGCCCTTTCATTCTCTCGTCTCAGGCCGTTCCTTCTCCACGGTCCACTTTTTCAATGTTCCTGCCCCTGGGTACAGGAATGCCCGGGTACGACCAAGGCCAAGAGAAAGAGAAGGTCTACGGAGCTTCGTCTAACCCCTCGTTGCGTCAGCCGGTGGATTTCCGTAACGAGCAGATACCTCTGGGGTACGTCAATGCCTTCGTAGATACCCCAGGAGGGAGGCTGCGACTCCACCCATTCGGGTAGACCTTAGACCTCACGTCCCTCTTGGCACTGGGCAAGACTGCAGCCTGCTCAGGCTACAGGCTACAACAACCTGCAAAAAAAGGAAGAATTAGAGAAGTGTATAGCAACTAGTGGCTTCAGGAAATCAAGAACTACGAATTACCTGATGGAGATTTAGATACTTCAGGATCCAGCTGCCAGGGACTCAAGGGGAGGTTCTCTCTTCTCCTGAAGTGTCCAAACTTCGTCAAAAAGGGCTTCTTGGCCTCTTCAGAATTCACGAAACTTCAGCTTCCTGAAACATGTCGGGTCATTAGATTGAATTCACCCTTCCACTGAGGGATTTCGAAAGAGGCAAAAACAGATTTAGAGAGTCAGGTCACAGTCGAGTAACTTTACACACACACAAATTGGGCTCAAGACCTTGGGTAGGCTTAGGGTACATAGCCACAACAGCTTCAATTCCTGAATAATAATAAATTAGGATACCACAGAAAACCTACAAAAGACCCAACCGTTACCTGCTTGATTCAAGTCAGCGGGGCAGCATAAGGGCTCGGGGCACAGCAGGCAGCAGCAGGGCACAGCAGGCAGCAGTAGCAGGCCAGCAGTCAAGAGCCGAGAACTTGCCACTTTCCAAAGGCACCCCCATCAAGAGCCTCCTCATGCAAATGAAAAGAAAAATATTATTTTTCGACTTCAAAATATTATGACAGTTCCCCAACCAGAGGAATTATTCTTTTCAAAGGAAAATTGGGAACTAATCAAAAGCAAAAATCTAATCCAAATCAACTCGAATCCTGCTTGACCAGAATGCAAAACAAGATGTCAGCTAATCTTTACTTCTTAGAACAAGGGCAAAACAAAATAATCTAGAGAAAAATAATCCTGATGATTAGAGTCACAGACTTAACCTGAAATGATTAGAATCCCAAACTTAACCTGAAATGATCTGAATCACAGACTTAACCTGAAATGATTTGAATCCCAGACTTAACCTGAAATGATTACAATCCCAGACTTAACCTGAAATGATAAGAATCCCATACCTAACCTGAAATTACTAGA
>JANJGK010000002.1:86582504-86676492 GCA_039081455.1 Macrobrachium rosenbergii
ACAGAATCGTAGTCTACAATGGAGAATAAAAAAGGATTCAATACTGAACACGATCAAAATATTGCGATATTTATACCGAGCAATGCTGGGCAATAATGTCGATGCTCTCTTGAACGCAACAAGATTTCTCTTGCGAGTTAATTCCGCCATTTCTTTCCCTTCCCGTTTTCTTATCTGGTTGGCTTCGTCCTACATTTATAGGTTTATATATATACATCCAAACAGCTTCCTAAATGCCTGCGTAAATTATCATGCACTTACATACGAGACAACGGAAAATGAATTATATGAATTGCAGTTAACTTATACGATACAGAAAAGATCGTAATGCGTAGGCCTATATGACACACTTTTTACGCATTACACGCTAATTGCGTTGTAAAATAACGATACGAATATACAGTTAACTCATATAATGCAGGAAAGATCGTAAATGGCAATGAATGAACGTAAGTGGCAGATAGATTCTAAAATATGTAAAAAATTGTGAGCAAATTACTACACGAGTAGGTCTAAGTGACATTACAATGCTATGAATTATACTCAATTATACAATGCTATGAATTATAGGTGTACGGGTGTGGGAATGGGTATGGGCGTATGGGTGTGTGTATCGGTGATGATATACTTAACGTCTACAAAATACCTCATCTTCGTTTTGTTTATCACTCCTGTAAAGCTGACGATCTTGAGAGAGAGAGAGAGAGAGAGAGGGAATTACTTGGATCATAATATTTTAGCATTAAAATAAACTGGAGAACGAGAAACTGGTTTCATTACGTCTAACCTAATGGTGTCTGCCTGTGTGTGTGTGTAGACCAGTGTGTTCCCAGTGCGTGTATGTAGACCAGTGTATTCCTAGTATGTGTGTGTGTGTGTGTGTAGTCCAGTGCATTCTTAGTGTGTTTGTGTGTGTGTGTGTGTTTGGGGATGGGGGGGGGGGGCGGAGCTCTAGAGAACATATGCGTCACCTGGGCAGTAAACATCAAGAGGGACCCTTATAACTTGAAATGTAGGCCTAAAGGCTCAAATGACCACTCACATACGCATTCACTGTCATTCACTATTAGTAGGGAAACAAAAAGTTTTGTGGAGAGACGAATAAAAGAGACGATTGGAATTCTGTGGAACCTGTGTAGGCTTGTTCCATATGAATAGGGCTCATCTTCTGAGTGATAATAATCGTGATGAAAAACGAAATGACAAATGCAAACAAAATCAATATCAGTTTCAGTTGATTTCACATTAAAAAAACGTAGCAAGCTCCCGTTAAAATGAAGAGTAATTAATATAGACGTTAGCCTCTCTCATCATATCGTACAAAACTCTATTCCTGGCAAAACAAAACAAAAAATATATATATAAAACGAAAACTGGGCCCAGTGAATTTCTGCATATCTAAGAAAACCTGTAAACTGAAATCTATTTTCTGTGCAAGCCACAAAGCAAAACAGTCTAAGAAAACCTCTATTCTAAAATCCATTCCGTGAAAGATAATCAAAACAAATTAAAGAAAAAATTAATTTAGGCCTACTGCACTTCCTTTTGCAAGTCTAAGTAAACTTGTCGAGTGAATATTCGTAACAATACCGACTGAAATCCATAAAATATATAATAAAACTGGCGTCAAGAAAAAGACGATGCAGAAATACAAGAACGTTGAACAACGAGCAAAATATTTGAGATTACGCTGTATACTAAGAAATATAAGCGTAAAATTGACGTGTATTGTAAATTACCGTCAAATTAGATACTGTAAAAGTATTGTACAAATCTTAATAGAGAGAAAAAAGTAAGGGTCCCTCACCACCCGTAGCTTCTATATAACAGAACTTTCTTGTCCTTTTATTTTAAATATAACCAAGTGATAAAGCACATCTAAAAATTTATACATATTAGTCTACACTAAGCAGACTGTGTGTACATGTAACAATCGTTTTTTTTTTTTTTTTTTTCTTTGCAGTAGGAGTTGACGTCTGTCTCGGTGACTTTGACAGACGACTCAGTCAGGTTTTGGAAAGCAGAACGACGGGTACTCGAGAATGTTCTGTCAAGAACACAGTAGCAGCAGTTTTTCTAATGATCACCTGATTGTGGGGGATAGCAGCGACCGCAGGTTTTTGAGGATCACCTTCATGCGGGTGATGGTAGCAGCCGCAGTTTTCTGAGGATCACCTTGTTGTGGATGATAGCAGCAACCGCAGTTTTCTGACGATCACTTGTGGGAGATGGCAGCGACAACAGTTTCTCGAGTATCACCTGGTTGGAGGGTGATGACCACATCGGCAGATTTGAAGAGTCACTGGGCTGATGGACTTCAGGTACTCGAGGAGGAGGTCGTGACCGGACCACGTTTTTAGTGACACCTTTACTGCTGGTGGAGCAAAAGGCTCTCGGGGAGTTATGGTATACTGAGCAAGGCATAAGGCTCTTAATATTTTGTTGAGCAACAGGCTCTTCGAGTTTTTATATATGGAACAAAAGACACTCGTGTACTGAGTAGAGCAAAAGGCTGAGAGTTGTAGTTGTATATTACTGAGTGGCTCGTGCAAATGTTGGTTAATGAGTAATTATGGCTAGTGTTTATGTAATTAAAATTTCATTTTTATTTTTGTGTGGTGCTGCTGCTGTTGGACATTATATATTTTGTGGTTTTTATTTTAAATTGTGGAATTTAACGTAAGTGGAACCATGGAATTTGATTGCTTACTGCTTGTTTATTGCTGTTGTGTTAAGCTTGTTTTATGCTGTCGAGAGATGTAGCTGAAGTGTTTATAGATTTGTATGATCCTGTTTACAGCAGTTAAACTCTAGTTAAACTCTAGTTTTCTCTGTGTGCATTATTTTACTTGAATGTTTATATATCGTAAAGTAACTTTGGTTTAGCTACATCAGTTATTTTCATTCGGAACTGACTCCTGTTATGAACTTTATGTATTTATATTTTGAATTTACTCATTATGTTATTTAGAATAACTAAATCATTTATTTTGAGTGTTTGCTGCTGGTAATTATATTTCATTGATGGCAACATTGAATGTTTCGATTTATTTTGAACCAGACCTGAGTAACTTGTAAATTGTATATAACTCATAATAAATTAATTTCATTTTTTTTGGTTTTGTTCTGAGTTCTTGTCACCTTTCGTCAAACTTATTATAATAAATAAATGTTGAGGTCGTTTTTTGGGGTTTTTTGTTCTGCTCTTTCCTCCATTTTGTCACCTTTTAGTCATCATTACAGCCCAATTGCTTGTTTTTATTTCGAACCTGTTGGGCTCTAGAACACGAGACCGTTACAAATATATGCTCACTGTGTAGACCAGGGGTGTCAAATTCAAATCCTTTAGAGGGCCAGTTATGCGCTTGGTTATGGTCTCGAGAGCCATCAAAAATTTGGTAATTACTTATTGGCAGGACTGAAGATTAATTATTTAGGTTCATCTGTTAGAACTGAGGAAAATTTAAATTTAAAGTAACAAATGTTAAAACGAGACATAAATTATTAATTTCATATAATTACATGAAATAAATTAATAAATTGTCATATGAATGAAAGGTAAAACTTGTCTCGTTTTGAAAGTTTAGTATCTTTTAACTGTTAGAACTGAGGAAAATCTAACTATAGTAGCTTAGAGTTGAAAAATCCCTCGGCACCTCACGGGCGATGAGTTTGACACCCCTGGTATAGACTGATGTCTAATCTTTATAGGTGTTTTATCAGTTATATTTATAATAAAAGGACAAGAAACCATTTACAGATGTGACATACTCATTTGTGCTCTGGAGTGAGATTTGTCATTCTCAACCTTACGGTATGGGGACGTAAGGAGCAAAATTCTCTGATACAGACGCTGCACCTAGTTACACGTTGACATGGGAGAGAGAGAGAGAGAGAGAGAGAGAGAGAGAGAGAGAGACGTTGTCATGGGAGAGATTTAAGATTCCTGTAACTGGCGTTACAACACCTAAGTTATTGGCGCCGTAATGAAATTTAACAGGTAACTATAAATAACAAAAATAAATTAAAAAGGGGTTCATATATGAAATATCTAATGTGTTTATAGATTTAATCATATCAGTAAATTCATATTTGTTCTAATAATCGATCTCCTCTTTCTGTATTTCCTGCTACCTTCTGTTAATAATAATAATAATAATAATAATAATAATAGTCCGTGGTTTTGTCAGCGCTGCGAAGTACTAAATTCGTCTTATCTCACTCCAATCTATGATAGGTTTCCCAACAATTTTTTGCCATATGTGTTTCGCAACGCCTGACAAAACCACACATTATTATTACTATTATTATTATTATTATTATTATTATTATTATTATTATTATTATTATTATTATTATTATTATTATTCAGAAGATTAAACCAATTCTTATGGAACAAGCCACCCACAGGGGCCACTGACTTGAAATTTAAACTCCCAAAGAAAAACAAAGAGATAAAAATGTATTGAATTGAATTGCATTGAATATATAACTTAGCCTAAAGGCCAACCGCTGGGACCCATGAAATCATTCAGCGCTGAAACGGAAATTGACAGTAAAAGGTTTGAAAGGTGTAACAGGAGGAAAACCTCAAAGCAGTTGCACTATGAATCAATTGTTAGGAGAGGGTTGAGGAAAGTAAGATGGAAGAGAGAGAATATGAAAGGAGGTACAGTAAAAGGAACGAAAGTATCTCGTATATTTTATGTTCACTGGATGAGATATTTTCTTTTTTTTTTAATAAAAGATACGTGTTGTATGTACTTATCTTTCATAAAATTTGAAAACACGTTGGTAAAGGTTATTTAATTCGTTATGCATTTCCTCAGTCGTATTATTATTCTTATAGCAGTCTCATCAGAGAGAGAGAGAGAGAGAGAGAGAGAGAGAGAGAGAGAGAGAGAGAGAGTCAAATTCAATACACTTTATCCCATTAAAAATAGCTATTAAATAAACTTCTGTATTGAATTAGTACTATAATTGTGATACTCTATATGAAGGTTCTTATACATAATGTACACTTTAGAAGGAGTTAATATCACAATACATTATTGGAAAATACTTATATGCCAGTGGTTCTCAATCTGGGGGGCGCCAGCAATTTCCAAGGGGGGCACGAGCCCCAGGGAAAAATTGAAAATTCTCTCATTTTATTCGTTATTCTCATAACACGAGTCGCTAAGAAGCAGTGTCAAGTATCTCACTAATTCATTCCCAAAAGAATAAAAACACCTCTTTCTCTTTTTTTTTTAGTTTCCTTTAAATCTGGGAGGGAATTTTACTCGTAGATGCAAGGGGGAGGGGGGACGTGGAGGGTAGGACCTACTCTAAGAGTGGGGGGGTGCCCGTGGTAATATAATGAATAGGCCTACTGTGCAGCAGTGCTGTAATCAGATAAGTAAACACAGCAAAACCGCACGGTAGAACAGGTTTACATTTATCAGGAATAAAATTTCAAGTTGACGAAATGATATATAATCAGTTCTAATTAAGAAAAGCAATCGTTATATTAGGATTTTGGCTAAATATTTTCATTGTTTAGCGCGCGTCATGAAACCGGTGGAGGCGGTATATGGTGGACAGAGCCGTATGTAGAGGAGTTTGTGGTGGCAAGGGAGGGAGAGATGAGCGGGAGATGGTCTGTTGGGTGGGTGGGGGACCGGGGGGATCCCCCAGCTTCACCAGTTGCTTGCTGCCTCGCGTCACCCGTCAGTGTATCTCTGGACTTCGTGATAAGTGGTCGTACATCGTTGGCTCAAGCCCGGTGTGTAGGATACGGTAACGTATTAAGTGGCTTTATTGTTTCATCATATATGTATATATACGCACCTTGTATGTATATATGTACATACATTGAATGTATATATGTACATAGAGATATACATATATGCATGCTTACTGTATACATTATTTTAAGGAACTCGAGAATATTCATTCTCAGGGCTGACCCGAACCTCGTGGTCAATCCTGGAAGCGTAGTTATAGTAACTTTTTTTTTTTTTGAATAGGATGAAATGCCCCCTTCGGGACAGGATTAGGATGGGAGACATATATACTTTGTTTTTCTTTTAATTGCCTTGCTTGCAGGCATTTTATTCCGTATGCCTTGGGCATGCAATCTTTATATTTGCCTTTTGACTGTGAAATATGTGGGCATTATTACTCTGAATGTTTCTCAACTGACCCAGTTCAGGCAAAGAATGTACAGAAAATGGCGCATTTGGGTGGTCATTTCAGCCCTTAGGGCTTATGCTATCTGGAGCCCCTGTACACACACACACACACACACACACACACACACACACACACACACACAAACTAATCCCCTTTCTCTCCCCCCCAGCCGCCATATTGTTCCTCCAAGGTGGAGGCCCACCAAAATGACCAATTTTTATTTTTCTTTTTTTTTTGGTCATTTATGATAATACGTCTTGTTATCGCGTCTATTTTATTATTAGAATGATTTCCGAAGCATTTTGTAGCGTATGTTGTATTGAGAGAGAGAAAGAGAGAGAGAGAGATAATTTGGCCGTCTTTCTTAGGTTAAAGCTTCGTTTGTGACGACCACTTGTATGTTCGTTATTCCAAGTATATATATCTATTTTAGTTATGTTATTTTCTAAGGGATGATGTTTCATGTAGTCACGTGCACATACGTACACATACATACATATACATACATACGTACATGCATACATACATACACACACGATCGTAATTCCCAGTCATAAACGTTTCCTGTGTCAATTTGAATCCTTCAGTTTTCGTCAAATCAATCGACGTCTTTTGGATTCCGATTTTGTGAAAGAGAGAGAGAGAGAGAGAGAGAGAGACGGAAAGGAGAGAGAGAGAGAATGTTTGTCCCTTATTTTGGGGCAATTTCCGAGGGATTAGCGGACCCTCCCTCCCCTCCCCCCTCTTACAGTCTCTCTCTCTCTCTCTCTCTCTCTCTCTCTCTCTCTCTCAGTATATATTGTCATAAGCACGCTAGACCTAGACCGATCAAGTTAACGGCTTCGCTCACAGACATTTTCATTATATCATCATCATTATTAACATCATTATTTTACATACGATGAATAATAATGATATGAAAGCAGTTAGGCCTTAGTGCATTTGGGGGAGGGGGCTCCTTGGGGGGAAGTGTTTGCTACTTGTCTGCCTGGGACCGGCCCGATGGCCTCCCCCCCCATATACCCCAGGTATCCAGCAACCCCCTCCCTCCCCCCCCTTAAGCCCGACAGATATCTACCTCCCCCCCACAACCTTTCGCTCTTCTACTTTTTTTTTTTATTACACATCGCCTATATTGTCCCGTTAGGATAGTGTGGCCATCAGGCGTGTTTTATCTTTGTGACGTTCTCTCTCTCTCTCTCTCTCTCTCTCTCTCTCTCTCTCTCTCTCTCTCTCTCTCTCTGTCGGTTTTTGTATGTAGAAATAATTCGGTATATGATTTCATCATTAGCTTCGTACAAGACGTAGCAATTATTATTATTATTATATTTCTCTCTCTCTCTCTCTCTCTCTCTCTCTCTTTCTCTCTCTCTCTCTCTCTCTCTCTCTCTGTTTTTGTATGTAGAAATAATTCGGTATATGATTTCATCATAAGCTTCGTACAAGACGTAGCAATTATTATTATAATTATAATTATTATTATTAATTTTAATAGCAATAATAATAATAATATTTGGATTTATATACTTCAAATATGACGCCATGTTTTATAATTAGTAATGATAAAATAATGCAAAATTAACGGAACTTTGAAAAACGTTCAAAGTTTATTAGATTACAACGTACATTTACAACGTACATTTACGAAATGTAAATGTAAGAAAACCGACGTAAACTGTAAATGAACTAATTGTTATGATATAAATCACGTAAAAATCGTAAAAAAAATAATGAGCAAGATTCCTTTAGTTTGAATTCGTTGGTCTTATAACGGCCCCCACGCTCTCTCTCTCTCTCTCTCTCTCTCTCTCTCTCTCTCTCTCTCTCTCTCTCTCTCTGTATATGTCTGTGTGTATGATCATACGCCCAGTCATGTATATATTTCCCATATAATTCGAATCCTTCGAAATTTCCGTCAGTTCAACCGAATTTTGACAAGACGTTCCAGGAAACTTAAAGGCCTATTTTGGCATCCATTTTTCACACTCTTCTTCGTCTCCTGAAGTGGCCTTATGCCAGCAACCTCATTAGAATATATTAGGGGATAATAATGGACTCTTATAGATTCCTATATTAAGTATATAAAGCTTTATAGAAGTGATGTTAAACTTTATATAAAGCCTGGGTCTGAAACGAATGAGTATAAATCCGTAATGTATAACTAATTGAATCAGTTTACTAAAGCGTCATTGTAAATGAGAGAGAGAGAGAGAGAGAGAGAGAGAGAGAGAGAGAGAGAGAGAGAGAGAGATTTGATTGCGCAGATCAGTTATATATACGTTCTAAAAACTTGCGTATACGAGAGAGAGAGAGCTTCCGCAGGCATACACATACGTTCTAAAAACAACGTGAGAGAGAGAGAGAGAGAGAGAGACCCTCCTAGATACAATGGGCAAGTCATAACGGCTAAAGAATTCAAACGGAAAACGGTCATTATCGACCTTATCGTCCCCTGAAATAAAGGCGAGAATTTTCCGTTATAAACCTTAAGAGCCGTTAAGGATTTTTTCTCCATATTTTTACTTTTTTTTTTTTTTTACAATATTTATACTTTTACGACCTTTATTACAATAATTTACATAAATTTTGATACGATTTACATTTTCAATGTGTTAGTTCACGTTGACATTTACGAATATATAAAGTAAACTTCAATATGGTGGGTGTAAGACAAGGGTGTTCGTCGCTTATAGGCCTACTTGTGGGTCAACTTCCAAGGGATTAGTGGGATCTGTTTTGACTCTCTCTCTCTCTCTCTCTCTCTCTCTCTCTCTCTCTCTCTCTCTCTCTCTCTCTCTCTCTCTCTCGCCAATACCAGACGTTATAATCGTCTGATATTTCTCCGGTAGCTTCGTACAAGACGTAACTAGGATCATTAAAAGCAGGAATAGGCCTAGACCGATAAAATTAGCTTATTATTATTATTATTATTATTATTATTATTATTTTAATAATTATGGATTCCAAGATTTTGTGACTGTTGAAGGCACAGGCTTTTTCATAATTCGAGTACTGCGTTTGGGCAGGAGACCTTTGTAGGGGGTGGGGTTGGGGGTTAGGGGTACTGGGTTTACCAATCTTGCTGGGGCACGTCCTTGTTCACTGGTATCCCCCCCCTCCCCCTCATCCCGCGTATCTCTTGGGATGCATTTCGGTCTAAACTTTCTGCCTCTCATCATACACACTTTTTTTTCATATGTTATCGGCGGTATTTTGTATTTGTTTAATTCGCGAGAGAGAGAGAGAGAGTGAGAGTCTGGAGTGTACTTCAGATGATTTAGAATTAAACGATCGAAATCGGGTGGGAATCTTGTCTGAGAGAGAGAGAGATTCCAAGGCACCGCTGTTCCTGTTAAGTAGGAATTCCTTCGGGAATTCGCTGAATCAATTCATTTATTTAAATAAAAAAAAAGGATTTTTTGAATCATAAATGGCGACGAAATTTGACAGGAATCCTCAACCGCTGAATTTTAATTATATGCTCAAATAAAGAAACAATTCTCTCTCTCTCTCTCACACACACACACACACACACACAGACGCTTTGGTAAGTTTAAGTAGCTTTATTATGGCTTTGCTATTCCAAGTTCGTTTTAGACCGAGTCATAAATATACCATTGCTATCATTTCTACGAAAAGCTTTATATGAGAATCTTTAGACTCCATTTTATATTCATTTATTTATATATTTATTCTCTCCGGGAGGCTCCTTTATACCTACAAAGGTCGCTGGCACAAGGCCACCACCTACAGCTACTTCTACAGGATCAGAAGCCGTAAGGGAGGAAGCGTATGAAAAATGGATGCTTAGACTTAGATTTTATTTAAGGATTCAAGTTATTGCGTAGGAATAAATATATATGACTTGGAGCGTGAACAGACACACGCACAGACACAAGTTATGCAGACAAATGACAGACGAACAGACAGACTTTTATAGATATGACATATAGGCCTATGATATACGAAGCTTTACCTCTTCCATCCCCCTCCCCTTCCTCCTCCCCTTCCACGTCCCCCTCCCCCTTCGGAGCATACGGTCGTGTTAATTTAGCTGTCCTCCCCCTTACCTTCCCTCTACCCTCCCCCTCCCCTTACCTCTTCCATCCCCCTCCCCTTCCTCCTCCCCTTCCACGTCCCCCCTCCCCCTTCCGGAGCATACGATGAAGTTTTAATTTAGTTGCGTCCTCCCCTTCCCTCCCCTCCCCTCTTCTCCCCCTCCCCTCCCCTCTTCTCTCCCCTCCCCCTCCCTCTTCAGGAGCTTGCGATCAAATGTTAATTTTGCTATGTCCTCCTCCCCTTCCCTCTTCCATCCCCCTCCCCTTCCTCCTCCCTCCCACTTCCCCCTCCCCCTTCTGAAGCAACGATCAAGTGTTAATTTAGATGTCCTTCCCTCCCTTTCCCTCTTCCATCCCCCTCCACTTCCCCCTCCCCTCTCACTTCCCATACCCTTCCCTGCCACCTTCCCCTCCCCCTTCCCCTTCCTCCAACCCATTCCCCTCTATCCCCTTCCCATTTTCATCCCCTTCCACCTTCCCACTCCCATACCTCCTTCCCTCCCCCCCCTCCTCCTCCTCCTCCCCTCCCCCTTCCCCCTCCCCCTTCTAAAGCACACACACAGGTGTTAATTTAGCTGTCTTCCCCTCCTCTTCCCTCTGTCTTCCCCTTCCACGACCCCCTCCCCCTTCGGAGCATACGATCAAGTATTAATTTAGTTGGGTCCTCCCTTCCCCTCCCCCTCCCCCTCCCCCTTCAGGAGCATGCGATAAAATTTTAATTTTGCTATGTCCTCCTCCCCCTCCCTCTTCAATCTCCCTCCTCCTTTCCCTCCCCCTCCCCCTCCCCTTTTGGAGCACACGATCAAGTGTTGATTTAGCTGTCCTCTCCCTCCACTTTCCTCCCCTTCCCTCCCACTTCACCCAAACCTCCCCATCCCATCCCCCTCCCCTACCACATCCCCCCTTCCCATACCTTCCCCCTCCCACTGCCCCCTTCCCTCCCCCTCCAACTCCCCCTCTCCCTCATCACCCTACCAACACCCTCACCCTCCCCTGCCACCTTCCCCTCCCTTCCTCTTCCCTCCCCCTCCCCTCTCCTTCCCTTCCCCTACCGCTTCCTCCCCCACCCCTTTCCCCTCTATCCCCTTCCCATTTTCCTCTCCTCCTTACCCTCCCACTCTCCCCTACCTCCTCCACTCCTCTTCCCTCTTCCATCCCCTCTCCCATCCCACTCCCCCTCCCTTCCTACTCCCCCTCTCTCCTCCTTCCCTTCCCCCTTCCCTCCCCCTCCCCATAAACGGACATCAATTTCGTTAACTACAATCACAAATCGGTTACAATTTCTGTCAAAACTAAAAAGCATAAAATAAAAGCCAAAAAAAATTTATACGTGCTTTTATTAAAACGCACTAAGAAGTAAAAAATTATTTTTTGAGACACACCAAGATTTTCTTACAATGAATCGTGTCTACAAAAAATAACAGCGTGAGCTCCAAACGTGGAAGGAAATGCTACGAGACAAGACATATATATATTTTTTATTTTTTATAGCATTTCCTTCCACGTTTGGAACCCACACTTTTATTTTTGTAGACATGATTAATTGTAAGAAAATCCTGGTGTCTCAAAAAATTCTTTTTTACTTTTTAGTGCGTTTCAATAAAAGCATGTTTAATTTTTTTTCAGTTTTTATTATTTAGTAAAAAATTCCATGAAATGTATATCAGAAACGGATGACGTAATTACTTGATACAGCAAAAACGTCTCTTCCTCCATATGGAATGAGAGAGAGAGAGAGAGAGAGAGAGAGAGAGAGAGAGAGAGAGAGAGAGAGAGAGAGAGAGAGACGCACACACCAAAACTCAGCAGAGCTACAGACAGACATACAGGCAACGCACGTGAACAGAAATAAATTTCGTTAAAGTAATTTTTAATTTTCGTGTTCATCTCTCCAGGAAATTCGTCCGATATTTAGAGTTACCAAAACGCTCAGAGCAGAAAGCCTTAAAAATCGTTTTATTTTTCGATAAAACGACATTTTTTGCCACAAACTATTAATAAATATCATATTTTTCAGATATTTCTTTCGATAATAAAAACGTGAAGTGTATTATTGATTTTTAAATACCCAAGACAATAGTCCTTTTTTGAGAATGCCCAGCAGACGGGGCACAGGGCAGACGAATTTTGAGAAGGGGTCGAAGCGTAAAATAAAAATACGACGATGAGATGAAATCCTTAAAATTATAAATTATAACCTTTTTAAATTTTAATGTAGAAACTTTGATATGTTTTAGATTTAATGGGGGTTAGATTAAAAGGTTTTAGCTGTAAGTTGTCATATATCAAAAGCATTCGAGTTACGTGAGTGGCATTAGTTTGCTATTAGTTATTTTATATATAATTATCTAGCTAATTCCTATAACAATAATTAAAAAGCCTTTTAGCCAATGAGTCATGATTTATGTAGCAATTCTAATTATTAACTGAACAGAGTTTAATTTGTTGCATTACTCTTTAAATCATAGATAATGTTCTACATAATTACGAGACATTGCCAGTTACAAGTAATACCATTATTTCACATAACTCTTTCACATAATGTGGCCCTGACCCCTTTATTTGCATTAAGATATGATTTCGTACACATTTAATATCGATTCAGTCTAATCTGAATACATTTTATTATATCTGACGAATTCATTGAAGCTTAGTTCCGTTTCCCTGCAAATGATGTCGTGATGATATTTTACAAGACGACTTAAGAAAATTTGCCTAAAAATATCTAATTTGAGAATAAATTTAGCTTTATCATTGCTTAACAGATTTGATTACTTTACTTAATTCAGTAAATGTCCGTGCATTGTCTGTTTATTGAGTGATAGAATACTACGTTGTGTTTTAATTTAAAATCTGTGTCAAGTTTCAAAGTTTGTCTTGCTGTTTGTTTTACCAGACATTCGAAGGAAAACACCTTTTAGAATTCTGGGTTTTAATCAAAATACGCCGTTATTGGTGATTTTTAATATAAATCCATATATTAGTTTATTACACTTCTTATATATCATTACGTGAATAAATATGGGTATTTATGTATCAAAATATTCAAGCTTAGACAATAGTTATATGCTAAACGAAGCCAAAAGTATGACAGTTGCTTAGCAATTTTTTAAAAATTAATTTATTTTGGCAATTTAGCGAGATTAAACAATAATCTTCAGGGCCAAAGGAAACAAGAATGTTTTTGAAATCTATTCCCCATATCACATTATTTAAAAATCTCCTGTCTTACGTCAATTTTCGTGTTCATCTCCAATAAATTCGTCTGCTCTGTTCGAGTTACCAAAACACTTAGAGCAGAAAGCCTTAGGATTCTTTTTATTTTTCGATAAAAAGGACAGTATTTGCTGCAAACTAGTATTAAATAGTATATTTTGTATAACTGTCGTTTGACAATAAAAACGTGAAGCATATCACTGATTTTTTAATGTACAAGACAATAGTCCTTTTTTGAGAATGCCCAGCAGGCGAGGCACAGGGCAGACGAATTTTGAGAAGGGGTCGAAGCATAAAATAAAAATACGACGATGAGATGAAATTATTAAAATTATGAATCGCAACTTTTTTAAATTTTGATATAGAAACTTTGGTATGTTTTAGATTGTAATGTGAGTTAGATTGAAAGGTTTTGTCTTTGAATTATTATATATCAAAAGTATGTCAAAAGCATTCGAGTTATGTGATCTGTAAAGTTGCTAATAGTTATTTTTTATATATAATTATCTAGCTAATTCCTGCAACATTAATTAAGAAGCCTTTATAGCCAATGAGTTACGATTTATGTAGTAATTCTAATTATTAATTGAACAGAGTTTAATTTGTTGCATTGCTCTTTAAATCAGGGATAATATTCCACATAATTACTAGGTATTGCCAGCTACAAGTAATACCATTATTTCACATCATTCTTTTGAATAATGTGGTCCTGACTCATTTATTTGCATAAAGGTATGATTTGATACACATTTAATATCGATTCAGTCTAAACTGAATACATTTTATTATACCTGACGAATTCATTTATTTATAGTTCCGTTTCCCTGCTAATGATATCAGGATAATATTTTACAAGACGACTGAAGAAAATTTGCCTAAAAATATCTAATTTGAGAATAAAGTTAGCTTTATCATTGCTTAATACTTATGAATACTTTATTTAATTCAGTAAATGTATGTGCATTGTCTTTTTATTGAGTGATAGAATCATACGTTGTGTTTTAATTTAAAATTTGTGTCAAGTTTGAAAGTTCATCCGACTGTTTGTTTGACCAGACAATCATAGGAAAACACCTTTTAGATTTCTCAGTTTTGATCAAAATACGTCATTATTGGTGATTTTTTAATATGAATCCATATAGTATTTTACTGTTCTTCTTATATATCATTACATGAATAAATATGGGTATTTATATATCAAAATATTTAAGCTTAGACAATAGTTATATGCTAAACGAAGCCTTAAGTTTGACAGTTGCTTAGCAATTTTTTAAAAATTAATTAATTTGGCAATTTTAGTGAAACCAAACAATCATCTTTAGGGCCAAAGCAAACAAGAAAGAGTCATTAATCTGTGTCTTATATTAAATCGTTGAAATTCGTTGTTATATAACGTCAAATCGAAGATTGAATGTTTACGTAAACTAATAAAGTTGCCAGCTACCTAATAAGTTCGATTTCTGAAAACGACGAGCCTAAAACGATTACGAAAGATATATTTTAAAACGTATGATAAATATGATGTAAAATATGAATATTAAATATTGTATCAGTAAAATGAAAGTTTGGATTGAAAATAATTCGATTATATTGAATCTTTATGTTACGATGTCATTCAATTTTGGAAGCACTTAAATTTTAAATATACGATGAATATGACATTGAGTATGAATTTTTAATATTATAATTAATAAATTGAAGGTTATATTCAAAATAATTCGATTATATTACATTATATTAAAAAATAATATATTTTTATGTATTTATTTTAGGCGCGTAATCCACTCCCCGCCTAATGTAAACAATCCTAGGCCGGGCGTAATTTCTCACTCAAGCGTCTCGTTATTTACGGTAAATATCAGTTTATTTTAAACTTTATTCGTTTACGATCTATTGTTTTCGCTTCTATAACGAATCTTCGTTACATATATACCGTTATATCAGTCGTACTTAACGAATTGACGAATAAAATTACGAATTTATGGAAGCAACTTTTCAAATTTGGGTCGACATGGCTGACGTTCTCTCATGATGGCCATCGTATTTCGGCGGGTTTTTTCCTTCCATTTTTATTTATAGCGATCGTAAGTGTCGCCCATTACATCAGTAAGTCATTGGCACTTGATTTAAAGTGTCATAGAATCGTAACATTGGTAAAAAGTGTCTAAACACTTGTAAAAGTGTCAGGTAGACTTATCACCTTAGCGTATTTCCTTACGAGGCCCTCATAAGTCATACTCCCCTTAAAGTGACAAGTTGCCTTCATAGCGTACCATAAGGTACCCTAAGCTGGGGCCTGTAGCATAAGGTGCTCTAGGCTTAAGCTGGGTTCTGTATTCTGGGGTATCCTAGGTAGGGGCCTGTACCCCAAGGTACCCTAGACTGGGTTCTGTACCTTAGGGTACCCAAGGCTGGGCCCTGTATCCAAGGGTACTGTTGGCTGGGGTCTCTACCATAGGGTACTCTAGACTAGGGTCTGTACTATAGGGTACCTTAGACTAGGGTCTGTACCATATTGGGTAGCTAGGCCATTGTCTTTGGAGGCTACTGTATATGCAGCCTTGATTATATTCACCACATCAAGACTACTGTATAAATCTCAGTGTCGTAGCATAGGTTGGGTTTGAATTCATGGCACCAATACTGGTAGTTGCTAGTATTAGTTATATTTCTGTCCATTATTTAGAAAATGGAATCCAGAGGCCCAGAGGACAGGTAACCCAGTGCCCTAAGCTTCCATAGACTGAAAAGAAAAAGGCACTAAGGGTGATGGAGGTCTGAGCCGCAAAGGAATGGTGGAAATTTATAGTTTACTACTGAAGAGAATTGGTTTAAGGTTTAGGTATAAAAATTTGGTGAATATTTTCATTGTTAATGTGTTTAGTGTGAATTTGTGTGCATAAAACTAACAATTGAATTACTTTTACAGATCTGTAATTGTTTACCTGGCACACACACTGCAATCAACCAGTGCTATGGCCGACTGCAGTTTAGAACAAGGGCTAAGTGTTGGACCATCTGTCAACCCACGGAAGATTTTCACTTTTATGTGTAAATGGTGAGTGGCTCTTATCTGCCCATGAGGGTGGTTCAAAATTATCTTGAGTATCCGAATCATATTCTAATAATGCTGTGACGCTGTCTCTTTGGCATGACTTCAGTACTTTCCCGCAAACCTTACTTCGTGTCCTTTTTACTAGGAATACCCTGTAGGGGAGTAGTGGCGTCAGTGCACCTCATGAGGTGCACTGTAGGCATTCCTTAAGGTTCTTTGCAGCATCCCTTTGGCCCCTAGCTGCAACGCCTTCATTCCTTTTACTGTACCTCCATTCATTTTCTCTCTTTTCCATCTTTCTTGCCACCCTCTCCTAACAGTTGATTCATAGTGCAACTGCTCTTCAAAACTGAGCTGTATCAGAGAATTTTGCTGTGAGATTGTAGCTCCTGAACTGCATTGGAGATTTGTGATTACTACATTTGTAGTGAATCAGTCAGTTCTGCATTATCATAGGACAGTTTTTATATGCAGAATAGTTATAGTGAATTGGAGACAGGCCTGTATTATTTGTTGACCACCTGTGATGTGCCTATATTGTTTTTGTAGAACCTTTCCACATTGTTACTGAATCAATCTTAATGCACAGGGCACTTGTTCTGACATGAGAGATAGGCTAATATTATTAATGGATGACCTTTGACCTTTTGAATTCAATACTGAAGCACCACATTTTATTTCAGGATGAAGCTAATGCAATATAGATGTACCATTTTGACTTAAAGTTTACTGGACTGAAATGCAGAGGAAAAATATTGAGAGTCCCCGTTTGATGTGAGGTTTGCTGGACTGCAATTTAAGGTAAGTCTTCTTAGAAATTGTAGCCTTTCCTGTGATATATATCAGGTAATTTCAATAGAAAATCTTAAGTTAGCAGTTATATAGGCTCTCTTTTTTTTATGCATGTAAACTCTTAAATTAACATTCAAAAAATGGCTCTACTGTGTTAAATATAGACATTTAATTTCTTGTCTTTTAAAGGCGCAAGGTTTGGAATATGATTATCTGCAATCTTCATAAATCATAACCTCTTAAAGGAATGACTTTAGGTACTTAAGTCTATTTTGCTGTTATTTTGTACAATCTTAAGAAGCCTCTTAAGTTCAGTGATTTACCTTTGGAATATAAATTTTTATGGAAAGTAATAAAAGTGTGTTGAAAAGATATTCTGTGGGTAATGATGGCATAATCTGGAAGTTTATAAACCTTTCTTACAACTTGGTGTAGTTTTATATATAAATTCTGAAGTGCAGATGGATTTCAGCACATTTTAGAGAGCAGTGACTTGAAATGACATCATCAGAATCTGATTAAAGGTTTTCCTTTCAGATTGAGCACCTAGGAGAGTACTCTTGCTACGAAGAACTAAATGTCGAGGAGCTGCTTACTTCTGATACTTGAGTGGACCAAGATGACCCATTATCACCTGGAGCCACATCCTGTAATGGTAAGGCCTAAATAAAAATAGAACTGTCCCACTGAATTTGGTGTAAACGTCAGACCAGTTAAAGACTGCCATTGCTTAACTAGATAACATTGAATCTGGTACAATTAGGAGCACTTATGCTTGCCATGAACCCCAGTTAAAAACTGCAAATTGGCTGCTTTGAACATTAGGCCAGATTTGATAAGAGTCATTTGTGGGACTTTTAAAAGTATCTGAAAGCTGATGATATTCTGCACTAGTTAGTCTGTAGTAAAGCGTACTGGTTGTACTTTTGGGTAAGAATTCTGTGGAAAACTAAATACTGACAAAAATGTTAAGTAATGTCAATGGAAAAGGCAGCAATGTTAGATATTTTTGGTACAGGAAAGATTACACTTGCACCCTCAAGAAAAACTTTGTCAGGTTTTGTAGACAAGAATGTGCTCTACAAAACTAAGAGTTTGTAGTTCTCTGTGCTGACCACTATTCAGGATATTCTTTGTATAATTTGTATAGAGGTTTTTGCTTTTATGTAGATGAGAGGAATCCTTGTACTGTGCGGTAAAACCTCAATATTGGCTAAGTTTCTTGTGGAATTTAATGTTGATTGAACTAGTTTCATGGTATGTTATTATAATCAGTTAAATCTGAATTCAGTGAATGGAACCGTTCATTTTATATGGAAATCCATGCTAGTTTTAGTGTGATGAAATAGGCGTATGATTTTCACTTTAATTTACTCTGGTTTTCAATTCTGGTAATGTCCCTGTAGGGGTAGCGCCATCTTTGCAACTCACGTGGTGCACTGTAGGCATTACTAATGATTGTTAGCAGCATCCCTTCGACCCCTACCTACCCCCACTTCCTGTCTTCCATCGTACTGTCCAGCCACTCCAACTCCCTCTTTAGAAAGCCCCCCCGTGTTTGGCTTCCTAGCCAAATTTATAGAAAATCAGTCACATCAACATAGAGCATTTTTTTGGAGAATATAGTCAGGTTTAATCAGATCACTTCGTGTTCATTTCTTGACTATCCAAACGAGAGTAAAGGAGAGAGAATTAGGATCTACAAGTAACGATGGTACTTAATATAGATCACAAGTCTTATAGTTCTTTGAGTTTCTAAGAGATTGCTGCCAAGATTAATGTCGTTATTGAGAGAATGAAATGTGTCCATACAAGAGTGTCACAACAGGGGTTTGATTCTTTGTGTAGTCTTCAAGGAATGTGAAATGATTGCACAGGATATCTGTTCTCGATATGAATAGCCATTTCGTACTGGAAGTTTGTGAAGGTAAGGCCTAAATGAAATTAGAATTATTCTGCTTTAGTGTAAATGTGAGACTAGTACAGTTAGGAACAACTTTGTTTGCCCGTTGACTCCAGTTAAACCTGTAAATTGACCATGTTGAACAATAGGTTTTATGAAAGTCAGGTATGGGACTTTTAGAAGAATTTGAAAGATTGATATTCTGCACAAGTGGTTAGTCTGTAGTCAAGTGTACTAGTAAATCTTTTGGTTATGAACGCTGTCAGGACAAGTATGGAGAACTAAATGCTATCTGAAGTGTTAAATAGTGCCAGTGGGAAAAGCAGAATTTATTAGATACTGTTGTACAGTGGAGATGGTTTCGTTAGGACCACCCAGAGAAACGTCATCAGGTGTTTTAGGGGAGAATGTGGGCTACAAAACTAAGAGAGTGTAGTTCTCTCAGGATATTCTTCTTACAGTTTTTATATGAATTTGATCCATATTCATGCGTTGTATAGAAAGTAGATTCAGAATGCCAGTGGGTGAGGGTCTTAGGAGGTAGTAAAGTTTGCAAATATTGTAACACTGCTAAAATGTTTGGTATTTTGACTTTGCCAACTGTCACTTCTCCACAAAAATTAACACTGGGTTTTCTGCGTCCCTAGCATCTCCAATATGAAGTATTAACCTTAGGCATCTTCATAACATGGTAATTGTAATCTCCAATGATTTGTTTGTTCTGCCCGTGTCAATCAAACTTTGACTTTCCTGCTCTTCAAAATTGAGCCGTATCAGAGAATTTTGCTGTGAGATTGTAGCTCCTGAAGTGCATTGTAGATTCGTGATTACTGCATTTGTAGTGAGTCAGTCAGGACTACATTATTATCGGACAGTTTTGATGTGCAGAATAGTTATAGTGAATTGGAGACAGGCCTGTATTGTTTGTGGACCACCTGTGATGTGCCTACATTGTTTCTGTAGTACCTTTCCACATTGCTACTGAATCAATCTTAATGCACAGGGCACTTGTACTGACATGGGAGATAGGCTAAGATTATTAATGGATGACCTTTGACCTTTTGAATTCAATACTGAAGGACCACATTTTATTTCAGGATGAAACTAATGCAATAAAGAAGTCCCTTTTTGACTTGAAGTTTGCTGGACTGAAATGCAGATGAAACATATTTGAGAGTCCCCTTTTGACATGAGGTTTGCTAGACTGCAATTTAAGGTAAGTCTTCTTAGAAACTATAGCCTTTCCTGTGATGTATGCGAGGTAATTTCAATAGAAAATGTTAAGTTAGCATTTATGTAGGCTCTAATTTTATTTTATTTTTTATGCTTGTAAACTTTTAAATTAACATGTTCGAAAAATGGCTGTGCTGTGTTAAATATAGACGCTTAATTTCTTATCTTTTAAAAGTGCAAGGTTTGGAAGTGGCAGTGTTTGGATATAATAATTTTCTTTCAGCTGTTCCAGTTGAAGCAATTGGCTATCACACTTGCATTGGCTTATTTACATTACCCTTTCATCTTTTTAGACTTTTTCCCTGTTGTCTTGATGATCTGGGGTTTATGAACCTAGCATGGCATCAGAATATAATTGCAATAGCTCCAATGTGGAGATGAATTCTCTTAGTTCTTCTGAGGCTCCTGACACTGGTTGAAATTCCTTCCCAAAACTGAGAGAAGAATCTTGTTCAGTTTCACAGAAAAAAATGCAATATAGAACTTAGGTTTTTTAGTTTTCTGGAAAAGAAAACTACAGGGACAGCTTTGTCTGTCTGACAAGGAGATATAAGCTGTCTTTAACAGTAGATAAGTATCCAAATAATAAGTTCTGTTATAAAAATTTATATTACACATTACATTTTGGGCACAGTTACACACCTTTAGTGTTTTTGGTTTTTAGCATATTTGTACCAGCCACTTTTGGATGGTATATTTTCCAATATTTTGTACTATTTTGACATTCATTCTGTCTAGTTTCTGTAGCTTCCTCTTTTTGATGTTTTCACTTACTATCCAGTTCACTTTCTGCTTCCTCTTGTATTCAATGTTCCTTACCTGATCTAAGGGTACACTCTTCATAACAGAATTGATTCATTTCTCTTGTTGTCTTTTAATATTTCATATCAAGGGACTTCCGTCCTCGTCTCTAGCGGAATTTCAGTGCTGCCTTCCATTCCTTGTGTTGTTTACAAAACCATATCTTTCTTTCAAGTTCTCAAAACCAACTTGGTTCCCTTTTGCCAGTGCGTTGGAGTATGTAAAACCAACAGTCTTGTGTTTCATCTGGTCCTAGATGTGGTCAGTATTGAATAAGCGTTACTCTATGCCACAAGATTAAAATCAGTTTCATTGTGTGTTCTGTCCCACATTCAACACAAATGCTTTTACATCAGAGTTTGTGCCACAGATGCTTACATTTCTTGCGATGTTGAAATTTCGGTTGAACCCATTTTCATTGAGCTTATTTTATTTCTGGTTGCATTTTTCCTGGGTGGTGCTGTGCACTTCATGTCTACTGGGAAACTTACAGATATGAGAATTAGTATGTTCTCTGATCTTGAGCTGCTGTTGTGGTTCAGGTTAGCCTGTGTGTGTATTACTGTATATACAATTGACATTTCTTGCTTTGATCTTTACTTATGAAAGTAAGAGTCAGAAATTCTCAGTAGATTGAATTTTTCCATAATAAAAACAATTCTAGTTCATTAGTTGTAACTTGTATGATTAAGGTACAAAGGTTAGATTGCAGTCGTAAAACCATATTGAGTGGTGAGTGTTCTGGGATTGGACAAATGTGATTGAACATAAATACCTTTTTGAACAAGTTCAGTGTGAAATTATTGATAATTTTCAATTTTGAAACTTAATTTGTATTAATAGGAGCTTTGTTTTTCAGGAACAAGGATATTGGGAACTGCGTGAAAGTTGCTGTCGAAGGGAAATTGCATCTTAATGATACTACCATTCACAAGAACAGACCAAAAATGTTATGGGCATTCTCCAGGAAACCATAGGCAGGCTCTGATTCAAGTCCACACATTTGTAACTAAAAAGATTTATGTATAGCCATTACTCACACGCATCCAGATTGGGAACAGTGTATGATTTGAGGTTTTTTATGGTGTGCAATTAGATGTGATTGTTTTTTCCACTTTTCTGTGACTGATGACATCCAGAGGTTCACAACAGATTTTTCAGAAAACAGACCTTAGTTTACCCAAATCAGGGGATTGATTATGTGTGCTTGGAATCTTTTTTTTATTACCACTGTAGTTTTGTAGTGACTTAAACAAATAACTGTAAGTGCATTTGTATGGGTAGAAGTTCAGTGTTTTGATTTCTAGTGCTGTTGGGAATGTGACTGTTAGTTAGTTAGTTAGTTATAAATGACCTGTTTAACCAGACCTCTGAACTCTTTTAGGGTTCTTCTCGGGCTGGAAAAAGAAGGGGGGAAAGAATACATAAGAAAATTAGGTAATTAAATAAATAAGTAAATAAATAAAGGGGAAAAAATTAAAATAAAATAAAAATTCAAGAGGGAAAGAAAAAAAAAGGAAAAGAAAGGGAGGGGAAAAAAGGGGGAGGTTATATTTTATTTATCAATTTAATTTTGTATAAGACGAGAATGATATTATTAATTGAAAAGTTATTACCTTCAGCTAGAATATCTTTCATTGATTTATTTTGTAAATAAGTATTTCATGTTGCCATCTGGGACAGTCAATCGAGATACGTTTGATTGTTATTGGGGTGTTACATCTTTCACAAGTTATTGGATTTTTGTGTGGAGTTGACATCAGATGGCCATGTGTGAGTCTGGAATGTCCTATGCTGAGTCTTGTTAAAAGTACTTCATTAGTTCTTTGTTTTTGGGTAGAAGAATGCCACTTTTTAACTTCGTTCATAATTGGTTTTAGTTTGTTTTGTGGCGGTATATTTGTCCAATCATTTTGCCAATCCCTATAAATTAAAGGTTTAAGTGATGCTAGCCAGTCTGATGTGGGAGCTTTCGTAGTAGTTGGGGGGATTGTACAAGCCAATTTAGCATCCCTATCTGCTTTCTCATTACCCTCAATGCCTACATGGGCTGGGATCCAACAGATTTGAACTTGAAGGCCATTTGTAATTAACTGATGAATTTCCTGTTGGATATTTTGGACAAGGTGATTATTTGATTTAAATGATCCTATTGCTTCAACTGCACTTCTTGAGTCGCTCAATATGAGTGCTGAAGGAATTCCTTTTTTTTTATATATATATAATCTGGAGAGCCAATTGTATGGCTGTTAATTCAGCTGTAAATACTGATGATATTAGAGGAAGGCCCATTTGGATAGTTTTATCACTTGAATAGGCTGATGAGCCCACTCCAGCTTCATTTTTGGATCCATCTGTATAGATTATGAAGGGATTACCCTTCTGTCTTATGTGTTCCATGTCATGTTGATGGTACATTTCTGTGTTGAACGTATATTTCTTTGAAAGGTATGATAAATATGTGCATATTTTTGCCCTTTTTAGTGTCCATGGTGTGATCCGATTTATTTCTTGGGTAAATATGGGTATCTTGTTATGTAAATTCAATAGATGATTAGTTTTTTTAGTAAATGAGTTTTGATTTGGGTTATTATTTGTATTTTGATTATTGAGGAATTTATTTGGTACAGGAGATGTGCCTGCTTGAAGGGATAAGCCTCTTCTCAAAGTAATTAGATCTCTGTAATATTTTAGAGGCAGTTGGCCTGCTTCTGCTAGGATAGAGATAGTTGGAGATGAGCGGAAGGCTCCTGTACATATACGCACTCCCTCGTGATGTAAAGCATCTAGCGATTTTAGAGTTGTTTCTGAGGCAGTTGAATAAATTGGACAGCTATAATCTATAATTAATAGTACTGTTGCATTGTACAACATTAACATTGTGTCTTGCCCTGCACCCCATTTGGTGTGTGAGATTTTCTTTAATAATGTAAGGGCTTTAGATCCTTTGGCCTTGATATATTTGACATGATCTTTCCAATTTAAATGTTGATCAAAAATTATACCCGAATATTTAACACTGTTGCACATGTTTATCTCTTCATTATAAAGATATAACTTAATGGTTTGTTATTTCAACCATCTTTTGTGTATGTAGAAGACAATGCCATTTGTTTTATTTAATGACAACTTGAAGACTACGGAGTTGGTCCAAGTGGTTATATTATTGGTTGCTATATTAAGTATTCTTTGAGCATGTCTCAGAGAATAACTTGAATAATATATCACAAAATCATCCACATACAGACTATTTTGTACACCCTCAGGCGGGTTCATAGTAATATCATCTATTGCCAGGGCAAATAAGATGCAGCTCAAAAACACTGCCTTGGGGGATACCCTCCTCTTGTATGTAGCAATTTGAATATGTATTTTCTATGTGTACTTGAAATGTACAATTTGTTAAAAAAAATTTTGATAAATATTGGAAGGTGACCTCGAATATCAGATTTGTGGAGTTTGTGCATAATGTTGTATCTCCATGTGGTATCATATGAATTTTCTATATCAAAGAAAATAGCCACTGTCAGCTTTTTCTTTTCAAACCCTTTTTTAATATGATCTTCTATTTGAGTTAACGGGTCTAGTGTAGATCTACCAGCTATTGATCCCGAATGGGTAGGTGATAAAATTGAGTGTTTTGTTATGACACTTGTTAATCTCAAACTAACCATTTTCTCCAACAGTTTGCACAAGCAACTTGTTAGAGATACTGGCCTATATTTAGTGGGGTTGCTAGGGTCTTTTCCTGGTTTGCTGATGGGTATGATTATTGCATGTCTCCACTTAGTTGGGAAGACATGCGTTAGCCATATGTTATTATATAATTTTAACAAGAATTCTTTAGCTAGTGTAGCTAAATTCTGGATCATTTCGAAAGAAATCATATCATGACCCGGAGCTGATGATCAACATGATTTTAGGGCAAATTTAAGTTCGTTCATATTGAATTCTTGGTTATAATCAAGGTCCTCATCAGTTTCAAAATTAAGTGTATAATTCATTTGTTGTGTTCTAAGTCTTTTGAAGTGTTCATCTAAATTAGAATAAGCACTAATATCTTCAGTATGTTTGGCCAATGTATTTGAAATATCATGTAGGTTATGATTTAGTTTGCCATTATATAGTATTGGGCTTCTAGGGGGTCTTACATGTTTACCATTGATTTTACAAATTTGTGCCATATTTCCTTAAATGAAGTATTTGGTGACAACTCTGAAATATAATTTTTCCACGACTGAACTTTTTCGAATATTATTTTTCGAAATTTTGCATTATATTTATTGTAATAAAGTGGTTTAATGTGATCAATAGTTATAACTATTATCTTGTTTAGTTTATATTACAAGGGCCTTTATTAAGGGTGTTTAACCTAGATTGTAGTCTACACAAATTACGTGCTAGAGTGTGTTTGGTTTGATTTAAGAGAGATGAATTGTTAGACCACCATGGAACGGGGGATACATTAGGGGTTGAAGAAGTTTTGGGGATGCATTTAAATGCAGCACTGATTACAAAACTGGAAAAGAAATCATTTGTGACATTGTTTTGATTTAATGGGAAGGGAGGGATATTTCTAGTTTGTAAATTGTATTTATCCCAGTCAGTTATCATTAAGTTATATTTTACGGGAAATGATTGTTTTTTGTTGTTGTTGTTGTTGTGGTTCCCCAGACTCTGTTATGCCAGGAAGCCCGCACCGCGCAAGAAGGACACCACGCTTACTGGATCTGACCATAACTGTGTGGTAGTGTGGATGTTGTGTTGTTGTCTAAGGGCTGCCAAGTTAGGGCAATCTACTAAGAGGTGTGTAATTGTGTGGGGACTAACTTGGCAGAGTGGACATATGTCTGTTTGGGTGTTGTCTACGCGGTGTTTGTAGGTGTTTAGTGATTGGTGATGACCACAGCGAAGTCGAGTCAGGTGTACTCTCTCCAATCTTGAGAGCTGTGTTTCTGTGCTGCTTATGTTGGGTGGGGGGGGGTGCCGAGTATTTTGTTGTTGGGAAGGTTATTAAGTGCTTGTCTGGTGAGGTGAGTATGGATGTGCTTTTTGTTTTGTGCGCTGTTTATGGGTGGTGGTATAGAATTCAAGATATTTGTATAGTGTCTGTGTGGTGTATTCGCTATTTGCCTGGGCTGTTTGTGTTGTTTATGATCGATGCCAAGAATTGTGTGCCTCTCATGTCTAAGTGTTGCCTGATGGTGAGAATCTTGGTTTCTGTTGGTGTGGATTGTGTACTGCCAAGGATGATTCTCAGAGCTGTGTTTTGTATTATTTGTAGTTTGTTTAGTTGTGTGTTGGATATGGCAGGGTGCCAGGCTGGGCTGGCGTAGTTTATTATGGAGCGGATGTATTGTTTGTATACTGTGATGAGCGTTTCTTTTTGTTGTCCAAATGTTGTGCCTGTTAGTGATCTTCGTGCATTTAGTCTAGGTCTGCATTTCTTGATGATGTTACTGACATGTGGAGCAAATGACATTGAAGTGTTGTATGTGACTCCTAGGATGTTTTGTTTCGTGTGTGTGTGGAATTGTGGTGTTGTTCAGCGTTGCTGTGGGTCTGTACTGATGTTCTTTGTTGTGACCAGTGAGTAGTGTACTTGTGGATTTTGTTGGTGCTACCTGTAATCTGCTTTGTGTGAGCCAGTTTTCAAGTTGTGTTATGTAAGTCTGTACTTGTGTGGAGCATACGTTTTTGTCTGCATGTATTGATATGATTGTTAGATCGTCTGCATATGAGGAGATGTATATGTTGTTAGGTGGTGTTGGTATGTCATGCATGAATAGGTTAAAAAGTGTTGGGCTTAGGACGGAGCCTTGTGGGACGCCGTTCGGGAAGTTTCTGATTTTGGATGACTCGCCATTGTAGTGTACAAATGCTTGTCTGTCTGTTAAGTAATTGGCGAGCCAGCGTTTGGTGTTGTTGTGTAGTGTGGTGTTGTAAACTTTGTTGATGAGAAGTGGTCTAGAGATGGCGTCAAAGGCTTTACTTATGTCTATTGTGATTAGCAGCGTTCTTTGTGGTGGGCGTCTGGAGTTAATGCCACCTTGTATTTTTTGTGTAAGGTTGGTGAGTAGCGTTGTTGTGGAGTGGTGTGGTCTGTAGCCATGTTGAGTGGGTGACAGTGGTATGTGTGGTGTGGTTTTGCGGAAGATGAGGCGTTCTACTACTTTTGATGGTGTGCAGAGTAAAGTTATAGGTCTGTATGAAGCTGCTGGTGTAGGTGTTTTGTTTGGTTTTAGAAGTGCTATTATTTTCCCCAGTTTCCAAATGTGTGGTATAATGCAGTGTGCGTATGAATAGTTGGCTACGTTTGTCAGTGTTTGTGTGCCATGGGGACCTAGATGTTTTAAATGAATGTTTGAAATGTTAGCGATGCCCATGGCTGCAGAGTTTTTAAGTTGTTTAATGATTCTAGCAGTGTCTTCTGTTGTGGCTAGTATTACTGTGTAATCTAATGGGAACTTGTTTGCATCTGTAGATGTGTCTGTCTTCTTTGTATTTGCGTAGGTGGCTGATTTTTGCGTAGTGGTTTATTAAGATGTTGGCTTGTTGTTTGCGTGAAGGGATCTTGTCAGATGTGGTGATTGAGGCGTGACTTCGAGTGTTCCCACTGTTTGAATTGATGAGACTGTTGATAGTTTTGTGTAGTTTGGATGGGTTGGTTCTGTAGTCTAGTGTACCTCGAAAAGTTTGCCAGTTCTCTGTCTGTTTTTGAGTTAATTTGGTGTTTATTTCTGTGTTTAAATCACGTATGCGATTTGTTGTGATTTGTGTGTGTGGGGTTGGTGTATATCTTAAATTGTTTCGTTCTGTTATGAGTCTGTTTATGTCGGGCGTGAAGTTTGGGTTGTAGTGTTTTCTGTTGCCTTTAGGAACGTTTCTTTTGTCTGCATTGTTTATGATGTCGTTGAATTGTGTTGTTGTGTTGTTTAGTGTCTGTGATGATGTTATGTGTGTGTGGTTTAACTCCTGGAAATGAGCCTCAGTGGTTTCCAAGTACTCATCCCAGGCGGCGCGCTTGTAGTTAGGGATGTTGTGTCTTGCATGTGAGAAAGTGTCATGTGTGGTTCGGAGTGTTATTAAAATAGGAAGGTGGTCTGATGATAGGTCTGTTTGTGTTTTCCATGTGATTGGTGGTGCTATGTTGGGTGAGCAAAATGTTATGTCTGGGGAAGTGAGACTAAAGTTGGCTTGGTGTGGTATGTGTGTGTGCATATCTGTGTTGTTTAGTATGTATAGCTGGTCTAATTGTGTTGAGATGTCTGTGGCTCTTTGTGTGATGTCTTGGTGGGCGTACCAGTCTGTGTGTTTGGCATTGAAATCTCCTCTCAGAAGTATATCTGGGAGGGTATTCAACGCCTGCAGTCTAATTGTGAAGTTTGCTGGTAAACGAGGTGAATATTCTGGAGGGATGTATGTGTTGATGATTGTGATTTGTTCATTGTGCCCTATTTTGATATTAAATGCTTGTAGTTCTGTATGTCTGTCTACTTGTGTTAGTGTTCTGATGTGCTGCGTTTTTTCAATGTACGATATGTTATGGTGTATGTATGTGATGAGGCCTCCGCCATCACCATGTTGTCTGTCTTGTCTGATGGCTGTGTAATTTGGTATGTTGGGTGTTTTATGTGTGTGTTTCAGTTTTGTTTCTTGAATGATGGCTATGTGGATCTTTTGTTTGTGCATGAAATGTTTTAGTTCAATGTGTTTGTTGCGAATGCCGTCAATGTTTAATTGTAAGATGTTTATGTTGCGGCGATTATGTCTAAGTGTGTGAGTGCGTGTATTTAGTGGTGCATTTCTGTGGGCGTTAGGTGAGTGTGTGCTATGGGGTGTTGGGGTTTGTGGGGATGTTTGATTTGTAGGAATGGGTGATGGTGTTCTGGGATTGGAGGAAAGTGTGGTAGATGTGGGAGATGGTGATCTGTGTGGTGTTGGTTGGTTGGTGTTTTGTTGGATAGGAAGTGCTTGTTGCGTATTGTTATTGTTTGTTTGTGTGTGTGTGTTACGGCATATGATGCACTTCCAATGTACATTGTAGTCTTTTAGTGTTCTCAGTGTGGTGCACCGAAGGTGTACCCACCCACCACACAAGTTGCAGTGGATTGATCCACCCCCGGCGTGAGAAGCTGTGACTCGTGTGCTGCAGATGGGACATGTGTAGGGGCCTGGGTTTAATTCTATGTCACCGGCTAGGATTAATTGTAGGGATATAGTAGCCGGGTTACCATATCCCTTCAGAGAAAAACTGGAGATCCAGTTGCGCGGCGCCACCCCGGGCGCGGTACCCTGCGGAGCATTGGGGAGCCACTCCTCCTCTTCTCCCCTCCCTTGTCTTCGCAGTGGGGTTGTATTGTGGACGTTTGATCCAGGCGGCTGTTGTTCCACTGCCGTCTGGAGAGGTCCCACGACGATGACGCGTCCACTCCGGAACCTTTTTTTTTTTTTTTTTTTTTTTTTTTTTTTTTTTTTTTTTTTTTTTTTTTTCAAAACAATTGGAAAGTGATCACTTGTATATGAATCGTCTAGGACATTCCATTCCAGTTTTTCAATTAATTCCAGTGAGCATAATGAAATGTCTATTGAGGAGAAGGTTAAATGTAAATTCTGAATATTTCTTCAATTCCCAATGTTTGTGCTGGCCAAGTTACTAACATGTTCTCTGTCCCACAATGGATTATGGGCATTAAAGTCGCCTACTATTAGTAGGGGGCCATTGACATTATTTGGTATTTGTGGTAAATCACTAAAGTTTGAGTTAAAATTTGGCTGATTATATAGATTTAATATAGAGAGAATTTGATTGTCTGGCATATGCAATTTGATTGCAGTTATTTGATATGATATGATGTAATATTTAAGGGTTCATAAGTTGAATCGTTATGAACATATATAGCTGTTCCTAGCTTGCCATCTGCTATTGGTGAGTGGCAAGCTAATTTACAGTTTCTAAAGTTCTTAGGAGTTGTACCAATATGCTGTAGACATATGCAAACAGGTTTATGTTCCTTTAGTATTCTCTGGATTTCACCCAGCCAAAGCCGAGTAGAAAATCCATTCATGTTCCACTGAATTATTTTATTGGTCATTGTTTGGTGGGATTGACGTTAGATTTTGTAAGTTAATTGATGATTTAGATATATCCCGTAACATTTTAAGGGAGTTTGTGTTACATTGTGGTTTATTTGCAACTAGGTTTGATTGCTGGATATTTGATGCATTGATCGGTTCTTCTTCATATTTCCTTATTAGCAAATCTATTTGAGTTTTGATGATGTTTTTCTTTAGTTTTAAGGATTCCGAGCATAGTTCGCCATCTTGATGGAATGTTAAAGGGCATTTTCGGAACCTAGTAAAGTTATTTATGAAATTTCTGGTTATATTTTCATTTTTGTTAGGTAAACGATTGTACATTATGATGAAACACTCTTGACATCCGCAAGATAAATCATGTTCCGAGTGTTGAAGGAATGGTTCTGTTCTCTGGGTCCCAATTATGTTTCCATTAGTGGATGTTGAAATATTTTTGTTAGGAGTTTCTGGTATAGGTATATTGGATCTCCGATGTGCTGGTATAAAATTTTAACTTTAATTTTTAGCTTTATCATTATTATTATTCTTTGGTCTCGTTGAGGGTTGATTTGATGTGGTTGTGATTTGATTAATATTATGGGTTTTTGATTCTTCAGTGGGATGTTTAATTGAAGGTTTTGCATCGATTTTGGTGATGAGAGTGCAGACGAGTTAGTTGATTTATCCATATTTGGGTAATTGTTATTTATATTTGTCTTGGATTGTGGAACATTATGGGTTTCCACTTGTGATGCAGTTAATGTAATCTGTTTCTGATTAATGGGTGAGACTGGGGTTTTGCTGGATCGATCTGTGAATGGGATGTTAGGTTTCTTACCCTTAGGGGGAGGTCTGTCAATTACTTTCCTTTTTTTTATTATGGTTAATTTTGTCAATTAAGTTTTCTGTGGATGATGTTAGTGCATTATGAGTTTCCAGATCTGGATTATTAACCTCTGTTGATTTTTCCATATCACTGGAATTCGTTTCTGAACGATTAACAGGGCTTGTTACTGGGGAGGTCTGTTGCAACTGTACTCTTGGGCTTTTATGAGTAGTAGAGGAAGGGGAGAGGTGTGTCTCAGCTATTCTGTGTTGAGATTCTTTATGTTTATTATGAGTTGTTACAGCATTTGAATATGAATGGCATTTTACTGGATCATTGATTCCTCTCGCCTTCAGTTCGAGTTTGGCTTCATTAACGAGCATACCAGTTCTGTCCATTAACATTTGTAATTCTGTATAATATTGATAAAATTTACAGTATTTAGATTTTGCACGATGATTTAATTTGCAATTTACACATTGGAAAGTTTTGAATTTCCAATTTGTTGTGTGGTCTTCAGAACATATAGCACATATAGCGTTATTTCTATATCTTTTGGTTGAATGGCCATATTTTAGACAGTTACAACACTTGAGAGGTTTAGGGACAAAGGGGCGAACTTCTCTATTTAGTCCTAGAATTTTTATTTTTTGTGGTAGTTCCCGGTTTGTAAATTTTATTTTGACTCTTTTAATATGTTTATTTGCATCCTTTCTACTTGGGACATTATATAATTCCAAGTCATGTATGTTGTTGTATCTTAATTTAAGGGAGTCGATTAAGATTTGTTTTGATGGTAGCTCTTTTTCATCATTGTCTGGGAGCATTACTGTTCCTTGTGTATAGTTTAGTGTTTCGTGGCTGGTTACTGTTACTTTTATTTCATTTATGTTGGTTATTCGTAGAAAGGTTGTTGATTGGGCTTTGGTTGTTGTTTGTATTAGCCGTTCATTGTTTTTGATATGTCTACGTTCCATGTCTTGTGTGGGGTGTATATTTAATAATTTGTTCTCTAAAATGGCTGGTGAGATCTGCTTTTCTGCTTTTAATATTAAAAATCTGGACCAATTGTCTGGTCCAAAAATATGTTCAAAATGAACTGGTGTTGGATTGAGTCGATAGTTATTTCTTTTTAATTTTTTCACATTCATCGGTGATGAGCTCTCTTGTGTTGATGGGGTTTAAGGGTGGATTACTTGTCTCTATTTTAGAGTTATTGTCCTTTATGTATGGTTCCAGTGTTACAATACTGGAGGTTACCAATTTGTTTTTGTTTCTTTTTGGACTTTCTAAACTTTCCAAGTCTTTAGGAATTGATATTTTACTCGGAACAGGATGTTCCGTTGCAGCGTTTATATCTATGGTAAGGAGATTTGGGAGTGACGTTCCATTAGTCATCGACTGTGCCAGAATTTTACCATCATGGGGTCCGGGGGTACTACAGTAATATCTTCATGACTACTTTGCATAAAGGATATAAAAAAAATAAATAAATAAATCTTGAAAAGATATCATTGGCTTTTTATGAAGTTGAATGTTCCACTAATGGCACAAGTAGGAACTGACTCCCAAATGTCCGCATCCCTACCCTACCTCAAAAGGGGGATGGCACATCATGATTAGTATGGCCCAAGTGTAAGCAAAACCCACTTGCTAGGATTGAGTGTATTGTAATAATACAGTCATAGTTCCGCCTGAAAAACCAGGTCCGAACATTGTCAGGTAGATGATGGTTCTACCACAGTTCCCACTATTTAGCTTCAGATTCAACGTCACTCCATGCTATGATATGTTTTCCTATTTGTTAATTTTGGTAATTTTGACAAAAGTGGAAAAATCCACAAAAATATTCCACAAGTGTATTATTATATATGTGGGACACTTGGGATCAAACTTAGAAAAAAAAAAAGATCCCTAGGTTTGAGAGCCCCCCTCACCACGTCAAGGTGGTCCCATTTTGAGGGGGAGCTAAGAAATGTAAATATATTAGTAAAGTCAAGAGGGAATCCTGTCTTTTTTTTATATAAATGGTATACATTTGGAGACCCTGTACAAAGCTGTTTTTGCTTGCAACTGTAGCTAGGCTGGTGTTGCAAACTGTTGTTTTCTGGTATCAGGTGCAATACTACTTAGTTTGCTAGGAGCTTTATCGTGGTTGCAACTAAAATGTGGAATAGTTTGCATAGTGCAGTTGTGGAATCTCCAGATCCCCAGTGTTTAAGAGAAGAGCAAATTCATTCTTGCTGTCTGCTGACGTCTGAATATTTTTTCCCCCCTCATATTTATTTATCACCTTTTCCTGTAACTTGTCTCACTCTCTCTGCAAGCTGGTTTCCCTTTGGGGCCAGTCCTGGGTTTATAAAAGTCTGTTGACTCTCCATAAGAGTTTTCAGCTAAGAGGAAAACTAATCCATTGAATTCTTTGATGCTCAGAATTCCATTTCTTTGAATTTCTCTGAGATATTGAACTAAGAACTATTCCAAAGAGTTCCCTGACATTCTGAATGTGAGCATTACTTTAAATTTTGAATCAAAATTGGGAAGCCTATAATGCCAAGTTTCAGTTAAGGGGATTAAGAGAAGCTCTGT
The DNA here is from genome assembly GCA_039081455.1 of Macrobrachium rosenbergii. Taxonomy (NCBI): domain Eukaryota; kingdom Metazoa; phylum Arthropoda; class Malacostraca; order Decapoda; family Palaemonidae; genus Macrobrachium; species Macrobrachium rosenbergii. The sequence continues at coordinate 86,616,230 of JANJGK010000002.1, forward strand.
CATCGTGTGATTTGACGTAATGGCATTCGTCATGATATGCTTAAACACCTTCCAGAACTTGCCTAGTGATTCCTTCTTGAACCTAACAAAAATGGGAGACTGGCATTCTTCCTCCTTCCTGGGAGGTTGCAAATGTTCCTCTGTCAAGAAACTTCTTCAAATTCCACAGTGCCCCACAAGCTACAGGCCGTTATCACTTTAAAAGTTGTGTGCAAATTGTTTTATGAGATGGAAAATTCCAGGTTAATGTGGCATGTATGGAATAATGGTTCGTCCTGTATTCGTTATGGTTTCAGGAAATACGGATCCACCTTAGATCCTGTACTTAGATTATCAACTCAGATTTAACAGGGGTGTGCTGATCATTGCCAGACAATTGCAGTCTTTTGTTTTTAAAAGCTTATGGTACTACGTAACAATTTCTAATGACTAAGTGACAGCATGAGGTGGAAATTCAAAGTAATAAGGTTATTTTCATTAGATATTGTCTGTATGACAAGTATACTAAGGTTAGAATTTGCAATACATTATCAGACCCTTATGAGTTTAGAGTAAGGGGTCCCACAAGGCAGTTGTCCTCAGTGTCACTTTTTTGGGGCGAGTTATTAACAGCACATACGAATCTGCCTCTCCAGTCAAAGCTTCAGTGTTTGTTGAGACTTTTCTGCATTACTGCTAACAATGCTGTATTTGCAATTGATTTGCAAAGGTCAGTTAATGCAGTAAGTGGTTTCATATTTTGTTTTTCGTATACTAGGCTGGTCAGTTCACGAGGAGCACTTGTAAGGAAACTGCTCCTAATCTTAAAGATACCTTCATTATCCTAGAAGAAGGAAGTTAAATTTTTGGGAATTATTGTTCACAGCAACTTAATGGCTTGTGGTAGAACATTTAAGAGGCAAGTATACGCTGCAATCTCTACTGATCACTCGTAATAGTGAGTGATCAGTACAGGTCATCTGATAGAAGACGTTTCATATATATCCAAAAAAGCAGACAAAATTTGTAGTATGATATGGTGACAAATAAGATTAAATATGAAACTGGACAAAATAAATATGTAGAAAGAAATGAAGCAGTGACAGGGAATCTTGCATTAAAGTGAAAATAGTATGTAGCAGACACTATTTAAAGTTTGATTTGCAAAGGAAATTTGCAGAGCAATGCTGTAAGTAAAGAGAAAATTATATAATTGAATAGAAATGGCTTTCGTACAACTGTAATCATTTCAGATCCAACTGTAATTAATACATTTACATTACAGTCTAATCAACATATTGTGAAATTGCATGTTAGTGCATATTTTTCAAGCAGAAAAAAAAAAAAACCCACAGATATATGGTTTGGTTTAGGTTAAATTTGACTGAGCAAAGTCAGTCTCTCTCTCTCTCTCTCTCTCTCTCTCTCTCTCTCTCTCTCTCTCTCTCTCTCTCTCTCTCTCTCTCTCTCTCTCTCTCTCTCTCTCTCTCTCTCTCTCTCTGTTTATCAAAATACTACCTTGGCAATACCAAAAAGGTGTTGAAAGATTAAGCAATTAGATGAATAAATAAAACACATTTGGAAGAGGGTGAGTTAGATATTTCATGATAACTCTCAAAAGGACCTTCCCCTCAGCCATGGAACTGGTTGAAATAGGCAAGACTAAGGCCTGCCACTTTCTAAGTGTATGAGAGTTGGGTTCAAAACATTTGGTTATTCAAGGTATAATATGAAAGTTTTGTGCTATGACTATAGTAAACTGAATCGCCATCAATCCTCTTAAACATACAGTAGTGTATGACGTCAGAACGGTTATAACTCTGGTTATGTCACTGTAATTGTTAGAAAAGGAACTGGGAAGATAATATGACCACTGGGAGTATGGGTACATCAAAAAGGCACATGTTTAATTCTTCCTTGTACTGTAATTGAAAAGTAAATTTGCTATTACAGTCTATGGAAAACACCTATCAGTAATTAGTTGTAGACTAAACAGGTATAAATATGCCCTCTTAATATACAGACACAGCTGCTATATATATTTAAAGGAAAAGATAGAAGAGAGGCCAAGATCTACCAGCAGGAGAAGATACCTGACGCCTGGAGAAACACAGCCTGCTAGTCACCATTTACAAAGAAAAAGGGGACATCCAAGATTGTGCCAACTATCGGGGCATAAAGCTGATGGCACATGCCATGAAAATCTATGAAAGAATAATAGAGGCAAGGCTAAGGGCTGAAACATCTATAAGTGACGAACAGTTTGGGTTCATGCCGGGAAAAGGGACAACAGATGCCATCTTTGTATTGCCACAAGTCATGGAAAAATATAGAGAAAAAGGAAAGGAACTACATCTTGTATTTATAGATCTTGAGAAGGCATGTGATCGAGTGTCTAGGCAAGAAGTGTGGAGGTGCATGAGGGAAAAAGGTGTCTCAGAAAAATATGTGAGGATTGTAAATGATATGTATAGAGAAGCAACAACACGGGTAAGAAGCTCAGTGGGAACAACAGACAAGTTTGAGGTGAAAGTGGGACTCCACCAAGGTTCTGCCATGAGTCCCTATATTTTTGATATGGTAATGGATGTGATAGTGTCTGGAGTGAAAGATCAGGTGCCTTGGAGTGTACTCTTTGCAGATGACATAGTGCTAGTGACCACCAGTAAGGAAGAAGCAGACAGGAAATTGGAGTTGTGGAGGAGTGCTTTGGAGGACAGAGGCCTAAAGATAAGCAGAGCAAAAACGGAATATATGTGGATGAATGGAGGAGACCAAGAGGGAAGCATCAACTTAGAGCAGGCAGAAGTAAAAAGAGCTACATCCTTTAAGTACCTTGGGTCGTGTGTCACTGATTGTGGAGGGATGGAGGAGGAAGTGAATCACAGAATACAATCAGCTTGGTGCAATTGGAGGAAAACATCAGGTGTGTTATGTGACAAAAGATTTAATGTAAAGATGAAGGGAAAAATGTACAAGAGCATTGTCAGACCTGCGTTGATGTATAGTTGTGAAACATGGCCTATGAAGAAAGCACAAGAGAGAAAGATGGAAGTGGCAGAAATGAGAATGCTGCGTTGGATGTGCGGCGTGACAAGAAGAGACAGGGTAAGGAATGACTTCATAAGAGGGACGGTGAAACTTACAGAAATATCAAAGAAACTGCAACAGAGACGATTACAATGGTTTGGACATGTTATGAGAAGAGAGGAGGATTCTGTATGTAAAAGAACCATGAATATGGAAGTGCCTGGAACAAGGAGGAGAGGTAGACCAAGAATGAGATGGAGAGACACAATTAACAGGGACATGCAGGAGAAGAACGTGAGTGAGGTAATGCTGCATGATCGCAGAAGATGGAGAAGACTAATAACAAACGGCGACCCCATATAAAGATGGGAAAAGCTGAAGATAAAGATAGCAGAGAGGTCAAGATTTGGATATTTAGGAGGAAGGTACTGACAAATGGTTCCTACTTGCCTGCTGCAGGTTTTATACAGGTAATATTTAGGCATATGTATGGCTTGTTATACGAATTACAGGCCAGCTTAATCTGCAGATACAGCATCGTAAATTTTCATCTTCCATCTTGGGTTTAATCTGCTGACATATTCGTGTATTTAAGTAGAGTTATTTTTATTATTCCTTCGTTACTCTTATCATTTCACCCCAGTTCGGCAGGCGAGAAAGGTCATATGACGTCATCGGCTCAGCATATATCGAATCCTTATTAAGGAAGTAAATACATTTTCATACTTAATTTACAATATATTATATACTATTAACCAGCTTGATATTGTTTATTTCTTATTTTTTAATATATATTTGAAAAGAGCTCTACAAAATCTATTTTTTCGAACAAGAACCATCGGCTCCGCGCAGAGTGAAAACCCTTCATATATTCAAATCGAACGTTTTAAAAGCCATAAAAATGCGTAGAATTAATACATTAACGTATATTTCATTCATTGCGCGCTCGCAAGCACTGGTACTAATATACGCACTCGATGTGAATAAAATACGAGTTGAAAAGCGGTTTCTGGCAACCCTTTTGTTTACATCGACGAGGAAAGGCTCAATGGAGGTAAGGTAGACGTCTCTTAGTTCGTTATTTTCTTGGTAATTAAGTTAATAAAGGGAGAAAGTGAATGGAAACCTAAAGACGAATGAATTGACATGGCATTGTTATTTTAGGGTAGTAATTACCGAGGGGTAATTAATATTAAGCCTTAATTTAAGGCAATTAAATAAGGCTGCCTCCCTCTACCTGTCCAAGGTCAGAGAAACTCGAAGCTTATTTGAGCTTTTCATTTGGTTGTTTGAATGAATTCCTTCTCAATTACCATTAATTAACTTAATTACAGGTTAATTACGATATTAATACCCTCGGTTAGCCTTAATTAACCCTGGGTGAGGCTGTGTGGTTAGAAGCCTTTGTGGCTTAGAGCCCTTTACCTTGGAATGGCCGAGGGCGTCAATTATAATTAATTACTAATAGTAATAGTCATTAATAATAAGTAATAGTCTAATTAGTAGTAATTAATGCAGTAGCCGAGTCCTGGTCAATTAATAGCAATTCTTTAGCCTTGTTTATTTAGTTTGGCAAATATTTACCTTAGGAATTAATTAATAGTAATAGTCAAATTAATAATAATTAATAGCAATAGACGAGCCATGGTTAATTAATAGCTATTTTATACATTTTTATTTATTTTGGCACATATTTATTTTGGGGTATTGGTTTTGGGGTATTGGTAAGTGGGCATTGTAACAAGCCTGGGCAAGTGACCTACCACAGCAATACCCTAGGTCAGGGTATTCTGGGTATCAAAGAATTCGAGACAATTTTGAGTAATGATGGAGCAGTTTTATCCCCAGGGTTTGGTCCTGGCAAACTTAGGCCTCTTTCGATAGGTTATTTTCGTAATTTCAAAGCCTAAATTGCCAACTCCTCGCAGTCTGGTTCAGTCTAGTTTTCTGTTTCCTCAGACTGAATGACTTTGCTTTTAACCAATTTCCTTCAGACTGCTCCTTTGTGTGGTGGGGATTCTTTGCCTCTGTGAGTACCTTTGGGTTTTTGTTTGTTTTATGGAGTACTTCTGGGTTTTTGTGTGTTTTGTTGACTACTTTTGGGTTTTCATCTGTTTTGTGGAGTACTTTTGGGTTTTGTTATGTGTTTTCTGGAGTACTTTTGGGTTATTGTCTGTGTTTTATGGAGTACTTTTGGGTTTTGATCTGTGGTTTATGGAGTACTTTTCAGTTTTTGTGTGTGTTTTATGAAGTCCTTTAGGGTTTTGATCTGGTTTATGGAGTACTTTTCAGTTTTTGTGTGTTTTATGGAGTACTTTTGGTTTTTGATCTGTGTTTTATGGAGTACTTTTCAGTTTTTGTGTGTTTTATGGAGTACTTTTCAGTTTTTGTGTGTTTTATGGAGTACTTTTCAGTTTTTGTGTGTTTTATGGAGTACTTTTGGGTTTTTGTCTGTGTTTTATGGAGTCTTGCAGCAACAGGAGACTGTAATTACTTTGGTTTTCTGTGTAAAACACTTTATGTTCTTCACATTCAAAGTGCTATTAGGTCAACTTAGAATTTGTGATAGTGTCGGTGAGTTTCTTGATATTCCCTTTTAGATATGTTGTCACTATGTGGTGTCATTTTTCCACATATAAGGATGAATTTCATGTGAAGTTTCATTATATGTATGTGGTCAGCCCTGCATTTGCAAGTGTTGGTTGGTTGTGTAAAAGATTGTTTTTGAAAGATTGTGAATTTGTCATGCACAGTTGTTAGGTGATCATCAAAAGATTGTGCATATATCCTCGGTTTCCAGTTGTTGAAAGATTGTGAATTTATCATTTGTTTCCGAGTGTTGGCTGGTTGTTGACAGATTGTGAATTGTGAATTTGTCCCCTGCTGGTAGGCTATGACATATTGGATTCACTGTGCTTGTCTTGTAATCCTCTGCAGTTGGGTTATTGTGCAAGTAAGCCAAAATGTGGTTATGTGAAATGGTGATTGAAGTTCGCTCTCTCTCTCTCTCTCTCTCTCTCTCTCTCTCTCTCTCTCTCTCTCTCTCTCTCTCTCTTCTCTCTCTCATCGAGTTGCTGATTAAAGTTTTTCTGTAATACTTTGTCAGTTTTAAGAGTGTAATGTGAGTCTTGGCTACTTTGTGTTTATTGTAGCAATGTGTTAGTGTATTTGTAAGGCAGATTTCCTGTGTTTATTATAGCAATGTGTTAGTATATTTATGCACCAGATTTCCTCCTCTTCCTGTACTGGACATTATAATTTTAGTGTGGTTTTACTGTTATTCCCTTATTGAAACATTTGTATAAATTATTTTGGATCCTTCTTTGGTAAGCCAGTCTGCTGACATTCTGTCAACTGGGTTCAGTGTTTAACAAGTCCCACTTTCCTTAGTGTCTTGTTCAGTCTGGTTTTCTCTCTGTTGACTAAAGGAGCCGTTCTTCTGAACTGTTCACATTCAAAATGCAGTTTTGTTTGTGGAGATGAAAGTGATTTAGCTGTAATTTAGCTCAAAGTTTTTTTTACCAGAACTTTGTAGTTTTGAAATTGAGGTCTAATGATTAAAGTACTTAGCACAAAGTGCTCAAGGTACTTTTACATGTGGGGGATTGTTGGTCCTTAAGTATGTACCCTCTAGTCAAAAAGACTTATTCCTATAATGTTAACAACAATAATAATAATACAATATTAATGCTCGTCACATCATCATAGCAATAGTAGTAATAATTCCTTTGGGTGATTAGTTCCGAAAGACGGCTCTCACCCTTTCTGGAGCAGAGAAATCTTGGTATCCTGTTCTGTGTATGTTTAGTCTTAATTCTAAAAGAAATATTCCATTGAAGTAACATTGGAATCCACACTTTCATAATCCATTTTTAAGAGTAGATTTTCCAACCCTAATCAGAATGTCTGTTAGACAAAGACAAAAGTCTTGACAATTATCTTTTCTTTCACAGATTCAGCGAAGACAGCCACCTGGTGAGGATGAGAGCCCCTGAGATCTATCTGCTGGTGCAGGAAGGTAGGTTCATCCCTCAGTTCAAATCTATCAGGAATTGGTTCAAGTAACAACTCAGGAACAAGATAGTTTCAGTAACATTTCAAGAATGAAAGTTTTGTTAGCTTATTTGAATCAGCTGTTATCAGGACAGTTGAGATTTTTCTGCGTAGGACAGTTTTACAAAATAAAAATGTCAGATTCACCTTTTTAATGAAACGTTTAAGTACCTTAAATCACTTCCTGACAAGGGAAATGTTGACTGAAAACACTTAAAACACTTATTACAAAGTGACAAAATTGTAATAAATTCAGAGATGTGATAGTTTAGAAAGTAACCTAACCTTATATCCTCAAGTTACAGTAATTCTTTGATTCTCTTCTAAAATTCCTTGTTAAACACTCTTGAGATTTGACGGAAAGAGTCAAAACAGGGATTCAGTTGTCTTAACCATTTTCACTTTTTGAACAGTGGACAAATAAGTAATTTTATCACCCTTCTCTTGTCAGGTTTTGTTAAATATATAAAAAAATGAAATTTATTCCAAGACTAATTATTATTATTATTTTGCAGGTGAAGAGAAGGGGTCTCTACTATGCTTTCTTACATAGAAAGTCTGTTACTTTCTAAATGAAAAGGTAAGTTAACATTATCATGAGGTTACTGGTAAAATTGGGCTTTTATATTGACCTTATGGAAGAATCTCACAGAACAGTGAGAGAACTTTTTGTTAACTCAGACAATTCAATTTATGTGATTTTGGACTGCCAAAATTCTTACGTTGTCCTTTCCATCTTTGCAGGCTTTTTAAGGCCACTGCCAATGGAGTCACCTGGGAGTATTTTAGCCAACTGATGATGGTAAATATCAATATGAAATCGGTACTCTTTGTTGATTCATTTTATTGTGGTTTTCTTTCTCCATTACACTCTTGAATCTTGATACAATGTATTCTTATTTCTTTTAAAGATATTGTCATAGTATAGAAATATTATAGAAATATTAAATTTATGGCAAGACTGATTGTTCTTTTTATTTCAGATTCAGTCTAAGCCCCAGGTGGCTGCTTAGAATCATTGGCCTTTTTTGAGCTTCATATTTCTTCAGGTAAGTTGGAATCATATTGGAGGTTCTTGGTAAATTTCCATCATCTTTTCTGATCGGCTTTTCGTGCGAGAATTTCCCTTCTATCTTTTTCATCTGTGACTTTTTTGCACTTTTTTCAAAAGGTCTTTTTAGTCATTAATCTATTGGACCTTCTGCCCCTTTTATCCATCTGTTATTCCTGTGTGTGTCAGGCTGTGGGGCTGTGGAAGTCCCTTATTCTGTACACCTTAAATATGTACCCCCAGTTAAAAAGACTTATTCCTGTAAAATAATAAAACAATAATAATAATATATTAATGTTCGTCACATCATCAGAGCAATAGTAGTAATCATTCCTTTGGGTGATTAGTTCCAAGACAGCTCTCACCCTTTTTGAAGCAGAGGAATCTTGGTATACCCTGTTCCGTCTGTGCATATTAAGTCTTAATTCTAAACGAAACAGTCGATTTAAGTAACATTGGAATCCACACTTTCATAATCCACTTTTAAGAATTTATTTTTTTCCGACCCTGATCAGAATTTTGAAGCTTAAAAGTTACAAGGAACATCAAGAATGTCTGATAGACAAAGTCAAGTCTTAACAAGTATCTTTTATTTCACAGATTCAGCGAAGACAGCCACCTGGAGAGGATGAGAGCCCCTGAGTTCTATCTGCTGGTGCAGGAAGGTAGGTTCATTCCTCAGTTCAAATCTATCAGGAATTGGTTCAAGTAACAACTCAGGAACAAGATAGTTTCAGTAACATTTCAAGAATGAAAGTTTTGTTAGCTTATTTGAATCAGCTGTTATCAGGACAGTTGAGATTTTTCTGCGTAGGACAGTTTTACAAAATAAAAATGTCAGATTCACCTTTTTAATGAAACGTTTAAGTACCTTAAATCACTTCCTGACAAGGGAAATGTTGACTGAAAACACTTAAAACACTTATTACAAAGTGACAAAATTGTAATAAATTCAGAGATGTGATAGTTTAGAAAGTAACCTAACCTTATATCCTCAAGTTACAGTAATTCTTTGATTCTCTTCTAAAATTCCTTGTTAAACACTCTTGAGATTTGACGGAAAGAGTCAAAACAGGGATTCAGTTGTCTTAACCATTTTCACTTTTTGAACAGTGGACAAATAAGTAAGATTTATCACCCTTCTCTTGTCAGGTTTTGTTAGATATATAAAAACATTAATATTATTCCAAGACCAATTATTGTTATTATTTCGCAGGTGAAGAGAAGGGGTCTCGACTATGCTTTCTTACATAGAAAGTCTGTTACTTTCTAAATGAAAAGGTAAGTTAACATTATCATGAGGTTTCTGGTAAAATTGGGCTTTTAAATTGACCTTACAGAAGAATCTCACAGAACAGTGAGAGAACTTTTTGTTAACTCAGACAATTCAATTTTTTATGTGATTTTGGACTGCCAAAATTCTTATCTTGTCCTTTCCATCTTTGCAGGCTTTTTAAGGCCACTGTCAGTGGAGTCACCTGGGAGTATTTTAGCCAACTGATGATGGTAAATATCAATGTGAAATCAGTACTCTATGTTGATTAATTTTATTGTGGTTTTCTTTGTCCATTACACTCTTGAATCTTGATACAGTATAGTTATATTTCTTTAAAAGATATTGTCATAGTATAGAAATATTATAGAAATATTAAATTTAGGGCAAGACTGATCCTTCTTTTTATTTCAGATTCAGTCTAAACCCCAGGTGGCTGCTTAGAATCATTGGCCTTGTTTGAGCTTCATACTACAGGTAAGTTGGAATCATATTGGAGGTTCTTGGTAAATTTCCACTGTCTTCTCTAATGGGCTTTTCATGTGAGAATTTCATGCATATCTTTTTCATCTGTGCCTTTTTTGCGCTTTTTTCAAAAGGTCGTCTTGGTCATTAATCTATTCTACCTTCTGCCCTTTTATCCATCTGTTATTCCTGTCTATGTCAGGCTGTGGGGCTGTGGAAGTCCCTTACTCTGTAAACCTCTTCTGACACTTCTGTAACACCATCCTTCATATTTGACCATTGGAACCTTCAGCCTTATCGATAAGGCATTTTTCCATGCTGGACTCTTTCTCAACTTGTCATCCTCTGTTCCAGTTACCACAGGTTTAGGCTTCCTAATACAGTGGCACCTGAACTTATAAAGTGCTTTGGTGGTCTGGCCTTCAGATAAGCAACAAGGTCTGTTAAGTAACAAATGCACTATACTATAGCCTGCACTTTATTCTCTAGATATATCACAGTTACCAGCAATCCAATAGTTCCTAGCCTAAAATATCTTGTATGTACTTCACACCCAACACTCAGTTTTAAGAGATTCATCATAAAATGTATCACACTAAAGATGACAGCTTACCAAAAAATAATCTTCAGGATATAGCTGATAGGTACTTCAACTTAGTAAGTTGATGTCAATTAAGTTTGAAGTGTTACATAGGATTGAAGTTTAAAATCTCTTAAGAATCAAATGTTCCTTAGCCATTCTTAGTGTTAGTGGTTCCTCGGGAGATATGGAGGCATTTCTGTGCTTTGAAGTGAGGTTTGTGGGAGTATCTACAATGTAAGTTAATCTCAGATCTGACTGTTTTATTAGTAAAAAGCTTATTCAACAAGGGACTGCCTTCACTTCAGAAGGCTGCATAAGTTTTAACTGGGTTTTAACCCATACTGTAAGTTAGGATGAGGTGAAGATGCCTTGGGCCAAATGATCAAAATTGCCCCCCTGTTGATTGGTTTTAAATTAGGTTCTAAAGTGGCAACCTCCTTATGTGCTTACAAATGGATTACAAATGTGTTTACAAGCAAAAATCAGTAGGTGAACTGCTTCTTCATTCTATATATTGTTCAGCATTTTATTTTGTAGCCATTTTTCGTCTTGTAGGACTTTGTCATTTTTTGTCAAGGACTTTGTCATTTTTTGTCACTTATTGTCATTTTTTCTGCTTGACTTTGGAAAGTTCAAGTTTGCATGGGAATAGGCAGATATCTAGCAAGTGCTTTTAAGTAGGAGATATAGTTAAGAACACTTTGACAACTGGTTGATTCTGTTCTGTCAAATATTGGTGACAGGTCCAGGTTGGAGTTCTTGCCTTTGTAAGTCTTTTGCCTTAATTCTTTCTCCATTCAGGACTTCCCATTTATAAGAAGCGTATTGAATCATACTCTGCTTCCTCATGCAGTTGCATTTCAATCTGCGCCCCTTCATACTTTTCCAGTACAGCTCGGTACAAAGGAATTGGCACTTGTTTATTATGTGTTCTAGCCTTCCTGGACTGTCAGTATTACTGTCAGTCTTTGCTTTATTCTGTAGGTCGTCCTTCTGTAGCTCTTTTTTACAATATACTGCTGTATGAATAAGTATCGTCTTCCATTCTCCCTCCTCTTGAAAATCATCCTTGGTTTGTCATGGCCGCCTCGTGTAGTCATCATGTGGTCTAAGATGTTCCCATGTGTCTTCCTTAATCAGTGTCACCAATCTTTTGTAGATGTTTATTATGGCCATTGGCATCTGTACTTTCAAAGCAGTTATCTGAATTTTCTCTTGACATATTAGTTTTTGATTGCCTCCATTCCCTTGGTTTCTTAGTTTCTATTTCACTTTGTTAACTGTTAGAATATTTATACTGTTCTCCTTTTTTTCTTATAACCTTTTTCTGTTCTGGTCTTAAGCCGTTTGGTCCAGCTGCTTTCGTCTTGTCCAGTTTTTCTAAATGTTTTTCACATTTCCGTTTAGTTTAGACATCCACATTATTCTTGTTGTTTAGGTCTTGTTCTGGGGCTGCTACTGCTGCAACCATGTGCTCTCTAGTTCCCTAGGGAACTTATTGCTGTATATGTCCCCTTCCTCATACTCCTTTTGTGACCCTCTTCCTTAATTCTTCCTTTCCTCTTCATTCCATATTTGTTTTGTTCTGTTCTCATGCAATTTGTTGATTTCTTCTACCCAGAACCATTTCATTTGCTTGCAGAGTTTCTTCTCGTTAATGTGTCTCCCCTTCCATCATAGATCTGAGTTTGTTCTTCTCCTGTTTTCTCTTATATTTTTCTATACTCTCTCTTACCCCCTTTCCCACTTCCTTTCCTCTTTCTTGCTTTCCATCCACTGCAACTCTCCCTTTTCACAGTCTTAAGCACTGATTGGCTGAAAGTACGACAATGTTCGGCTTAGTCAAATTCTCATTAATTAAATTAGTTCCTCTATTTTTATACCGTCACCACTCTGCCATCTTGTGTTGATTGTACTAATCTTGAATGCCCCCTTCTTTGCCCATCATCGGGTATTTTGCGAATTATTCAGGGTATCCCATAGCTTTGTCCAATTCAGCCCCAGCTTTGAAAGTCAGATATCAGGGTAATATAAAGTCTTGCCAGCTTTCATTCTGCTTTTCATGATAGGAAAATGGAGATTGTCCCTATTTCTGCCTTTTTTTTGTTGCTATTAATGAAATAAGTCAGTTTTTAAGTACTATTGTGGAATTTGAAAAGAAACAATGTACTATTAAGCCTTTAAGTTGACCTGTTGCACCTTGAACTCATTTTGACTTTTGTTTTACAGGTTGCCAGCAAGTGCAGTTCACCCCCAATAAGGTAATTGTTCAAATTTTATTGTTTTTTTTTCATATTTCCTTTTATTATCCTAATGTAGGCCTCATCTTGTACCTCTTAAACACTTTGAATATCCCATTTTTATTGAAATATTGATGTTTTAGTTGTCTTAGAGTAAGATCTGTCATCATTCTCTTTTGAGTTGTCCGAAGTTGAGTTTCTGGGGTATAAGTCATTAAGATATATACATCAAGGTTAAGTTGTACAAATTAGTGGTTTCAGGTAATCCAAAAGTTATTGCCACGAGCATATTGCAAGTTTGTTCAGTAGCTGTTGAACGAATGCAGGAAAAAGTTGTGCAGTATCTGAAACTGTGCTTCCGATTGATAGCTGTTTCAAATAGGAGCGCCAGAAGGTGTCTGTATTTTTGGAGTTATAATTGAAGAGGAAGTTTATTCCAGTGATGTAATTTAACTACATTTTTTTAACTACATTTTTTAACTTGGTTTTTCCTCCTCTTTCTCTTTCCCAGTTATCCTTATGCATATCCAACACCTCCTTTTATAATTGAGAATCTGGAGTCTTATCTAGTGACATAATACATTCCAGTTGATACATAGTACAGATTTCTTGTGACATAATATATTCCAGTTGATACATAATACAGATTTCCACACCCCACACTTATCCTAAAACATCTGTGACCATCCTAAAAGATCCTCTGTGACCAACACTTTCTCCCCTCTTACCTGTTCTTTTGACATTGGATCTTTCCCAGTTACCATAAAAGTTCATTTTGTTGGGACTGATTTTCCTTTCACTCCATTCCACTCAACTGTCTGTTAAGTGTTTGCGTTGCGTCGTCCTCGGATTCCGCAATTAACGTTGGGTCGCCTGTTTTAAGCGGATCCAAAAGACCAGTGCTTTTTATACTCCTTTTTAGTTCCGTCTTTTATCAAGGGAAACAACGAAGGACCCAGTTTTATCAGGACTTCAAATGACACTTCTGTTCTTGTCTCGGTGTGCATCTCGTGTTAAGGTACCCAAACATCAGCTCGTATGGTCACTTTGATGTCCAGTGTCTTCTGTTTTAGTGGTTCCCATCTAATTGTCGTTTGTCAGACTGTCAAACGTCTTTTTAGAAACAACAAATTTGTGGTATAGTCTCTAGTAATTGCTTGGTACTTGTGAAGTTCCTTCGTCCTAAAGACATCTTTGTATTGTTCATTTCTCTGACACGAAACCAAACTGACAATTATCAGTTATACTGAAGCACTTCTCCAGTATTTTCATGCTCAAATGATCTAATTCCTGTATGATTCTTAATCACGAATACTTTATGTTTGCCTTTCTAAGTTTATATTGTCAAACTTTTTCCACTATTCTGGTCTTAGCCTTCTTGCGCAAGCTTTTCATTTATTGCAGTAGACTGACAGTAATTGGGTTTTCTCTGCATCTAGCAAAAATATTATTTTTAACATGATTTTTTGATAGCCTTCTAATGGCTCTCCTTAATAATGGTACCTGTGTCTTGTCAACTCCTTCAGTTATATTAATTTGTCATTGGTTTGAGAATATTGCTCGTATGTTCATTCAGTTGTCAATAGTTTGAGAATATTGCTTCATCTTCATTCAGTTGTCAATAGTTTTAGAATATTGCTCTTCGTGTTCCATCATTATTTTGTTTCATATTTCTCTTCATTCTGTCTTTTGAATACTTTGCTTATTTCATATCTTGACTGGCTTACTTCGTCCATTTTGGTATCATGAATATTTTCTGTCCTTCTTTTATAGTGTTGATTTGCTGATTCAGTGTCTCCCAGATCTCGTTTGCCCTTTCCACCTGCCTCAACACCATTCTCATCTCCACGTAAAGTGTGTATCACTTTATTTTTCCCTGCCTGTCCATTTGACAGGACTTACTAGATGCCCTCTGTCCTTCAGCTACCGTTGGCACCTCTTCATTCCACCAATGTGTCTTTCATTTGCTTGTATTTTTAGTTTATACTCCTTTGATTTTAGTGTATTTAGTCTCTCATCCCGCAACTAGGATCCTTCTCTTGCAGTGTGCCATGTTTCCGAAGATTCTGATAGCTGTGGAATTAGTGCCTCTTTTGTTTAATGTCGTCTGCACCATTTTTTTGTTGTTGTTTTTCTCTTCCAGGCCTCCTATGTCCATCCTGTGAAAGAATCCTTCCGTAATGTCTGTTTGTGGATGAAAAATCTTCTCCTCATTCACACACATGTGCTTTCGGCTTCCAATTCCACATTACTAAACTTGTCATCGTACATTTAAACCATTCTTTTCAGTATTCTCATTTCTTTCAATGGTTATTTTGCTTCCCCAATCCTATACAGGTTGACCATCACTAATCCGGCATCATTGGGACCTAGAGGGTGCCGGATTAGCCATTTATTAGGCTAGAATACACGAAACACAATAGCTAGGCACGTCATCCTAAAATTAAAATATCCCATAAATCACTACAAGTTGGTTAATAAAGAAAAGACAATTATCAAATACAGGTAGTGCTCGAGTTACGATAATTCGACTTTCGATATTTCGAGTTTACGATGGGGTTAGCAATTGATACCGATACGAAAATATTTAGGAAATATTTTTAGATTTCGCGCAGGCAGCGAGAGAGACCAACTTACAATAGACCAACTTCTTTTCCTCCATCTCTTTATTCCATCTGCTAGTTAAAAAAGTAAAAGAGAATGATAAAAGTATCGTTAGTAACGTTATACTCTTGCGTAAATGTGTACAGTCATAAACATCCGAACGGGAAACTGTTGTTTTGCTAATAATCGTATCGGATAACAACTGTTGTGCTTGTATTTCAACCATCGTACGGTAATACACAATTACTGTAGTTACGTTACTAATGACGTTAAGTACTGTACAATAGGACTGAAATATTTTTTACACTATACTCTTGTTCGCTTTGGAGAAAAGATCGGCAGGGAAATATACTGCTACAGTAATTTTAAGCTGCAAGTTGTAGCTGAAGCTGAGAAAACAATATTCAAGCTGCTAATGACTATAAATTATCGTGCATCGGCAACATGGATGAAACTCGACCGTAAATAAAACTGGAGAGACTGTATTTTAATCAAAACTACTGGGCATGAAAGAATACAAATTACTACTGTTTTCACGCTGATAAAAGATAAATACGTAAAGCTCATATTATGATGAAATCAAGAGAAAATAGCGAACGGAATCTTGATTTTTTTTTTACTAAAAAAAAAACATGCCCCCAAAACGGCCAGCCGCGATTCCCGCAAACGTCATATATTAACGGAAAAATAGCTAAATTAATTTCACAACGAGACCTATTTAAGTTATATTTCGACTTAAAAGCACTTCGTATAACGAAAAATATCCTTGTCCCAGATAAATAAAGAAAAGCGCTTTGAACTTGGTTAAATGCGGCGATATCGATTCCAAAAACAAAACATTGATTGCAATTTACAACAAAAAAGCAATATGAGAATATACGCAATTGGAAACAATGTAGTAAAGCATAACTTTTTAAAAGATCCATGAAAAAGATGCACATTCGTTATGTTGATGTTTTTATAATACTGTTAATATGTGATTAGAGTTCAGCATAATGTAGGCTAGGCTACCAGTTTGTTGATGCAGCACACTGCGCCACCAAATCGAAGCGGCTGGTGAGCGAGTTAGCGCAGCTACCCGGGAAATTTGAAAATTAGCGCGGAAACATTGGAAATTACTCTAGCCGAAATTTGTGCCGGATTACTGATTGTTCCGGACTACTGATTGCCGGATTAGTGATGGTCAACCTGTACTTCATTTTCTATGGCAGTGCAGTTTTGGTCTCGTCCAATTGCCTCGGTAGCACAATTGGTCGTCTTGGTGTTTTCCTATATTGAAATCAGAGCTTAATGTTCTTGGTCTTTTTATATTAGCATACAGTGGAACATCACATGCCCACCCTCATCCCACATTTGACATTAATTTAATCTGCTGCTCTTCAGTCCCTTCTGCTTCCTTTTGACTGCAGCCTGCAGTGCATTCTGCTCCATTGCCCAGACTTTGGACACTTCAGTAGTGACTATCCTTGGACCCTCCAGTGGTACTGTAATCATTTTTGAAAGAGGTCAGTTACACACTTTCTGCATCCCCAACAATTATTGCTGCTCCGCTGCTATGAGACCATCAGAATTTATCTGATTCTTCTGCTGTTTCCATCATCCTCTTTTAGTACTGATTTGTTTTGTGGTTCTTGTTGACTTCTGTTACTATTTCTCTCTACAATACATGATTGATAAATACTTTTTTTTATTCATGTGTTCTCAATGATAAGTACTTTTTTTATTCATGTGTTCTCTACTGCATAGGTTTCTCTGTACAGTTCTTTTGGCCGTGAACTTCATTCCAAGTTGTCCTCCTGTTAGCTTTTAATATGCTCTCACTTGGATTACTGCATTTCTTAAACGTGCTTTGACAGTTATGAAACGTGTTCCATTTGTATGTTGACCTCTGGGCGTCTTATCAACTTTTCCCCCTCACTTAAACATTGTAGCCAACAACTATGCCGTGGCCTGACTTGAATTGTACAGCTTTTCCTGTTGCATCCTCAGAACCATCACTATCAGCCATACTTGTCCACTGACGTCTTTTCCTCCTATCATAATCCCTGAAGGTAGAACTGGTAGATAACCTTGCCCAGAAACTCTTATTCCACTTAGTTTGGTCTGTGTTTGTGGAGCATAGACTTAGAACACAGGGTTTACCCTGTTTCTGAAGGCCATATTTCCTAAACTACTCATTGTTTTATTTCTTTTGGCCCTTTATATACTAGCTTTTGTGTGCACAGTCATAGGTGTTTTCTTGTTAGAGTCTCGCACCTCCATACTTTGCTGCTGTTCTGAAAAGTTTGGTGTTGAAAGCAGTGTTCTTGACAAGATTTTGTTGGTTTAAGGAAGTGTCATTGGTGGCTAGTTTTCTGAAGACATATTTGCAAGCGCTCGGCCTCATTGCAAATTCCATCACACTCTCTCTGCCTGATTTTCCTTCATGAAAAGCATTGAAGCACTCTTACGCAAGATGCTGTCTCATGGAGGTATTTGTGTATGAAGTTTTCCTGCGATTTCCCAGGGCACTCCTCTGTAATTACTCTGCTACTTTCATAGTGACTGCATTTCTGATACTGCAGTTGCCTTTGCTTGTGTCGTCATTGCCAAGTCAGTCATGCTACAGTTATGTATGTGGGTAGGAAGGGTGTTTGCTTTTCAGCCATGTGTGGACTTGTGTAAAAATTTTAGACTGGTAATTTGGGCTGACTTGCTGGATAGGGTTGACTAACATTCAGTTGATTATTCATATTCATGCTTTTCTGTGCAATAGAGAGAGGAAGGGACATCATATGCATGATAAGTAACAAAATGTATTAACCAGGGAAAGCAGGCTGAACAGATGTTGCCTACTTGTACATATATGTTGAATTTGCAATGTGTAGGGTTTGGGAATGGTGGGCATAACTGAATCTAAAGTATATAATCAGTACCAGAAGGTTTAAACGGTTGCAAATTGTAATCTTCAGATAGTGCAAAGAGCATAGGGTTTGAATCTTCAACATGAGCTATTCTTGCAATGAGAGAGATTTAGGATTAATTTCTCTCCATTCTCTCGTCTCTCACATTCCACTAACTTCCCACCTACTCCAAGTGTCTCTGCAGGCTATTTTTCTATGGTTCTTGGACCTTCATAATGGTCTTTGGAGTCATTTTCATATTCGATACTATTGTGACTTTGTTGTGGCTCCTCCCGTCTCATCACACACCTGAAACATTATGCTTTTGGTTTTAGCGCCCCCCAGTTGGTGGAACCCAGCTCTTGCAAGTACCATGTCCCCCAAGATGTTGGCCATTTGTGGACTTCCCACCTTCTCCGTTTTTTATGTGTGCATCAGTTCATGGTAGTTTTTCTCTTCCAGTTCTCTTCCAGTTCTCTCTCCATCATGCAAGGGTCACCCTTTAATTTTTTTGTGACTGGAAAATCTGCTCCACTTTCACCTTGTTCATGTGCTTCCAGCTGTCTATTCCATGTAAGAAAACTTACCACAAATACATGTAAACATTCTTTTCAGTGTTCTTATTTCTTCCAGTGGTTATTTTGCTTTCCAACTGTATATTTCATTTTCTATCACAGGGCACATTGTGTGACATCCAATTCACCCAGTAGCACAATTGGTCGTCTTCCTGTTTTCCTCATGTCAGCCTCTCCAGTTATCGTCATTCATTTTTTATTAGTTTATGAGAAAACTGCTTTTCTTGTTGCATCATTTTGTGGTTATATTTCTTCCTTTCGGCACATCGTAATTCCACCACGACGTCTCTCATTTGCTTACACTATTACTCTTGACCTTTTTTTTTATTTTAGCCTATTTAGTCATGTCTCCTAATATGTTAGTAGTTACAGAGATCCTCTTTTGTCTGTTTTGACCTGTGCATCAATTTTGTGGTTCATTTTCTGTCCAGTCCTACTGTATTCTTCCTGGGAAAGTTTCATTCCTTAATGTGTTTTTGGCAAAAAAATCTCTTCATTCAGTTTTTCCATGAAAACTTATTAAACTTACATTTTTGTCATACTTTACTGATTCAGTATATTTATTTCTTGAAAAGGTTATTTAGCTTCACCAATCCCAGACTTCATATCCTATTGCAATGAAAACTTTGTTGCCATCCAGCTACCCAGTAGCACAAATGGTCATCTCCGTGTTGTAGGGGCTTTCTGTTGGACGCAATTGGTGCAGGATGATGGGAACAGATTCAGAGGTTAAAGAAAACTTTTTCACCCATCCAAATTTATTAACAGTTTAGCAGTTATCATCTCTCAATACTTAACCTAACTTATTTCGTACTTACCACTCAAGTTTACCAAAACAACCTTCCTATACTTAACTTAACCTAACTTAAGACTATCAATAGTCAAAATTATCATCAACAAATAGTCCATCTTTGGCTTATATCCCATTGAAGTTCCTTATCTTTCTCAGCACTTCATCTTAGAATAATCCAAGCTAACCACAAAAGTCAACACACGATTTGGGGATCGCTATGGCTTTTATTTTAGCTATGACACCTAAGCTGAGAGCAGAAATTACTTTGGAAATTCTTCATGCAGTCTTTTTCTACACCAAAGCCCTTCTTTCCTTCCAAACAAGAGTCTGACATCTCGTTCACGATAGAATCAGCCTACAGATATTTGAGCACTTTCTGACCCCGATCCCTTTTAGGACAGTCACTGTCTTGAGTAACTGACATGAAAACTTCACACCAAGGCACTTGAAAACGGTTCAGTCTCACCAACTGGTCGACTGCTTTGGTAGTTGCCAGTGTCACTTTTCCTCACAGGGTAAAGCCTCTTCCAGTTCAGGTAAAGGGAAGTCAATTACTCTACCCTGTCACACTCTAGCAAACTGCAAATAGAAAAGAAAAAACATGAAACATACCTCAGATACTCATAACAAAAACGCAAAGCAAACATAACATCGCAGCAACAAAAACGAAACAGTCAATTCACACAAATCATCTTTTATCACACAAACCCAAACTTTGCCTACCACACTGTTTTCCTGTATTGATCACAGAGCTAACATGTTCGTAGTCTATTGTCATTAACATACAGTGGGACATCTCACTGCCCATCCTTACCCCACATTTGATGTTACCCATTTAATCTGCTGCTCTTCAGTCCCTTCTGCACCCTTTTGACTCCAGGACCAGTTTTATATGAACTTGATACTGTATTTTAACCACCTTCCCTTATACACTTAACTTTGCTAATAGTTCTCCACGTCCCAGGCTGTCCAAAGGCTTTACGTAATGTACAGTGCATATGTACTGAGCTTGTGACATGTCACGTGTTCTCTTGGTAGCATTTCCAGCACAGAGACTTCATTCGTTGTAGGCTGTCTTCCATGAATTTTAACTGTAGTCCCATATTTCTAGTTCAGTTCTTCCCTGTCACTAGATTGCGATATAACTGTATTTACAACGCTCTTGAAACGCTTGATTTCCTAGGGATATCTGTGCTGGTAATTCTCCAGTCATGGGAGAAGTCAGACTGCGGTTCATTCCACTCCATTGGGCAGAATTGTATTCCTTTTGACACCTCAACAGTGACTATCCTTACCTGGTTTTATTGTTGGACCCTGTGGTGGTACTGTAATAATTCTTTGGAGGTATCGGTTGTGATACTTCAAGCAGCTCCATTGCTAAGATACCATCAGATCCCATCATTCTTCTGCCATGTCCATTATCCTCTTTTAGTGCTGATTTGTTTGTGGTTCTCATTGGCTTCTTTATTTTACTATTTCTCCCTATAATACAGTGTTTATTCATACTTATTTTGATTCATGCATTCTCCCTTGCATAGGTTTCTGTCATCGTCATTATAAGCTGCCTTCCTGTTAACAGTATATATGGTCTGACTTCGATTACTGCCGTTGTTGAATGTTATGGAGTCTTGAGTTTATATCTTGATTTTGAAACCTCTCGTCATGTGCATAATCATCTTGGGTGATGCCAGAACCAAATATTTGCAAACATCGAGTGATTTTCTCTACACCACACTACAGACGTATTTCCTTTGTCTCAATCCAGATGGTCTTGACACACACAATTCTCCATTTGTAATTTGATCTTTCCACATTGCTCTGGGTTGAGAAGCATTTAACATCAGTAGTAATTCCATATTTTACTTATGTGGTACCCCTTTGCAAGTGGTACAGCTATTCTGCTTCCTCCAGCTCATGAGTCTGTTTTCTTATGACCTTCAAAGTATCTGCTTTACATTCCAATGAGCCAGAAAGGTACCACAAGTGTTGTACCCTAAGTGCAGTACCTTCCTTTTGGTCTGATTTGAGCCTACGTAATTTTGGCGTTGAAAATCTCCTCTTAATGTGTTGCTCTGCAGACCATCTCTGGTGATGCTTGAATGGTTACATGTGCAGGTTACCCCCACATATTCAAGATTGACATTGCAGATACAATCAGCAAATATTTCCCACTCTCCTGGTCCTAACCTCCTTGTATCAGGTTTTCATTCGTTCTGGTAGTTCAAGATTGATTGGTTTTCTCTGCATCTAAGAAATCCATAGTTATTTTTGGTATTTAGTAAAGGTTGTCTTCAATTGTCAGGTTTTAATTCAGTATTAGGACCTCTGACATGTCAACTTCTCCTGTTATCGTCATTCATTTCTTATAGTTTGAGAATATTGCTGGTCTTTTTCCATCATTCTTTTGTTTCATATTTTTCTCATTTCATTTTATTTATTTTCCTGTACTGAGCACAAAGCTAACTTGGTCTCGATCTTTAGTCGTCAGCATACATTGGTACATCACTCCACATTTGACATCACCAAATTTAATGTGCTCCACTTCAGTCCCTTTTTTTTTTTTTTACCCCAGTACCAGTTTCATATCCATTTGATACTGTACTTGAAACTCCTTCTCATATGCACCGACTGTGTATAATAGTTGTCCAAGTCTGTCTGTCCAAGGGGTTTACATAATGTACAGTACATACGTACTGAGCTTGACACGTGTTTTCTTTATGGCATTCTCAGCACAAAGACTGCATTCGTTGTAGCCTATCTTCCATGAACTTTAACTCTGCTACCATATCTCGAGTCCAGTTCTTCCCTGAAACTAGATTTCAGCATTCTTGTATTTATGGCAAGCTTAAAGTGCTTGATTTCATGGTGATATGTGTGTTTGTAATTCTACTGTCATGGGAGCAGTCGGCAAGAATTGTTCCTTTTGAAATCTCAACGTTGATTATTCTTTCTTACTTTTATTGGTGTTGGACCCTCCAGTGATACTGTAGTCGTTCTTTAAAGAGCTCGGTTACAAATTGTTCATCTTGAACAATACTTGCAGCTCCATTGCTATGAGACATCAGCCTTTATTGAATTATTCCGCTGCCATTTCCTTTATCCTCATTTAGAACTGATTTGTTTGTGGGCCATCAACATTGTTATAAGCTGCCCCTCTGTTAACACTTATGACGTTCTCGCTTTGATTACTGCCTTTGTTGAATGTTTTAGTGTGCCTCTAGTTTTTTACTTGATCTTGAAGCCTCTTGTCATGTCCATAATCATCTTTGGTGATGCCAGAACCAAGCATTTGCAAACATCTACTTATTTTCTCTACACTGTACTATAACCCTGCTTCCTTCCTTCAAAACCAGATGTTCTTGAGACACTGTTTTCATTTGTAAAATGATCTTCCCAATTTGCTCTGTCCTGAAATGCAGGATATATACAGTCATACCATTCCAGGGTCTCCTGTAACTTAGGCTATATTTGGGGAATTTACTTAGACAAAATAAACTTAACAGGGCAAGAAAGGAGTAGCAGGCTAACTGGTAATTATTGGTGCTCCAGTGTGCTTCAATGTATTTTCAGTGCTTCTCTGGTGCAGTGTATTGTTTTAGACTTGGTCTAGTTTATTGTTTGTGCCAGTTAGTACAAAATATTAAGACTGGATATTTTGGAAGTTCACTGGGGATGGAAAAGACAGGGCCTTGAATTTATGTCATACAGTACTTTTTTCTTGTCTTCCAGTCACTGTAAGTTTGGTCTTACACTGATTTTCAGTCCTTTCATTTCCATAACACATTCATTCTTTAGAACATTTCTCTAACTTTGTCCTCAGATTATACTGTTAGCGCTATTTCTTCCGCTTGTAAGAATTCCCCATTTACTTTAATAAACACCAAAGGACTCGTGGGTAATCCACTGTTGTCACTCTAGGTTTTGTGTTATGGGGTAGCATCACTAGTTCAAAGTGTCTTTCTGGTAGCTTTTGCCTATGTGATGTATAATTGTTGGTCAAATGCCTTCTCAAAATCCACAAATGAGTTTTATGTTACATTCTTCAGGGCCACATTTTAGACTGTTTGTGTTCTGGTAACCTCTGTTGGCAAACGAACAATTGCAGTATCAGTTTTAGCAACATTTCTCGGTTTTATTCCAGCGACTTCTGATGCAATCGTATTCCTCCTAAATTTACATATTGTAGAGTGTCACCTTGTCCCTTGTTTATTATAAAATGCTCTTTTCCCTGTCTTTCCTCTTTTCTTTCCTTGTCAGGCTCTCTTATTTTCTGATCAGTTCGTCAATGAGTTGGCCGTTAATGCTTTTAGCCAGTTGCTTGTTTCAGATAGTGATTATACTGAGATCAGATGTGTCACCTTCATTCCAAAAAATGACTTTTAGAAAAGCAGTAGATTTGGAAATATCAGGGGGCAAAGACCTGTAGGATAGCCCAGGAATTCCTGAAAAGATAGTTCTGATAGTTAAGGCAGTAAGATCATAGGACGCAGGAGAGTGGAGAGAGTTTATGTCTAATCCGATAAAGGTTAAATCTGACACAAACTTTGAGATAACGGGTTTCATTCTTGTATGCGTTGCCCTACTTCTGTCTCGTCGCCAGCCATTGTTTCTTTGATTTGTATGCTTATCGCATTTTAAATATTGTTTATATTTCTTCGTGCCGCTATCAACTGTGTATATCCATCTTTTATTTTACCTCCTGTACACAACAAATGTTCATACCTCTTCTAGCCAGGATATCTCTATTGTTGCCTGCAAGCATGAAACAATATGGCCCACTTAACCCAAGTTCTTTGAGGAAATGCATGAATATTTTATGGCTAATTCATCAAAAACCACATAAGAATATTGCATACATATCCCACACTGCAGTGAATCAGCTCAAACATGGTCATTCAATACAAGGGGTGTCAGAAAATTAAGGATTATATCAACTTTCCAAGTTAAGGAATGATTTTATATAACGTAATGAGATTCATTCTTACCATACTCAACAGAGTTTATTTTCAATTTCATTGGCATAAAGTCATCAGCACAAACAAAAGCACACCACAAACATGACCCCTAGGAGAGTTTAGGGAAAACCAAAGACAGCAATGGCTTTCATAGTTCTTAGAAATTACACCCCTGTAAAGTACAGTACGGCCGTCGAGGGGTTTTACGGTACTAGATCACTCCTGTCCTCTCCACCCACCTCATATCAGTAACCCGTGAGCATATATACATTACATAGGTACTTTGCCAGGCTGAACATTGGTAGTGTTTGTGCTCCCATCTAGAAGTGGGATCTTTGCTATGTACAGACATCAGTACAAAGTGTTCTTATATTCACAAGTTGTGTTAATTGTGGTTACATTCATAAACTCATTGGTAAAAAACAAGTCTTGTGAACAATAGTATTATGGAAAGTGCAGTTAACTCAGGAGTTCCTGTACTTGGGTTGAGAATTGTAAATGTAGGGAATTACTCTGTCCCCCTTACTAGTTAAAAACTTCATTAGCTGATATTGCTAATCTGTTTACACTAAACAGTGATGTCCCTTTCATTGTCTATAGGCTGAGTGCATCTCTGTATTCTTGTGTTTCCTTAACCACTGCCAGTTTTTTGGCAGTGTAGTGTCTTAGATTGTTGAGGCTAATAGTCTGTGAGAGAGAGACGTTGTTTCCCAATAGTAGTTATTTCCAGAATTTCGCTTCTCCTGAAGAAAGGTTCTCTTTGGTTGGATGTTCCTGCAATTTCTCCTTACACTGTAATGTTTGTTGAAGTTTTAACAACATCGACATCAGGTAGTCAAGTGTTTGTGCGGCTTCGATGTGTGCGCTGTTTGTTAGATGCGGCGAGGTGCATTTCTAGTGTTGAGCATTTGTTCACAGGGCGCTACTATATGCAGCGGTATTGTTGGTCTGCCAAAGTTCCATCTTGTTCCTTGTCTCAGCCGATCCTGTCTCCTTTTCCAAAGGCATGTGTTCATTTGTATCTCAACGTGTATCCCACAGTGGCCAGACATTAGTGATGAGTATTTGATGACTTACGATCCAACATTGGATAACTTGTTACTCTATAGGAAGTATGACCAGCCTCCTTCCCAATCTGTATCTTGATATTGCAGGGGTGACTCTAAGTTTGTTTGAACAGTAATTAAGCCATTTTCAATAGAAATAGGTTAGGCTGTTGCATTTTTGTTCTGATGTGCTGGAAAATATATGGTTAAGAACACAGGGTCTCTTGTTGCTTACATTTATTATCTAAGCGATGAAGCACAAGAAGTAATAAAAGCAGATCTGCCAAGTGGCAGCTCCTTGAGCTATGTGCAACCTGCAGTTGGTTGCATTCTTTATGAAAATATATGTCAGCATTATAACATCCTCTTTTTATTCTTCAAAGGAAGCTGTTACACAAAGGTACATTAAACAAGGATATCAAACTTTGGCATCAAGTACACTTCTGAGATAACCAACACTGAGATTCAATCCTGTGGATAACACTTTGCTCTTACTAAATCTCAAGGCATTGAATACATTTTAGGGTCAGCAAACTTAGATGGTAATTCATTTCTTGTTGATCTAACAGGTTTATCAATGGTTACTTCACTCTCAGCATTAGGTAGAGTTTTACTCGCACAGACATCACTCTCAAAAGTTATTGGTTTACTTATAGCAGGAGTGTTAACCCCTTTTGGCATTTCTCAGATGTCATTGGAAGTTTCCCTTAAATGTACTCTGTTTCTTCTTAGCAATTTGCCATCACTTTCAATTAAGTGTGACCTACTATTTAACTTTTTCCTACTCCCTTTCACCCAGGACATGTGGTTTGACATGTACATTGGCACCCTGATGCATTTATCATAATACCACATCATTTTTACATTGTTAAACTTTTTCTTTTCTCTGTCCAGATCTAGATTTACATTTTGACACAAGTAATTTTGATAGCATGGGTAATTTTGTACAAAGTTCGCCTTCCTAAACAATACTCCACTGGACTTGCCCCTTTATCAACAGTTGGGGTGTTTCTAATCTAAAATTGCGAGATAAGGATCTTGTTCATTCTCAGTGGCTTTTGTTATTCAGCGCTTTGAGGTTTTAACAGCTGACTCGACCACACCATTAGATCGTGGATGAGTAGGGATACTTGTTCTATGCTCAAAGTCACAATCTGACGAAAAAAGTCTGAATTCATCACTGACAAATTGAGGTCCATTATCACTTATCAGTACTGAAGTAATCCATATCTAGCAGAATGAGCTTTAAGTTTTCGAATTACTGCCTTCCACAAAGTATCAAGATAATCAATTTCCCAAAAGATACTAAAGTAACCTACAGTTATGAGAGAATTGTGTTTCTTGATGCTCATCAAGTCAATGCCAACATTCGGCATGGTGTATCTGCTGTTTCACGACACATTAAATTTTCCTTTTGTTGAGAACTAGGGTAATTCATACACATTTCACAGGCTAAAATGAATTGCTTAATCTCAGAATTCATCCCTGGCCATTACATACATTCTCTTAACCCTATGTAAACACCCTTCTATGCCTGTGTGTGATGAGTGATTGACATTCTTAATATCAGCTCTGAGACTTAACAGAACGACAATCCTCTCACCTTTGAAAATAACACCATCTTGTACTGAATCCTCATCCTTGGTGTGACTGTAAGCTTCAACTAGCATAGGGATTTTGCTATTTTTCTCTGGCCACCCTGTCAAGATCATTGTCTTCAAGACTTATAGACTTCATCTTTTTCAATCCCAGCCTTTATTTCTTCAGGATGTTCCTTTCTAATAGGCCATTAATCTAGCATATTTACATGTTCAATCTCAATCTTATCATGACTATGTAGTGGTAAAAATGATCTTGATATTGTCAGCAAGAAACTTGTCCTTACACTTCTCATGTACAATTTCAAAATCATATTATGTGCAGAATATTAATCAACATTCCTTGGAGTCTCATAGGTGCTCTATACTGAGGTTTTAATAGGTTAGGTTAGGTTTATGATAACGTTTAATTACTACTCCACGACCATACACGTATTGATGAAACTTGTGAAGACTAAAGGCAATTTCTAAAGTTTCCTTTTCAATTTGAGCTTAACGTTTCTCAGTTTCTGTCATATCATGACTTGCATAGGCAGTAGGTTTACCACTTTGTAATATTACAGAACCTAGACCATTCTGGGAAGGTACACATTGGATAACAAGATCTAACTTTGGATCATAGTACTGTAATACAAGAGTACTAGTCATTAGTTTTTTTAACTTACTAAATGCTTTCTCTTCCTTAATAGTCCACTCCCATTCAACATCTTGTTGTGTTAGCTGTCTTGTAGGCTCTATTAAATTAGATAAATTTGGTAGAAATCTACTCAAATAATTGACCATGACTACTGGTCCCTTTACACCTGAGGCATCAGTTGGTGCTTCCATGTTTACAATAGGTTCTATCTTTTTTAGGATCAGCCACCAGACCTTTACTTTTGATTTCGTGACCTACAAACAATACTTCAGTTTTCCTAAGTACTGCTTTAGACTCTTTCAATTTTATTCCTTGAACCAGGCACCTTTCCAAGAATTTACCAAGCTTAATGTCATGATCTTTCACTGCTTCTTCACCTGTCGCCAACGCCATACAGTAAAACGTCGTCGGGTATTCATACAACTCCAAGATCCTCAAGATTCAACTGTAGTTGTTTCTGAAAAATCTCACTACTTAAATTTAATCCAAATGGTAATCTTGGCAATTTATACAAACCAAAGGGAGTTTGAGATGTAGTTAACAAACTAGTTCTTCACAAAGTACACAATGCCACTACCTAAATCAAAAGATGAAACTACCTTAGCCTTGGACAATTCTGGCAAAATATCATCAATTATATGAATAGGATGATGTTCCATTTTTAGTACCTTATTTAGAGTTTGCAGGTCTATACGAACTGTAAACTCGCCTGACTTTTTCTCAGCAACCACTAAGCGACTTAGCCACTCTGTCGGTTCATCCACCATTTCAATAATATTCAGGTGTACCATCTCTTTGAGTTTTTTCTCTGCTCGTAAGGTTAATGGGTACCCTACAACTGGGGATTACAACTTGGTTGTTCTTTCAAGTGAACAATATGAAAAGTCCCTACTTCATCATTAAAAACATCATATTTACTAAAAATGTCAGTAGTGACAGAAGTATTTTCGTAATTCACTGTAATGAGTCCCATCTGCTCTGAAGTATGCTTGCTTAATAAAGGTGTGGTTTTTCCTTTCACAACTAGGAATTCAACAGAGTTTTTCTTTCTAATCTTACTGTTCCTCATCACTAACCTACACTTGCGTAATGGTTACACAGTAGACAATGTCCATACTTCTAAAGTATTATCCCCAAAGTTTTATCACACAGCGTCAGTGGAACATCAGGTATCAGATGCTTAAGAATTACATTTACACTACCTCCACAATCTGGTTGGAATTTGATTACCAGACCGTTTATTTCCAAGACTGACTTGATCAATTTATCACTTTTTGTAGACTATTTTAGTAAATATTCTGTTTCTGAACTACTAGATTCACTGTGATCAGCAATGAATGTTCTTACTATTGCATCTTGCAGCAAAATGATTGAGCTTACAACATCTGGTGCATGTTTTTCCATTTGCTGGACATTTATTTCTTTTCCATTTATGTTTTTCACCATAACATTTACACGTACGCCAGTTTTTCACAGTTGACGAGAACTTGTTAGAATTTTCTGCTCCTCCTTGCTTAAAGTTAGGTCTATGATACAGATCAGACTAAATTTAGGTGTAGGCCTGTCATACTTTTCTTTTATTGACTTCTGCTTCAATTTAGCAACGTCTTCACCAGGCCTAGGCTCAACAGAATGGGACTTTTCTCCATTTTAGACATCTATCTGCCGTTTACTAGCATGGTATGCAATGCAAACGTCGAGAGTTTTCTGCAAGGTTAGGTCCTCAACTTCAAATATTTTCCAGCGTAATTTATCATCAGCACATCCAAATACTATTTCATCTTGCAACTGGGCATTGTTTTGGTTTCCATAGTTGCAGCCCCTTGACCAAAATTTTAAGCCTAGTTACATCATTTTCAAGTGATTCATCTGACTTTTGCACACACTTCCTGAACTTGTATCTGCAGAGAATTTGGGGTGGGGTGGGCAATGTAGTCATTGAACTTCTGAAGAACATTTTGTAGGACTTTAGCTGGACTAGGGTGCTGTTGGAAACTTGGACAAATTGTCAGTTTGTAGTAATTCATCGCCAGCAATATTCAATAACACGGCTACTTTCATCTCTTCGAACAGACTTGCTTTCTCCGAAGCCAGTAGGTAAATTTCAAAGCATTGCTTGAATGACATCATTCACGCTGAGTATCGCCTCCTAGTGCCAGGATGAACTTTTCGGGAGCTACTGCACAGTCCCCTGTCAATCTTATCTGCAAGTGAAAGTGAGAAGTTCCTTAGTAGGTCAAGTTTTGCTGGGTCCATAACGCTGAATCGAATATCGTTTACTCGTAGTGCGAGCATGTATACTCCTAAGTCCTCATATGCCTTCTCTTCTTTGTCCTGTAATTATTGCGGTTGCCTTCTGGTGTCTCTTATTGCTCGTGCATTTCGAGCAGTTTCTGAAAGGGTAATGAATGCTTCCTTTATGGTTATATGCCGTTGGTGATATTGGGATAAGAGGTACCGCAAAAGTCTTAGGTTCATAGAGGCTGTGCTTTATCTGTGCCATATGTATTGTCCATAGGCTAGAAATAGGAAGGTCTCCAGTTCTGGAATTTATTGTATTATCCTCCCCCAAAGTGACAGTTTTCCTGAGAGAGGACGATTGTTTGGTCTTGACCTAATGAGTGACCTGCATTGTTTTATATCTGCTCCTCTTATTCCATGTCAATTCACTTACGTTAGGGTACTTCTTTGCCATCTATTCAACCCAAACATAGTTTGAATTAGCTCCAAAAAAGTTAGGTTTCTCCCTGGCTTCTCATAGGTTCAAAACTTCCCCTTCATGTCCCCCCCGTTGTGAACGGTACAGTATGTTTGTTTTTTGGCAGTTACCATAATTCCTTTGCTACCAAGCACAGCACGCACACACTATGTCCTGTGTAATTGAAACTCACTGTTCTGCCCTCTTCAGAGTCATTGGGGAAGTACTGAGTAATACATTCGTTTCTCCTTTCTTGTGCTCTCAGCTGGGGCTATCAAACACTGCTCAAATGGATAGGGAGATAGTTGACACAAATGCTAATGATGAGATTTTGTTCTCCCCACATTTGTATAATATTATTCCTACTTCATTTTGCCTTGTGTGGCTGCTATTCCCACATGTTCGTGCCATAATCTTTTGGCCCAAGAATGTCGGCATGAATGTCGTTACTTTTATAGGGATTACAACTGTGTCCGAGGCTTCGTAATCAGCATCAATTTTTCCAGTCGGTTCTGTGGTTGTACTCTCACGTGGGTCTTTTTACTTTTTCATTTCAACTGTTATGACTCTGATAGCACTTCCTTTTAGAGGTATGGTGTTGGTGGTGTTTTGAGGTAGGGTATCAGTGATGAAAAGAAGGAAAATCCTTGGTGGATAGAAGCAAGTGTTCTGCAATTCTAGAATTTACAGCAGAAACCTCCTCAAGTGATGATACCACCTGTTTGATGTTAGAACAGTCTTAATGACTGTGGTAGATTCATGGTTGCCTATACAAAACGAACACCTCGGGCTGAATTTTTGCATTGTCTGTTGTAACAGTGTGTAGAT
Source organism: Macrobrachium rosenbergii (assembly GCA_039081455.1). Classification (NCBI taxonomy): domain Eukaryota; kingdom Metazoa; phylum Arthropoda; class Malacostraca; order Decapoda; family Palaemonidae; genus Macrobrachium; species Macrobrachium rosenbergii. The sequence continues at coordinate 86,647,520 of JANJGK010000002.1, forward strand.
CATTGCTTACACAGTGGTAGTTTTCCTTCATATTTGCATACCAAGGAAGTTGGCAGGTTAGCCTTACACCATCCCCTGATTTCTTGTACTCCAAGTCACTGCAATAGTGTCAGGAGTTCATGTCCACCAGTTGTGAACTCGACTATATCAGTTTGTGTTTTTAGCAGTCTGTAATTATTTACTAACCTAACCTAGCCCTCCATCAAAACACAGTTTATCCCCTTGAAAGCCATTTGGAAGTACTGTATAATACGTTCCCCTTTTCTTGTGTTGTGCACTGTATGAATTACGTATGGTTCTTATCAGCACTCTTTCAGCCCAAGCTGCAATCCCTTTGATTCATTTTACTGTACCTCCATTCATATTTTTTTCTCTTATGCATTCCACTGTCTCATAACATGTTTCTCATAGTGCAGTTGTGAGGTTTTCTTCTTGTTAACACCTCTAAAATCCTTTTACCCCGAGTTTCTCTTTCGATGTTGAATGCCCTCGTTGGTCCCAGCACGTGACCTTTGGCCTAACTTTTATGTTCCATTCTTGTGCTGCCCTCTGGTAGTCCAGATACAACATTTGTGCTACTGGTACCACTGTCATCTGAATAACCGTGTCATATATCTGCTGCTTCCATAAATGATTATTGTTAAATCTTCATGAGTTCAGGGCATTTTCCACTAGGGGCTCCTTCCTTCACGTCCACTTGCCTCAGAAGTCAGACTTTTCTTATAAATATATATTTCCCAGCTGCGTTTATGCATTCGTGGGATGGAAACTGTACAATACAGGGTATTTCCCTTTCGTATATGGTGTAGCCTAGCTTTTACGTGAATTAACAGTATATATTCCTGTTCGTATACAGTGAATCATAGTTTTTCCCTGAATAGTGGTTTAAAAAAATACAGGCACTTGTGGGCTCTATTAAGGCAAGCGTCAGTCTTCCATATTGTAAACTTAAGCCTAGCCTGTAGTTTTCTCTCGAATTGTGATGGCTTTATGCCCAAGATAAAGTTTAGGTTTTTATAGAATACTGTACATTTTTACTTGATTTCTCTGATATTCATGGGTAAAACTCTCCTAACAGGGCTTTAGCCTCCCAAATGAGAGTTTTCAGTTGTCCCCCTTGACACTTGAACATAGAACACTTATGTCTTCTTAACATCGTAGAACTGAGCGTAACTCGAAATAAACACAACTCGAAACGAGAACGTTTTAGAAGATGGACTCCCTGGGGTACATTGTATTTCATTTGTGCTTTCCATGGACACTGGTATCCTTCCACTGAATACACACATACAAAGTACGGTATCGTTCATTTTAGATATTTCATATTGATGTTGCAAAATCTTTTCGTAACTTGATGTGCGCGAGTGGAACATTGGCGTCTGCCCTCTTAGCATCCAGAGATTTTGATCATTTCAAATAATCCTGTTTTTGAATTTGATTAAGTATTGAAGTGTAGTGTTTAGATTTTTGTCTATGTGATTGAGTAAGATATTAACCAATGTTAGTCCATGGCTACTCAAGTACAGTATTTGTGACAGTGATTTTGATCACAGTTTAGGATAATTCAGGTGAACTTGGTCTTTAGGTTTCATATATATTTCTCTCTCTCTCTCTCTCTCTCTCTCTCTCTCTCTCTCTCTCTCTCTCTTCATACACACATCTTCTGCATATCCCCCTTTCGTCCAGTAATTACAATAAGCATTTCTCAGCCATTAACTCATCCACATCTCAATATAGGACCTTGTCTAACTACCTCATGCATTTTACTGACTCTCCATAAATATTCTTCCCTTACATTTTAACATGAGAAGAGGAAGGGGCTTTTGGGGTAGAGACAGGACCACCTATTCATAAACGTTCATAAATTATAGTTCTCTGGTGCTTTTAATGATTGTTGAAGGATTTAAAAGGTAAATTAGAACCTCTATGCATTCTAACACTGCTTGATCAATTAAGGCAAATTTGCAGTTGGTTTGGTCTAAGGTCTTAAAGGTGATTGTATGGGTATATTAAGTTATAGATAGATACAGATTAATGCCCTATATTCATGCCCTGTAATGCAATTAAAGTATATGATTTGACACCTGATGGCATATTACCCCTTTCACCATAAGCTGGCTTAGTTTAGTGAGTTTGAACAGAAACTTTTTCAGACTGAATTGACACGGGTCCAATTAGGTAGCTGGTTATCCCCTTTCACAAATAATGTCTCGATTGCTTTTGAAGTCTTGTCCGTGTTCAGCGATTCCAAAGCGTTCCATTCTCTGTTTTCGTTTAGCTCGCATACTTTTTCTCTCGTTGCTGTGAGTTTCATTAACTTTCGTATATTATCATAATGTAAGGTTTTGATTACGCAGCAAATCATTTTTCCGGGCAAAATTAACACCTTTGAAAGCTTTAAGTTAAGTTTGAATGGAAGAATTTGTGTAAATATATCATCAGTATATTTGGAAGGTCATTATTTAAAGAAGCTTTAGAATGAAATCTTTTGAACAACTGAATATTTGTTTCCTGATTTTATTTTGTAAACATTTCTCATTGAACATTTGAGGGTAATGACTTAAAACTAATGTTCATTTATAGACAATTAGTTGTTCCTTTTGATTGAACATGAATCTTCCACTCATTGAGTGCTTGACAAAGTTTCTCTCTCTCTCTCTCTCTCTCTGTTTATTGAACTTCAGTATTAGGACAGAAATATATAGAGTTGCTTTTCCTATTGATATCTCTGTAGTAATTTGTATACTTATTTCATTTGAAGATCAGCCTCTCTCTCTCTCTCTCTCTCTCTCTCTCTCTCTCTCTCTCTCTCTCTCTCTCTCTCTCTCTCTCTCTCTCTCTCTCCAGTAAACTTTTCAGTGTAATGACATTCTATAGTAGTCTTCATTGAAATGTTGTAGCAATGTTATTTCCTTCATTGAAATGTTTTATTTTTTTTCATTGCAATGTTGTAGTAATGTTATTTTATCTTTATTTACAGATTGATCCTGATGATGCAACCCAGAGAGAGAGCAAGCGCAAGAGAGAGAGAGAGAGAGAGAGATAGAGAGCAAGAGAGGAACCCAGGCGATATCAAGAGAATGAGGAGAGGCAAGAGGATCGCCGGTAACCTTCAAAAACCTAAATAACATGCCAGTAATCCAGGGCAATTAAAAAAAAAAAAAAAAAAACTTATCTGGATCCCTCAACTTATACACTCAAATTTAATCAAATTTTAAAATTTTAATTTTTTTTTTTTTTTTTTTTTTTTTTTTGTGGTGGTGGTGCTGGGCCCTGGCAGGACCTTTTGACCTTGACCTTTTGAATGGGCCCTGTCAATTTTACAATGTAATGCTGCTACTCCAGAAGAATTTGTTTGTAATGCTATTCTTCTATGTAATTCTCATTCTAATTGTTCTTTTTTTCTTTTTACACAGAAGAATTGTATTCTACGCAATTGTTCATTTTATGCAGAATTGTATTCTACACAATTGTTCATTTTATGCAGAAGAATTGTATGTTCTTTACACAGAAGAATTTGTAATGCTATTTTGTAATTCTCTCATTGTAAAATGGTTTCTTTGTACACATTCTAGTAAACCATCAAGTACTCATAATTATTTATTTATCCTGATGATTTGAATGGTGAAATTCCTCAATTATCTTCACATCAACTGACCAATTCAGTGTGGTATTGAATGATGAGCAGACTGCTTTAGTGTGTTTTATTTAACCAAAGTCACACAATAGACATGTTACTCCTGTGTCATGGAGCTCCTATCAATCTCTAGTGACCTGAGTTCACCTATATATACCTTTGATGGACGGTTGCCGCGAGTTGCCCATTGGGATATCTCCTACCCAATTTTTGAAGATAGATGATTTTTCAGGCGGGCAAGCCTGGCCCAAGGTGGTCCATTGGATAGGGAAGCCCTTCATAATAACTGTAGAGAGATGCAAGCAAGCCTGGCCCAAGGTGGTCCATTGGATAGGGAAGCCCTTCATAATTCCTGTAGAGAGATGCAAGCAAGCCTGGCCCAAGGTGGTCCATTGGATAGGGAAGCCCTTCATAATTCCTGTAGAGAGATGCAAGCAAGCCTGGCCCAAGGTGGTCCATTGGATAGGGAAGCCCTTCATAATAACTGTAGAGAGATGCAAGCAAGCCTGGCCCAAGGTGGTCCATTGGATAGGGAAGCCCTTCATAATTCCTGTAGAGAGATGCAAGCAAGCCTGGCCCAAGGTGGTCCATTGGATAGGGAAGCCCTTCATAATTCCTGTAGAGAGATGCAAGCAAGCCTGGCCCAAGGTGGTCCATTGGATAGGGAAGCCCTTCATAATTCCTGTAGAGAGATGCAAGCAAGCCTGGCCCAAGGTGGTCCATTGGATAGGGAAGCCCTTCATAATTCCTGTAGAGATTTTCAGGCAGGCCTGGCCCAAGGTGGTCCATTGGATAGGGAAGCCCTTCATAATTCCTGTAGAGAGAGAGACACGTTAATACTTTCTGCCAAGTAACTACCTACACTGGAAGGGAATGCTGGCTGAACTGAAGGCAACTAGTAATTCTGCTTACTGATGCTGTGCTAATAGTGAATACTAACTGAACTGGAAGCTGTTACTGTGTAAGGAAAGTTAGTTTGCTGATCAGTCGTGCTACACTAATGGACTGTACAAGACAGTAAGGACAAGTAAACCTATTTCATATGCAACTTCTTGGGAAATTTACTGGAAACAGAAGCAGAAAAATTTTAAGGAGACAATTATTCTTGCAGAGAAAACTATGTATGAAAGTTAGAAATGTTGGGGAACCAGCATCAAAATTTGATGGAAATATACCATTTGTATAAAAAAAAAATTTCTGAAAGACAGAAAAGCTGGTTGCAATATTTCAAAAAAGAGAAGGTGCTTTTCGAAGCAGAGAAATCTGAGGCACAAACATTTATAAAGAAAAAAACTCAAACATTTATAAACAAAAAAATTTTTCTGAAAGGTATAGAGAAGATAAAGATGCAGAAGTTTTTGCACAAGGCAAATTGGAATTTTCCAGAACTTCCATACAAAAAGAGCCTGAGAAAAAAGACAGGTTGCAAAATTTTTGTGCATATAAATGAGGATATTTTTGAATGGAGTTTCTGGAAAATTGCAGAGAAAAATTCAGGTTGCAGACCTTTTGTGTACAGAAATGAAACTATTTTTTTGTGGAGTTTCTGGAAAATTGCAGAGAAAAATTCAGGTTACAGACTTTTTTTTGCACAGAAATGAAACTATTTTTGTATGGAGTTTCTGGAAAATTGCAGAGAAAAAAGAAAGTTGTATATACCTTTTATGTGCAAAGAGAAAAAGACTATTTTTTATATAAATGTTGCAGGAATATTGCAGAGGGAAAGAAAGGGTATATACCTCTTATATGCAAAGAGATTAGGGCTATTCTTTGTATAAATGTTGCAAGAATATTGCAGAGGGAAAGACAGGGTATATACCTTTTATATGCAAAGTGAATAAGGCTACTTTTTGTATAGAAGAAGAAGACGACGACGAAGACATCTAGAAAGTATTCAAGTGCTTGCTGTGATATAATAGTGTTCCTTAACAGTTTCTGTTACTTAACAGAAATCTATAAAATAATGAAATGCAGGGTATAAAGAGGCTCTTTGTTCCTTAACAGACTTTGTTCCTTATCATAAATCTAGAAAGTATTCAAGTAGAGGCTCTAAAATAGGGTCTGTGTTCCTTAACAGACATTGTTACCTATCAGAAAGCTGGATCATAAAGTGTCTGTTAAGCAGAGATACTGATTCCTATCCTACGTTGAATATTATAAGAGAAAAAAGAAGGAAAATGGAGGAAAATGAAGAAAAATATAAAATTTATACTGAACACTCACCATCATCATCTTCTTCTTCTTCTTGAGGTCCTTCAGGAGGTGGATTCTTCCAAATCTGCAAAAAGTAACAGACAGAGAATGAGTTGGGTGTGCAACATTGCAGAACAGACTTGACACTTGCAATGATCTGTCTTATAAACACTTTTATTGTATTTACAGCAAAAACAGCGACATAACACAGCAGAGATCAGGGTAAAGTACATTTTGTGTGTGAAAATCTATTAAAGTCTACAAATTCTGTTGAACTCAAAGTCTGTGAAAATCTATTAAAGTCTATAAAAGTGTGTTGAATTCTTATCCTTAACCTCAAGTACAGTTGAACACTTTTATTATAAACCACAAGAAGGAAGAAATAGATGAAAATGTCAATGGGATGGATAAGAACAAAGATGGACGCTGAAGAAGTATGAAGAGGAGAATGATTATGAAGGGGGTAAAAGCGTGATGCCATGTCTGCGAAAAGGCCACGTCTGTGAAGACACAGGGAAGGTGTGAATGCCAAAATGAATAAATGAATAAAGAAAACAGACTTCAAACTTTCAGCTCCAGTCAAGAAGCATTTAAACTGATATACGTACTGTTCCTTGCATGTGGAAGACGGCACTTTAATTTCAATATACTGTACAAAAAGACTTTCACTCAAACTATTTATCTTTACCTTCCAAAAGGAACCAGGAACCTTAAACCTTAAAAAGAAATGTTAAAAAGAAAAGTATTCCTATTATTAACTTATATAAGACTTAATGGAATATTTCAGGAGGAACTATGAAGGTGGTCGAGATATATTCCATCCACTGGGGTGTTATGTTGGTTTCTCGGCCCCCCTGGGCTTCCGGCAATCAATTTTGGCAATGACCGAGAGAGAGAGACAGGTGTTTGCCCCCTCCCTTCCTTGTCTAGATTATAATATGTCCATCTTCTGTCCACTACAGACCTAGATTGATGCCCTGAATAAGGGCAGGAGATTGGGCATTTAGACCCTGAATTTGTGGGGGTCAAATCAGTGTTCTTTATCCAATATAATTTTTGACATAGAATACATATGGTAAAAAATGGGACAGACAGAGAGGTACAGCACTATATCTTGGGGGTATAGTGACTATGACACTATCAGAACCTCACTATCAACGCTCTAAATAGACCTAAAAATCAAATAATAAATGAAATATTAAAAAAATATAAAAGATTTGGATTCTAAAGATTAACCACGGCCTAGGATACCTCCTCCCAAGGGGATTTTGGCATAGCTGAAACCGAGATATATAGAAATATATAGGCATTTAGACTTATACCAATTAATTTCTGCTATTAAAAAACATATTTTGGGAAGGAAATATATAGAATTTAATGCCATTTAAGTTTAAATAAGTAGATTTTACTTTCTAGAAGACGTCTATTCCAGATACTGATGCGAATCATCGGACGATGAATCACGAGATTTACGTAGTTAAGGACTGTCTGACTGATTTGGGTTGATTTAGATAACTAATTAGCATAATTATCATTAGTAATATAAGTGAATTAACGTAAAATTAATTATTTATGGCCATTTTTCGTCGCCGACTCGTCGGGACTCGAACCGAGTTCGAACAGTTGTTCGGTTCGATGATTTTATGATATTTACGTAATTTATGACTATTTTAATGATTTATATAAATTAATGAGACTAATTAGCGTTAATTGGGTTGAAAATGTATGTCAATTAACGTAAAATTCATTAAAAATAGCGATTTTTGTTGCTGATTCGAACCTGTTCGAACCTGTTCGAACAGATGTTCGGTTCGACGATATGACGATATTCACGTAATTACCGAATATTTTACCAATTCGGCAACGAAAAACGGCCATATTTAATGGATATAAGTTAATTGACATATATTTCCAACCTCATTAACGCTAAATAGTCTCATAAATTGATCTAAATCGGTAAAATAGTCCGAAATGACGTGAATACCGAGAATTATCGAACCGAACACATGTTCGAACGAAGTTCGAATCTCTTCGAAGCAGTAACAAAAATGGCTATATTTAATTAATCTTACGTTAATTTTATTATATTATTAATTTTAATTAAGCTAATTAGTCGTGTAAATTGATCCTAATCAGTCAATCAGTCCGAAATTACGTAAATTTCGTGAATTATCGAACCAAATCATAGCTCGAACTAGGCTCGAATCTCGTGAATCAGCAACAAAAATCGCTATATTTAATGAGTTTTACGTTAATTGACATATATTTTCAACCTAATTAAAGCTAATTAGTATCATTAATTTATCTAAATCGGTAAAATAGTCCAAAATTACGTAAATTTCGTAAATTATCGAACCAATGGAACTGTTCGAATCAGGTTCGAATCTCGGCGAATCGGCGACGAAAAACGGCCATAATTCATTAATTTTACGTTAATCTGATTATATAATTAATGATAATTAAGCTAATTAGTTATTCAAATCACCCCAAATCAGTCAGAAAGTCCTTAATTACGTAAATATCGTGATTCATCGTCCGATTCACGTGTCTTGAACCAGGTCTTCTAGAATTTATAATCGACTTATTTAAACGATAATGGCTTTAAATTCTATATATTTCCTTCCTAAAATATGTTTTTTAATGGCGGAAATCCATTGGTATAAGTCTAAAGGCTTATATATTTCTGTATATCTCAGTTTCAGCGATGCCAAAATGCCCTAAAATGCCCCCCTTTCAGTATGTATTCTAGGCCTATGGATAATCTTTAGAATCCAAAACGTTTATATTTTTGTGACTATTTCATTTATTATTTGCTCTTTAGGTCTATTTATGTCTATTTGTGTCTATTTGTTCTATTTGTGTCTATTTAGAGCATCCAAACCATTACGGCAAGTCTTGTCTACCTTTGCTGGGTATTAGGGTATAATGGCAGATTTGTCCGCGTGTAGGATATATAGACTTATCTTTTCCTCTCTAATAGCGCTAATAGTGAATACTAGATGAACTGAAAGCTGTTACTGATAGTAGCTGCTGCTTAATGGAACTCTTCGAACCAGGTTCGAATCTCGGCAAGGTGGCGACGAAAAATTGCTATATTTAATGAATTTTACATTAATTTGATTACATTATTAATGATAATTAAGCTAATTAGGTGTATAAATTTATCTATATTATTAATGATAATTAAGCTAATTAGGTGTTTAAATTTATCTAAATCCACCAGACAGTCCTTAATTACGTAAATATCGTGATTCATCGTCCGATGATTCACACCAGTGGCCAAACCAAGATTTCTAAAAATGAATTAAAATTGACTTAATTGAACCAAAATGGCCTCAAATTCTATATATTTCCTTCCTAAAATAATTTATGTTTTTTAATGTCGGAAATTCGTTGAATTTCAAAATTACAAAGGGTTTTGTGGGTCACCCTACAGGAGTCTCTGCCCTTACTTCTATCTCTACTTTAGGGAACTAATAGTGAATCTGCTGTTGCATGGCTGATAGTGAACCAACAGTGAATCTGCTGTTGCACGGCTGATAGTGAACCAACAGTGAATCTGCTGTTGCATGGCTGATAGTGAACCAACAGTGAATCTGCTGTTGCATGGCTGATAGTGAACCAATAGTGAATCTCTTGTTGCATGGCTGATAGTGAACTAATAGTGAATCCCTTGTTGCATGGCTGATAGTGAACTAATAGTGAATCTGCTGTTGCATGGCTGGTAGTGAACTAATAGTGAATCTCTTGTTGCATGGCTGATAGTGAACTAATAGTGAATCTCTTGTTGCATGGCTGATAGTGAACTAATAGTGAATCTGCTGTTGCATGGCTGATAGTGAACTAATAGTGAATTTCCTGTTGCATGGCTGATAGTGAACTAATAGTGAATTTCCTGTTGCATGCTGATAGTGAACTAATAGTGAATCTCTTGTGCATGGCTGATAATGAACTAATATTGAATCTCCTGTTGGATGACTAATACTGAACTAATAGTGAATCTCCTGTTGCATGACTAATACTAAACTAATAGTGAATCTCCTGTTGCATGACTAATACTGAACTAATAGTGAATCTCTTGTTGCATAACTAATACTGAACTCATAGAAAAATAGATAAATTTACAAACTAATAAAGAAAAATGTAAATAAGCAAAATATTAAAATACTAAAATATAAAAAGTGCCTAAGCAGCTTAATAGTTCCCAATTCATCAAGGTTTGCTTTCAAGCACAATACAATATGCTGATAAAGATGGCTGATGATGAACCTTTCTCTGTGTATTGCAACGTTGATTAAATAAATTGCAAATATTAAATTTGGCTGAGAGTAAGACTGACCTATAACACCAGTCACCCGAACTCGGTTCCGCAAAGGGTCAAGCAAGGAAGCAACGGTGCTTCCACAAGCACAGACAACTGAAGAGAATTGAATGCAAATCAAAACAGAAAATTGCAATTTAGGGTCAGTGATGTGGGTCCGTACAAATCATCGGCCTCGTCGAGGCTTTGCAACGAGTGCAATCGACACTCGAGAGCAGCTCATCGGAAATGTTGGAAATCATGAGAAATGTAGAGAGAATGTGTAGAAGGAAGATCTCAAGCAGAAACTACACAAGAAAAAGAGGAGAAAGTGAGGAAAGTGAGGTTGAAATGGCAGGTGGCTGAAAGTGCTTGCTATCGATCGCTGTGTCTTTGGAAAGGTAGCCACAAGTAAGAGCCATTTTTCCTCAGTACAGAAAATTATACCTAAAAACTGCCTTCAACGACCTTGCTTGAGCAACGGCAGGAAAGCGCAGAGGGATAAAGATGCAAGCAAGAGGTCATTTATGACCTTTTTTATGTAAAATATAACAAAGAACAAATAAAAATAACAACAAAAAGGTTGTAACAAGAAACGTTAATTCTGGAGAACTGCTTCAAAAGAGGAAACTGCAGATGACGGGATAGAAAATGGGCGACTAATGAAAGGATTATGAAGAATACGGAGCCAGATCTTGAAAGAAGGGAACTGCAAGTGTCTTCTTCATTGTATACACAACAATCAACAGACCAAGAGATGTAAAATTACAAGTACAGGAACAAACAAGCAGTAGGAAAAGACCTCGACGATGACAGACGAAGAACCATACAGAAAGTGTCTCCCAGGCAGGTGTTAAATCAAAACGAGAACTATGGTGGTGGGAGGAGACACCTGTTTTATGCAGTTTGATTCACTTTCCTTCTTCAATCATCCAAAATTGAAGATCTAGAGTCAATAAGCATAAACTATGTTAAATCTAGATTCTAGCTTCATTATCTGTGAATTAGGGGCACTTTGAGGGCATAACCAGCAGAATGGGACCCCAGGGGGCAAACGTATGTTCCTCGGTACCCATGGGTCGGCCTCTGGTGATCTATTTTGTCAGCACTGACGATAATTCTGTTGAGAAAGTGGATCCAAATTCTAATCCATTGAACTGAAAGGCTTCCTAAGACTTCTATTCACCCCCTTTCTGGTCCACTGTACACCCAGATTTATGCCATAAATAAAGCCAAGGGGGGGTGGCCATTTTAATCGAGAATTTGTGGGGTTAAGTCAGTATTCTTCATCCAATATAAGTGTCACAGGAAGTATTCTGGATTGCTAAATACATTGGATGGGAAGGTCTTAGAAAAGGTACAAAACTGACGATACCATCTTGCGGTACCTTGGAGGCTGCTGAAGCTGACTCCCTTGGTGAAGCAGGTACAGCGTGGTCCATAAATAAAACACCAACAAGAGCTGGATGAAGCCACTATCTGGTGGGATGGATCAAAGTAAAACTCCTAAATAAATAAAGTCACAAAGAACAGGATTGATTTTGCATCCTTGTTACATCTGTTCTCAGACAATGAGGTGCTGTGCTGCATGCACACAGCCATTTTGCACACCAATTGCTGCATGGATAGGGGTAATGTGGACTCACAGCATTGGAGGAAGCTTTGGGTTGCCAGTCAAGATGCTTGGCCCCCCTACCAGTGGCCCCCTTTTGAAAATAAATCCCTTTGTAGCTAAACTTCATAACCCTTTGGTGGTCAAAAGCAGAATTACAGTTATAGGTTTTTAAGACAAATGATTTTTGTCCTTGATATTTTGGTCCAACTTGATGTTATTAACTTATGTATGAAATGATTGAAACTATTGTTACAGTGTTGAATAAGTGCAAAGCAACTTGCTACAGCTACTTAGAGTTATTTTGGAGCTACTTTTCAGGGAAAAGAAGAAGAGCGAATGATGAGATATAGGCTCAAATTTGGAAGAGATTTTGGGGGGGTCAAAAGTTTTCTGTGTCACTGATGATATTGTGCACTATTTTGATATATTGAAATAAGGAAATTGTACTATAATTTAATATAAAAATTAAGCTAATGTTGAATATAAAGTCATGAGGAAATGCCCATTAATTTATTAAATTTGCATATTTTAAAAATTGAAAATTTATTGAAAATTAACCTCTATCATTTCAAATACAGGTTTACTAATTACTAATACATTAATTTCCCTTCATTCACATAGATATATACATTCAAGAATTAATATATTTTACACATTACTGAATTGGTACATTAGTTTCATGTCATTTTCTTTGGCACCCCCCCAAAAATACCCTGGCCCCACCTAGCTAGGGCCCCCCTGAATAGGAGACCTGTTCTCTTTCCTGTATGGTGAATGATAGTGAATGGTGGATTATGAATAATTAGTTTTGTGTCATTTCCTTTGGCACCCCCCCCACCCAAATATCTTGGCCCCACCTAGCTATGGCCTCCCTTAAGAGAAGAAAAACCTTTTTTTTTCTCAAATTCCTAATCATGTTTTTCCTACTTTTTTCTTATATATGATGTTTTGGAATGAAAAACCTTTTTTTTCTCAAATTTATAGTCACATTTTTCTACTTTTTCTTATATATGACCTTTGGAATTATGAAAAATCTTATTTTTCTTAAATTCCTAATCATGTTTTTCTACTTTTTCATATATATGACCTTTTGGAATTATGAAAAACATTTTTTCTCACATTCCTAATTGTGTTTTTGTAATTTTTCTTATATATGACCTTTTGGAATTATGAAAAACCTTTTTTTCTCAACTTCTTAATCATATTTTTCTACTTATTATACATGAGCTTTTGGAATTATGAAAAAACTTTTTTCTCGAATTCCTAATCATCTTTTTCTAATTTTTCTTGTATATGACCTTTTGGAATTATGAAAAACCTTATTTTCTCAAATTCCTAATCATGTTTTTCGAATTTTTCTTATATATAATCTTTTGGAATTATGAAAAACCTTCTTCCTCTAATTCCTAATGATGATTTTCTATTTTTTTCTTATATATGACCTTTAGGAATTATGAAAAATATTTTTTTCTTAAATTCCTAATCATATTTTTCTATTTTTTTCTTATATATGAGCTTTTGGAATTATAAAAAAAAAATTTTTTCTCAAATTCCTAATCATGTTTTTCTACTTTTTTTCTTATATGTAACCTTTTGGAATTTAAAAACCTTATTTTCTTAAATTCCTAGTCATGATTTTTGTACTTTTTCCTATATATAAGCTTTTGGAATTATGAAAAAACTATTTTCTCAAATTCCTAATAATGTTTTTCTATTTTTTCTTATATATGACCTTTTCGAATTATGAACAAAAATTTTTTCTCAAATTCCTAATCATATTTTTCTAATTTTTCTTATATATGACCTTTTGTAATTATGAAAAACTTTTTTCCTCAAATTCCTAATCATGATTTTCTACTTTTTTCTTATATATGACCTTTTGGAATTATGAAAAACCTTTTTTCTCAAATTTCTAATCATTTTTTTTCAAATTTTTCTTAAATATGACCTTTTGGAATTATGAAAAAACTATTTTCTCAAATTCCTAATAATGTTTTTCTATTTTTTCTTATATATGACCTTTTGGAATTATGAAAAAAAAATTTTTCTCAAATTCCTAATCATATTTTTCTAATTTTTCTTATATGACCTTTTGTAATTATGAAAAACCTTTTTTCCTCAAATTCCTATTCATGATTTTCTACTTATTTTCTTATATATGAGGTTTTGGAATTATGAAAAAACTTTTTTCTCAAATTCCTAATCATATTTTTCTACTTTTTTCTGGAGTTATGAAAAACCTTTTTCTCTCAAATTCCTAATCATATTTTTCTAATTTTTCTTATATACAACCTTTTTGGAATTATGAAAAACATGTTTTCTCAAATTCCTAATCATGTTTTTCTAATTTTTCTTATATATAATCTTTTGGAATTATGAAAAACCTTTTTTCTCAAATTCCTAATCATGTTTTTCTACTTTTTCTTATATATGAGCTTTTGGAATTATGAAAACCCTTTTTTTCTCAAATTCTTAATCATGTTTTTCTACTTTTTCTTATATATGAGCTTTTGGAATTATGAAAAACCTTTTTTCTCAAATTCCTAATCATGTTTTTGTACTTTTTCTTATATATGACCCTTTTGGAATTATGAAAAACCTTTTTTCCTCAAATTCCTAATCATAATTTTCTACTTTTTTCCTATATATGAGCTTTTGGAATTATGAAAAATATTTTTTCTTAAATTCCTAATCATATTTTTCTACTTTTTTCTTATATATGAGATTTTGGAATTATGAAAAACATTTTCCTCAAATTCCTAATCATGATTTTCTACTTTTTTCTTATATATGACCTTTTGGAATTATGAAAATCCTTTTTTTGCAAATTCCTAATCATGTTTTTGTACTTTTTCTTATATATGACCTTTTGAAATTATGAAAAACCTTTTTTCTCAAATTCCTAATCATGTTTTTCAAATTTTTCTTATATATGATCTTTTGGAATTATGAAAAAAAGATTTTCTCAAATTTCTAATCATGTATTTCTACTTTTTCCTTATATATGACCTTTTGGAATTATGAAAAACATTTTTTCTCAAATTCCTAATCATATTTTTCTAATTTTTCTTATATATGACCTTTTGTAATTATGAAAAACCTTTTTTCCTCAAATTCCTAATCATGATTTTCTACTTTTTTCTTATATATGAGCTTTTGGAATTATGAAAAAACCTTTTTCTCAAATTCCTAATCATGTTTTACTACTTTTTTTATATAGGACCTTTTTCGAATTATGAAAAATCTTTTTTTTTTTTTTTTATTCCAGCAAATTGCCTCCCTTGGTACTCTCTCAAAACCCTCTCAAAGGTCTACAACATCTTTATGGATTCCACAAATTTTTTAATATTGTGAATTATCGAACTGAGTTATTGCTCAATTTAGTCTCTGAGTTAATAGTTTCTAGAACGAAAAACGGCCATATTTAATGAAATTTACATTAAATTGCTTGCATTTTCAACCTAATTAAAGCTAATTAGGTTCAAATTTATATAAATCAGTAAAATAGTCCTAAATTACTTAAATATTGTGAATTATCGAACTGAACATTGGCTCGAATTGAGCTCAGAGCTCGAAGCCTCGGCAACAAAAAATAGCCATTTTTAAGGAATTTTACATTAATTTACATATATTTTCAACCTAATTATACGATAATAATTAACTCATTATGATAATAATTAACTAATTATCATCATATAGATCTACAAGCTCTCTATTTCTCTAATGATCTCAGTGTCAGTGAAGCTCAAACCCCCCCATTCCAAATCTTTTATAATAATATTTTTGTGAATGTTTCTTTTATTATTTGGTTTTTATGTCTATTCATGTCTATTTATGTCTATTTATGTCTATTTAGAGCATCCAAACTATTATGGAAAGTCTAGTCTACCTTTGTGGGATAATGGGCTACACCGCCTCCCTAGTTTGGGCCATACAGACTTAGCAGAAATCTGTGAAATACCCAAGTGCAGGGTATTAATAGGCTCTTTGTTCCTTAACAGACTTTGTTCCATATATATCATAAATCTAGAAAATTTTCAAACATTGGCTTTAAATAGGGTTTGTTCCTTAACCAGAAATCTAGGAAGTATTCAAGTGCAGGCTGTGATATTATAGGGTCTTTGTTACTTAACAGACTTTGTTACCTATCAGAAAGCTGGATCATAAAGTGTCTGTTAAGTAAAGGTACTAATTCCTATCCTAAGTTGAATATTTTAAGAGAAAAAAGAAGGAAAATGATGAAAAAAAACAAGATTTATATTGAACACTCACCATCTTCGTCACCACCCTCTTGAGGTCCTTCAGTGCAGGATTCTTGCAAATCTGCAAAAATTAACAGACGCAGAATGAGTTGGCTGTGCAGCATTGCAGAACAGACTTGTCACTTGCAATTATTGATCTTAAAAATGCTGTTATTGTTTTTACAGCAAAAACAGCAAAATAATACAGCAGAGATCAGGATAACGTACATTTTGTGGGTGGAAATCTACTAACGTCTACAAATTCTGACGCTCCAAGACTATCTTGAAAAGCAAGAAAGGCTTTGATGCTAGGAACCTTGTTCTCTGTTGTGAAATAACCTTCAAAAACTACAACACCACAACACCATAACACAACAGTTGTGAATTCAACCTATATTGTGAACTTTGCTCTTGCTCAGACAAGTGTTCTAAACATTGTAAATTATTTACTGGTGAAAAATGTGTGAAAAAAAAGTCAACCAAATGTTAACCTAACCTCCCCATACTTCTTTCTGGATAATAATAATAATAATAATAATAATAATAATAATAATAATAATAATAATAATAATAATAATAATAATAATAATAATAATAATAACAATAACAACAACTCACCTGAAACTTAAGATATTGAAGGCTTAGAGCAGATTCCTTCTTCCAGTTTGATCTGTGAAATAAAAAAGAAGAATTATTATCAGTCTTGGCATCAACTACATATGATAAAATCACTTTATTATCTTTAACTTTATCTTTAACTTTACTTTATGTCAAATCTCAAGGGTGTTCAAGGGGGGATTTTAATATTGAATTAAAAATAAAAAGCTTCTGAATGACTTGATAACTTTAGATCAAATTTACTTTATTTTTCATCTTGTCAGAGTTGGAATATGCAGAGGATGCTGTTTTATTTAGCAAAGCATCACAGACATAAATAAATAAATAAATAAATAAATAAATAAATAAATAAATAAATAAATAAATAAATAAATAAATAAATAAATAAATAAATAAATAAATAAATAAATAAATAAATAAATAGATAAACAAATAGATAAATATGTAAATGAATAAATAAATGATGTTAATTTGTCTCTTTTGAGTGAAATGTTAACTTACTTGTTAATTCAATGAATAAATACTGGTACCAACTTACCTGTCTAATGATTAAACAGCAGAGGCTCTAATTGGGTAGAGCCAGACCTCCTCTCTTCTCTGCTCTATACATCAATCTGTGAAAGAGAAAGGAAAAAGTTAGAGCTGGAATGAATGAATATTTCAATGAATATTTCACTATACGTGACTCTATCTGACATTCCCTGGGTCTTAAGCTCACATAGATAAACTTAAAATAAAAGAAATTGTCTTTGAAACGACGGTTCTCTAATTCCCCAAAATATTTCAAGTAACGTTGGAAAAGTTTCGCTCTCATTTTGAAGTTATTTGGCTCCTTAAAAAGGAACCTTTAAAAAGGAACCTTTAAAAACAAACCCCTTAAAGAACAGTGATCCTGTTATTCACTGATATAAGCCGTAACGGAATGCTTGAAGAGGCAATTGTTACTAAAACTGGAGGAACCGTAAAGGTGGTCAAGATATGTCCCGTCCGTTGGGGTGTTACGTCTATTCGGCATCGACTGTCACAGGACGTGCTCAGTTCCTTCACAAAATATAAAAGATTTCGAATCTATAGATTATCCATAGGCCTGGCATGCTTCCTCCCAAGGGGGCATTTTGGCTTCACTGAAACCGAGATATATAGAAAGGATCCTTTGAAATTCACAAATAAAACAAAGAATCCTGCATACATACAATCCTTTGCATGAAGGATACTCTCCATATGTGAAGGATACTAAGGTACCCATACAATTTGGAAATGAAAATCAGAATCCTACCAGTATATCAGAGAGAGAGAAAGGATAATTTGAAATTCACAGATAAAACAAAGAATCCAAAACTATAATTAATCCTTTCCAAAAAGGATTTATTGCAATCCCAGCATCCCTGTCACAATAAATTTTCATATTGACCCAAAATATATAATAAAACAATAAATAAAAGCATTATAGTCAGGAAGCAATGCAAGGATGAATATAAACAAATTTAAGGACCTAGGAAATATGAAACTGGGCTAAACATGGACACTTTTCTCATGAGAGAGAGAGAGAGAGAGAGAGAGAGAGAGAGAGAGAGAGAGAGAGAGAGAGAGAGAGAGAGAGAGAGAGAGAGAGAGAGAGAGAGAGAGAGAATGATGTCAGTATATAAAACCACAAAAAAATTAATAAATGAATAAATACAAATCTTGCAGATAATTTACCAAAACACATTTTAATGAAGACATGAGGAAGGTAGATGCAGAATATTATTATTATTATTATTATTATTATTATTATTATTATTATTATTATTATTATTATTATTATTATTATTATTATTGCTTACAGTGTGCCCTAAAAATGTACACAGTATGCTGTACTGGCACTGAACTAATAGTGAATCTCATATTCCAAGACTAATAGCAAACTAATAGTGAATATCTTGTTGCATGATTAGTGAACCAATAGTGAATCTCCTCTTGCATGACAAATAGTGAACTAATAGTGAATATCCTCTTGCATGACTAATAGTGAACTAATAGTGAATATCCTCTTGCATGACTAATAGTGAACTAATAGTGAATATCCTCTTGCATGACTAATAGTGAACTAATAGTGAATCTCATATTACATGACTAATAGTGAACTAATAGTGAATCTCCTATTGTATGACTAATAGTGAATCTCCTGTTGCATGACTAATACTGAACTAATAGTGAATCTCCCTTTTCATAACTAATAGTGAATCATCCTGTTGCATAATGAATACTGAATAAATAATGAATTTCCTGTTGCATGCCTAATAGTGAACTAATAGTGAATCTCCTGTTGCTTGACTAATAGGGAACTAATAGCGAATTTCCTATTGCATGACTAATAGTAAACTAACAGTGAATCTCCTGTTTCATAACTAATAGTGAATCTCCTGTTGCATGACTAATACTGAGCCAATAGTGAATCTCCTGCTGCATGACTAAAAGTAAACTAATAGTGAATTTCATGTTGCATGACTAATAGTGAACTAATAGTGAATCTCATGTTGCATGACTAATAGTGAAGTAATAATAGTGAAGTAATAGAGAATTTTCTGTTGCATAACAAATAGTAACTAATGGCGAATCTCCTGTTTCATGACTAATAGTGAATCTCCTGTTTTATATCTAATAGTAAATCTCCTGTTGCTGACTAATAGTGAACTAATAGTGAATTTCCTGTTGTGTGACTAATAGTAAACTAATGGTGAATCTTATTTGGCATGACTAATAGTGAACTAAGTGAATCTCCTTTTTCATTACTAATAGTGAATCTCCTTTTGCATGACTAATAGTGAACTAATAGTGAATTTCTTGTTGCATGATTAATAGTGGACTAATAGTGAACCTCCTGTTGCATGATGAATAGTGAACTAATAGTAAATCTCATGTTGCATGACTAATAATAAACTAATAGTGAGTCTCCTGTTGCATGACTAATAGTGAACTAATAGTGAATCTCATGTTGCATGACTAATACTAAATTAATAGTGAATTTCCAGATGCCGGACTAATAGTGAACTAACAGTGAATCTCTTGTTGCATTAGTAATGGTGAACTAATAGTGAATTTCCTGTTGCATGACTAATAGTGAACTAATAATGAATCCCCTGTTGCATTACTAATGGTGAACTAATAGTGAATTTCCTGTTGCATGACATAGTGAATCTCTTGTTACATGACTAATAGTGAACTAATAGTGAATTTCCTGTTGTATGACTACTAGTGACCTAATAGTGAATCTCCTGTTACATGACTAATAGTGAACTAATATTGAATCTCCTGTTACATGACTAATAGTGAACTAATAGTGAATCTTTTTTCATTATTAATAGTGAATCCCCTTTTGCATGACTAATAGTGAACTAATAGTGAATTTCTAATTCCATGACGAATAGTGAACTAATAGTGACTCTCCTGTTGCATGACTAATAGTGAACTAACAGTGAATCTCCTGTTGCATGATTAATAGTGAACTAATAGTGAATTTCCTATTGCATGACTAATAGTGAACTAATAGTGCATATCCTGTTGCATGAATAGTGAACTAATAGTGAATATCCTGTTGCATGAATAATAGTGAACTAATATTGAATATCCTGTTGCATAACTAATAGTGAACTACTAGTGAATTTCCTTTTGCCTGACTAATAGTAAACTAATAGTGAATCTCCTATTGCATGACTAATAGTGAACTTATGGTGAATCTCATGTTGCATGACTAATAGTGACCTAATAGTGAATCACCTGTTGCATAACTAATACCGAACTCATAGAAAAATAGATAAATTACAAACAAATATAAATAAAATGTATTTAAGTAAAACATTAAAATCCTAAATGATACAAGAACCCAAAATTGTAGAGAGAGAGAGAGAGAGAGAGAGAGAGAGAGAGAGAGAGAGAGAGAGAGAGAGAGAGAGAGAGAGAGAGAGAGAGAGAGAGAGAAAACAATACACCTTTCTCTGTCTATTGCAAAGTTGATTGAATGCAAAGGGTCAAGCAACAAAGCAACAATGCTTCCACAAGCACAGACAACTCGAGATGAAAGGTAACATTAGCAAGTAACCATTTTGACATGGGCAGCTGAACTGCAATATGCTACCATTGCACTGTTGAGCAAATTCATTGTAATGGCAGATCACAAACTGCTCATGCAAGACGTCTCAGGCCCTTGCTATTTAGCTTCAAATTGTCTTTCACTGTCAACTTTTAAATGGTACTTCCATAGTTCTGTCACCATACTTCTGACAAGTGTTTCACAATATCCCACTAGCACAGCAGATTCAAGTGATTCCCAGCTGTGAGTAGCCCCATCAAAAATCAGCCCAAAGTATCATTAGCCCCCTTCCTTACATCATTTAAACTTCAGTCAGGCACAGGAAACAGGTACATGACCTATTCAACCTGGCTGACCAATGCTTATCAGGGTCCACAAATCAATTTCATATTTATATTTCTATAGATATTGATGAGATGTCTGTCTCCTGGCCCAACATTCCTAGAGCAGTGTAATCATTGTAATCTAATACCAATTTCCAGCACGAGGACTCAACCCAACACACCCATTCTCTCAAGAATGCAAGATTCCAGTATGTATATGCTGACTACTGAGTTTCCATTACAAACATTTTAATTAACTGTAGGTAACTGATAAAACAGATAGATTTTAAGATTCTTCTACAGTCAAGAGACCTTCTGACGTTGCAAAAGGGGTCACTGCTGACTTATATGAAGTCATTTTCACATTTGGAATCCCATGCAAGCTCACCTCGATGCTCAGAATGAACTGGAAGTGATGAAGAAGTCTCCGCAGACATCAACCAGACCTCATTCTTGTCACCATGATGACACATTCTGCAAAAATGACAAAGGAATCAGAAGGATTGGTTAACATGCAGGATAAGGAACAAAGGGAGAACATTTCTATAAAGGAAATCTACTAGAAAGGCATATGTTGCAGTTAATATCACACCTGGAAACTTTCCAGTTGTAGGAATCAGGACCATATTACTGTCCCCAGTTAAGGAACCTCTGCATACCAGTATATTTATCTATTATGTAAAGACCAGCCTTGCCTCTAAGCAAATTGCCTTTCCTAGTAACAGAGAACAATGAGAATACCTACAAATCCTGTTAAAACTCCTACAAATCAAGTACTTTCAATGCTTGTGAATATAAAAAAAAAAACCTGGCATCCTATGTAGGGGCTTAATGTCTAAGGCTGTCTACAAGTCTCTTCAGTATACAATTTGGGTTAAATTACTTTAATTTAGAGACCCAAGTAGGCTTTTATGCAGCTGACAAACTTTCCAGTGTTCATTTGCATAATGATTATTGCTAAACAGTGCATTATAAGCAAATTGCACTGTTACTATACATCAGTGAGGGTGTGTACTGAGTAATTCTTAAAAAGTGTATTTGTTAAACGATTTAAAGTGACTTTATCTCATGAGTGTTTTTTTTTATTTTTTTTTTTACACAATTGAAAGATTTGAGTGAATGAATTTCATAGTTTATCATAATAGTTTCCCTGTTTACTTGTTAAATTTGCATCTTTGCTAAGTGATTGTGTTCACATTTCTGGTTTAAAAGCCTTCAAAAGACAATATAATATATATATATATATATATATATAT
This sequence comes from Macrobrachium rosenbergii, assembly GCA_039081455.1. Classification (NCBI taxonomy): domain Eukaryota; kingdom Metazoa; phylum Arthropoda; class Malacostraca; order Decapoda; family Palaemonidae; genus Macrobrachium; species Macrobrachium rosenbergii. Next base: position 86,669,772 of record JANJGK010000002.1, read on the forward strand.
ATATATATATATATATATATATATATATATATATATATATATATATATATATATATATATATATTTTGTAAGTCTATGTATACACATGCATCTTCAATGCTAAATTTTTAAAGCAACAAAAATTATTCATGTACTGCTTATTCCCAATATATGGGGTATAGGCCAATTCTGTTATCAATATAATCTTTATAATCCTTTTATAAAAAAAGGAATTGTGTCCAAAACAGGATTAAACTAGGGTGAATTCCTATGGGACATCCTTTAAGGATGGTCAAGAGAAGAATCTATCCTCTTAGTTAGTATAAGATTACCTTTCTCTTCTCAAAGATGGGTTTAAAATTACTCTAATTATTCCCACATTCCTAAAACATACAGGCTTATAGATAAAATATATTGCAATATCATAAATCCTTTTGACTACGACTTACCCTTCGTGAGACGTGAAATAGTTATATACATTTTTCATTCTAATCTCCTTCACTTTGTGCCTGAGCTTCTATCAGGCCTAAATCTGCATCTTGCCCCTTTCCCCATGATTCCCTGGGGCATCCAAGAGGGTCATCTTAGTCCTATTACTTGCAAATCAACTGCTTTTGTGGTCATATTTCCCTGATCTCTTCCCATGACATGTACAGACCATCTCAGTCTCTGAAGTCTCGGTCAGTTTCCCAGACTTTGGACTCAAATCTCTGTTATTTTCTTATTTGTAATATAATTTTCCCAACATAATCTACCGATTAATCTCTGGTCCTATTTAATTACTATGTACGTATAAAACAAAGAATTCCCTGGGCATAGCTTGGCATAGGTGGAAAATGACCACCGTAGCCCTCGACTAACCTGGGAAAGGCATGCGTTTAGCCTCAGTCATGGATACGTCACAGGAATATAATAAATAACCCCTAAGGATTGGCGTAACCTTCTACGCAGAAGTACGGACGAGCGACTACCCTACGTCAGAAGAAATTACCTACGTCTTTAGAATTACTGCAGACGTATGAATTATATCTAGCTTGGGATGGCCTACTGTAGTCATTAATCATCTGAGAAAGGCTTTATCAGTTTTAAATGTACATATAGATATGAATGTCTCCTGTCTGAGGGTGACAAGGTTAGGTCAGGGTATTTAAGATCCTGTAGGGTATATTCAATAGCTTTAAACTAATAGCCAAAGTTAGGCCTACTAGAATATGTTCTTTAATGATTTTAAACTTATAATTAGGACCAAATAGCAACAAATATATTAAATTTGATCAAATACAAAGGTTCCACGACGAAGCAGATAGATAAATAGATAGATAGCCAAAATACTTGGCTACTAATGGCTAGGCCTTGTACCCTAGTAGGAACCTCTGGCTATAAGGATTCCAAAGAATCTAGATAATTACCGATCATTATTCCTACTGCAAATAATCCCTGCCACTACAAAACTCATTCCAGGATGAAAATATATTAAAATTAACACCAATTTTATTCAATTTCATCGATTTTGTCGTCGAGACACGATCTCTAAGGCCTGAAATCACGCCGAGATTCGGCTGACGTTATTCCAAGGTAATAACGTAATTAAGTACTATTTAACCCATTTGGATCAAATTCTGCCCACTAATTAACGAATTCGAGGGTGAAAACATATAGAAATTAAAGCTTATTTGGTCTAAATATGATGATTTCAATCTGTAGGACAACGTGATTCGTATCATGGGATGCATTCGATGACAAATAAATAAATGATAACGAAGATAAAAAGTAATAAATTCGTTACAAACGCAACAGTAAAAAAGAGAGAGAATGTAAGAGAGAAAGATAAAGATTGAAAATGGTGTTTTTTATTAGCAATCGAAGTCACCGGGAAAGAGAAAGTTTGTAGATAAATTTTTTCATTCATACTCGAATGCGTCGCTTTTTCATCCATTATCTTATTTAATTACTGGATTTTTATTTATTTCAATGATTTCTGAATCATCTGCGATATATTTCCCAAATTTCTGCTGGTCCAATTCATTTAATTTCGATTTAATTACGAAGAAATTAAGCCATTTCCGTCGTCCCCGATTGCAGACGACGAAGAGAGAGAGAGAGAGACGAATAACACGTCTTTTGGGCCAAGTTACTCTTTCACAGAACAAAAATTCCCCACCAATTATTTTTTTCAATCGCTCCGTATGACGTCATATTTGAATCTACGTTAATGAATTAGGTGTTATTTTAAAGCTAGAGTGTTGATCTTTATCATGATATGTTTAAAAATTCCTAAAAATTAAAATTAAATATTGATATTACGAGTAAAAGTTAGCCGTAACGAAAAAAAAAATCGTACTATTTTTTTTAACAATTCATGTTAAATCGGAGAAAAATTATATATTACTGCTATTTACACCCTGTTAAAGCCTGATAAATTGCCTTTCCAATGATATAATATTTATCACTATTTTAGCTACGTATGATATGATAAAGCGCTTTCAAAAAAACTGTAAAAAATAGTTCAGTGGGGGTTGTAAGTTCGCCGAGTGGAACAGCGGTTTAAGTGACTCTCTTATTAAAAAAATCCCAGTAAATCGAAATATTAATATATCATATTTCTCAATATACCGTGAAAAAAAGTATGATAAATTACACTTACCCTGATATATAATTCAATAGTATTTGAGCCACATAACACTAACAAAAATCGATATAAAAAAATGTTACAATAACATTTGTACTGCTGGTAAGAGTTGGCCGATCGGAGAAAGATATATTTTTTTAAAATTTGGCAAAATTACAGATAGTAATATATATTTACATTGTCTTTATACAGTGTAATAGATTGATAATTAAAATTTTCAATGATATATAACTTTAATATATTTTCTACCGGGAATGAGGTTAAATTGACAATAAAAAATGCAACTTTAGGCTCGAATATCAAGCGAGAATAATAGGTTGGTAGGCTGTCAGCGCAAATTTATTTATTTGGTTTTTACAAAATTTGCTAAAAAAAAAAAAAAAAAACGTACGTATCTCACCCAAATAGCATATAAATGACGTTTTCTTCAGAGAGAGAGAGAGAGAGAGAGAGAGAGAGAGAGAGAGAGAGAGAGAGAGAGAGAGAGAGAGAGAGAGAGGAGAGAGAGAGAGAGAGAGAGAGGGAGGGGAATGTTTCCAGGATTTGGGGTAACTAAAGCATAAATTTCTATGGCAATAATTTGATTTGATCGCTCGGTGTAAAGTTATAATTGAAGCTGTACGTTAATGAATTAGGTGTCATTTTAAAGCGAAAGAGTTGATCTTTATCATGGTATATTTAAAAACACCTAAAAAGCACAAATAAGTATCGATGTTACGAATAAAACTTAGCCGTAACGAAAAAAATCGGATACTTTTCGTTTAACAATTCATGATAAATCATAGAAAACTTATATATAACTTCTGTTTACACCTTGTTAAAGCCTGATAAATTGCCTTTCCAATGATATAATATTTACCCACAATTTGAGCTACGTATGATATGATAAAGCGGTTTCAATAAATTGTAAAATATAGTTCAGTGGCGTCGTCAGTTCGGCGAGTGGAAATAGCGGTTTATTGTGACTCTTATTAAAAAATTCTCAATAAATCGGAATATTAATATTTCATGTCACCCAATATATCGTGGAATAGTATGATAAATTACCTTTACACTGATATATAATTCAATAGTATTTGCACCACATAACACTAACAAAAAAATCGATACAAAAATGCAAAAAAAAAAAAAAATAATTCCCACCGCCGCGCTGGTACGTTGGGCCGATCGGAGAAAGATATATTTTTCAAAAATTTGGCAAAATTACAGATATTAATACATTTACATTATCTTTACACAGTGTAATAGATCGATAAGTAAGGTTAAAACAATAAAAAAAATGCAACTTTAGGCCTCGAATATTGAGCAAGACTAAGAGGTTGGTAGGCTGTCAACGCAAATTTATTTATTTGGTTTCAACAAAATTTGCTAAAAAAAAAAAAAATAATTAAAAAAAATAAGTACGTATCTCACGCAAATAGCATATAAATAACGTTCTCTTCTGAGAGAGAGAGAGAGAGAGAGAGAGAGAGAGAGAGAGAGAGAGAGAGAGAGAGAGAGAGAGAGAGAGAGAGAAGGAGGGGGGAATGCTCCTAGGATTTGGGGTGACTCAGCGCAAATTTCTATGGCAATAATTTTCTTTCATCGCTCGATGTAAAGTTATAATTGAAGCTACGTTGATAAATTAGGTGTCATTTTGAAGCTAAAGAGTTTATCTTTATCAAGGTATATTTAAAAACGCATAAAAAGCAAAAATAAGTATCAATGTTACGAGTAAAAGTTAGCGGTAACGAAAAAAATCGTATTACTTTTTTTTAACAATTCATGATAAATCTTATAAAAGTGATATATCACTTCTGTTTGCACTTTGTTAAAGCCTGATAAATTGACTTTCCAATGATATAATATTTACTACTATTTAAGCTACGTATGATATGATTAAAGCGGTCTCAAAAAATTGTACACTATAGATCATTGGCGTCGTCAGTTCGCCGAGTGGAATAGCGGTTTATGTGACTCTTATCAAAATATTCTCAGTAAATCAGAATATTAATATATCATGTTTCCCAATATATCGTGAAATAGTATGATAAACTAACTTTCGCCCTGATATATAATTCGATAGTATTTGCGCCACATAACATTAACAAACATCGATATAAAAAAAAAAGTGGCAATTACATTCGTAGTGCCTGGTACGAGTTGGCCGATCGGAGAAAGATACATTTTTCAAAAATTTGGCAAAATTATAAATAATAATATATTTACATTATCTTTATACAGTGGAATAGTTCGATAAGTGAAATTTTCAATGATATATAATTTTTGATAGGTTTTATACTCTTGGCTTGAATATCGAGGGAGAATAATCGGTTGTGGTAAGTGATATGAGAGAGAGAGAGAGAGAGAGAGAGAGAGAGAGAGAGAGAGATGAGAGAGAGAGAGGAGAGAGAGAGAGGAGAGAGAGAGAGAGAGAGAGAGAGAGTTATAACCACTTATAACCACCTCATCATGACCTAATTTGGCCTATACCTTAAATTTGGCCAGGACTGTTCCAGTGATTATGAAGGTTGTAAACAGTTTAACCTAATACAGGTCATCACCTGACCTACTACCCATATGTCAGGTCATAACCTCTGTCTATAACTAGTTATTACAACCTAGATGATGACCACTGACTTATCCTACATAAGGTGTCAATTGACATAAGTACACCACATTTAAGTGACCTTATTTGTAAGAAAAATGTCAAAATTAGGTCAAATAAGGTCAAATCAATCACATACCAGACCTTGCAGAGGATTAATGGGAGCCCAAAATTGATTTAGACCTTTAATAAAACTCAATTATCAGGCATTCATTGGTCACTAAAACATTGTGACCTATATTGAACCCAATTGGACCCAGAATCTAGTAAATTCCACAATATCTGGGTATTTATGACCATTCACTAGGACTGAAACCAATTTTACCCTTCAATGATACCCAATTTGGGTCATTAATTGGTCAAACTCCATAAATACCTTTGGGCATATCCAAGTATGACCCAGATAACCCAATGTGGTCCTGTTTGACTCAGAATCTATGAAATTCCTTGAATATTGGACAGTTTTTGACAATTTGATGGGCCCTAACTTCCTTCACGACTTCAATAAAACCCTATTTTGGGTAATAAATTGGTCAATGAATGCCCAAAATGTGACCCAGTACGGACACAATGTTACCTAAACTGACATACAAATGTGACACCAATTTGACTCAGAATCTATCATTTTTCCTCGAATTTTGGGCAGTTTTGACAATTTGATGGGCCCCTACTCACTTCATGGCACAATAAAAACCCTATTTTGGGTTATAAATTGGGTCAATGAAATGCCCAAAATGTGACCAATGTAACCCAATACAACACAATGTTGATCTAAATTGACCACAATGTGACACAAATTTGATCTATCTATCAGATCTTTCCTTTCCCTCGAATTTTGGGGCAGTTTTGACAATTTGATGGCCCCTAACTTCCTTCCACACTTCAGTAAAAACCCTGTTTTGGGCCATAAATTGGTCAGTGAATGCCCAAAATGTGACCTAATTGTGACTTAGCATGATCCCAATATGACCCAGAATAAAAAGACATTGAAAAATAATGAATAAACTTACAATTAATTCCATAAAAAATTTCACTATTTTCCACTCTAGCTATAAACACTGTCTTGTCTTCCAGACTGTGCTGGAAAATTCATTGCCCAATTCTCCCTGGACCTGTCAGGAGACAGGATTACAAACTCGATTCTGACTGGCTGAAAACTTGAGCTTTTCAATAGGGTATTTAAAAGCCATCGTCCCATTGGCTGGACTATGTAAAGACGAGTTCTGATTGGTTGTTGAGACAAGGAGGTCAGTCTGTCAGAGTCTTCAGTGGAGAGTTGTTTGTGTTGGGTAACAATTGTTACCCTTAAATATTATATATAAAATAAATTACTTGCTTTTTTGTTAATACATTAATGTATTTATGGAAGGAAATTTATTAATACATTCATTTATCAAAGAACAACGTTTTTAATGAAGAAAAACAACAAAAAACAAGAAAATATTAAAAGATTTTTTGGTGAAAATTTGGAAAATCTAGGTAACAATTGGTTACTAAATATTACATATAAAATAAACTAACTCGTT
>JANJGK010000003.1:0-7500 GCA_039081455.1 Macrobrachium rosenbergii
TCTTGCAGATAAGTTATATATTATGTAAGCTTACAATACTATGGAATAATTTTCCCTTTGTTCTAATGTTTGAAGTTGTATGTGAAATTCTTATCAGGTCACCACATCCTGTCTGCCGAGACAGAGGGTAAAGATTTTATCGCTTCCATATTTGCACAGGTGTCTTGTAACTCACAGTAAGGAAAAAAGAATTCTCTTATGTTATCAAGAGGAGCTGTCACCCAATTGGCGAGTTCTCTATTATATGTTTGTTCTCTATGCTTAACATATCGTTATTAGCTGTGTCTATGCCTATTCTGTTCGTAATCTGAGAAAGAGAGAAAGAGGAACAGTAGATAAGTGGAGTTGCTTTGGATCTAAAAGCGCTTTCCATTGTTTGCTCAGCTGCGTAGGTCTCCCAAGAATTTGGTTTAAAAAATATGTTTTTCTGCGTAGCCCTGAACAGGAAATGTCTAACATGTAGATAAGGGTATGGCGCTCAAAACTCAATGTGTGTGTATTCATATACGTGTAAACATGTATTCTGTAGAACAAGGAATTACGTATTCTATGAATACCCTATGTGTATTTGACTGCCATTCAAATTTCGCAACCATTCCTGGTCGCAGCCTGAACGCAAGAATCCGTTGCTCACACAGAAATCATCTTGATTAACTATTGCCATTATCCTGGAATTTACCCCACTTCCGATGTATTACTGCCTGTGCATTGACGCATTTTAGCATAACAACGTTAATTATTTTAACGGGGATTGTTGTATTTGTAGCCCCTCATATTTACATTGAATGTCTGTAGATTGCTGCATTATCTATCTATCATATGAGATTTATGTGTCTGTAAATTGTTACATTTTGGTCTCACATACTTGCCGCATTCTCTATAAATAAACCCCTTTTTGATTATAAAAGAATTCTAATTCAAATTGTCGACCTTCATTATTTCATGTATATCCAGGAAGATTGTATGGTAGTTCCAGTTGTTTTCCTTTTTGTTCACAATTGTGGACCCCACTTGGTACGAACACAGTCTATAATAATAAAGTGTGCAATTCCCATCCACACCCAAGGACCCAGTTTATGACAATACATTGTGTACCATTGGTCCCATTTTAGTTTCTGTCGAAGAGAACTTTTGAGATGGCTTTGTCTGTCCATCCACACTTTTTCTGTCTGGCCTCAGATCTTAAAAACTACTGAGGCTAGAGGGCTGAAAATTGGTACATTGACCATTCACCCTCCAATCATCAAACATACCAAATTGCAGCCCTCTAGCCTTAGTTTTTAATTTTATTTAAAGTTTAGCCCTGATCATACATCTGGCACTGCTATAGGTGCCAGCAACACAGGCCACTACACCAAGCTGTAGGTGAAACTTTCATGGACCGTGGTTGAGAGTTTATAGGCCTTGGCTGAAGGTTTCATGGGCTGCGGATGAGAGTTTCATGGATCGTGGCTGAAAGTTTCGTGCGCTATAGATAGAGTTTCATGGGCAGTAGCTGAGAGTTTCATGGACTGTGGCTGAGAGTTTCGTACATCATTATATGCTGTAAGAAAACTTGGTTGCTCGTAATAAACTTCAGCGGATTGTTTACTTGTTCAGTTTTGAGTTCTATCACTACTGTTACACAAGGGGAAACTGTTTTGTGTTTTGATGGAAAAATCTTGACAGAATTTCCAGATCACTTTCTGTTTTGTCACTGGACTGGTTTCATTTAGGTAGCCCTTGAGTCTGGATGGATACACAAAGAAGATTGTCTAAATTCTTCTGTGACTTCAATAATCAAGTCTTCTGTATACTCTCATGTTATACATAGCTACATCAAATTTAAAAAAAAAAAAAAAAAAAAAAAAACTGGTATAAACAAACCAGTAAAGATATGCCTTCTGAAACGCTTCAAGTGCAAGAATAGTGAATGAAATCATAAGGAGGTATATTGCTTGATATTTATTTGCAGAATGATTTGCAGCTTAATTTTTCATAAATCATATTTCAGGAATGACATGAATTTACAATTTTGTGATTATCTTGAAAAGAATGTTTCCAATCAAATTATGATTCTTAGTGGATCTCAGTCATTTGCATCTCCGAACATCCTTGCACCTGTATTAGGAGACAACGTCAATTCTCACTCTTAACCATTGTGCTTTGGAGTTGGTTTTGGAGGTCGTGGAGTATTTCCTGAAAAAGATGAGATCATATGCTTCAAAAATATGACTTCTGGAACATGAAAAATTTAGGTAGTGTTCTTAAAAAATACGCAACATTTATCACTATGCTACTTCGATTAACCTCTTAGAAGGATTTGCATATTATGAACAGGCAATAATATTTACCTATCAGGCCTATTCAAAATCAGTCATAAAGGGAAAGAAGAAACTAAAAAGAACAGTAATAATAATAAAACCAAGTACCTACGTCATACATAATTGGTAATGATCCAAGAGGGAATCCTAAATGAATGTCTATAAGAAAAAATGGTCTCATGACCAGCTGAGTAAACTAGTGTTATTAATGTTAAGGCCTACAAGAAATAGGGAAAGGAAGGGTGATGGGTGAGGAGGGGGAGTTAAACCTGGAGGAAGTTGGGAGGGAAAGACAGAAGACTAAGGGTGGGGAAAATCAGAAGCAGTAACAAAATACCGAGGCTGCTGACACGGAGAAAGTCGCCAAACTCATGCACTACAAGTATTATTGATTTCCACCGAGTACAAATGTGAAGTGGCGGCTTGTTGAGTAAAGGACATCAATTTCTGAGAAGAGGGTGATCCTCTCATGAGTCTCAAGAGAATGCTGCCAATGAAAGCCCTGTTTTGAAACTGGAAATTTAGAGAAGGGGTGACAATGGAAACTAGGGCCTTCAGAAGAAGTGACAAAAGAAAGTAGGGGATTTAGTAGATGTAACAATGGAAAGCATATCCTAAAGAAGAGGTGACAAAAGAAAATAAAATCTACAGAAGACCTGAGATAAGACCAATAATCACATCATTAAATCCTGTTGAGAAGAGGAACAAAAGCATAAGGCATTCATGACTGGATTGAAAATAAAGATCTAGCTTTAGAGGGTCAGGAAAAATTTATTTCAAGGTGGTCTTGTAGGCCCTGAAGTTTACCATAAATGCCACCCACTTAACTATTTGTTCTGGATCCAAATCCATAAATTAGGAAAACGCAAGACAAAGCCAAGTGCGGATTGCAGAAGAAGGGAAGAAGTAAAAATGGTTAAATCTCCAGAGAAATGTAACAATAGAAGTAATTGGGAAAGACATTCATAAATTAAGAGGAGGGAAAGAGTATTTTGAATAAACATAACCCTGATGACCACCATTAACAACGATTAGAACAGAGAAGTTGCGCTTCAAGCTCAACAAATACTGAAAGTTGAATAAACAGCAGCAGAACAATAGACAGAGAGTCAGTTCAAACCCATAATCAGGCATCAATAAGATCAACACAAATGGCCAAAATGGAATGAGCAAAACTCGTGGTTTTCAATATTTTTGCTTTGACAAAAATGAAAAAAATAGTGTATTAGCTTGAAGTTAGAATAGTCAGCTTTGTTTTCTTAAATTTACAATATGCATAAATGTTTCCTAGACTCCATTTTCCCTTTTTTAAAGGGTTCTCAATATTAGTAATGATTAAAATTCATTTGTTCCTTCGTTATCCTGAGTATGATTTGTAATTATCATACTGGAAGTAATGAAGGGGGAAATGCAACAATGCAGTTTCCACAAAAATGATCATGTAATACCACATACGAGAATTCACAGGAAATTCCCATATACGTTTGCATCATGTCCACAACCATTTATTGCCTCTAAGTCTAAGATAACCACCATAACGTTCGCCATGATGGCCATCTTGCATGGGTCATAATTGCATTAGCAAAAGGCCATAATCAGATTAGACTGAAGGATAAGGTGTAATCTTGACAGATTTCGTCTGTTCAGATATTTTCTTGGTGGCATATAGAATTTGCACATTGCGTGTTCCTATAACTTTATGGTATAACTGCATTGTGCAACGTTTCTAGTAATGAAAGACCTAGCACCTGAAGGTCACCTTAAATAGAATAAGCTCTACTCTTCTCATTCTCAAGGGACACTTGGCACTAAAACTAAAGGTAGACTACCCTTAACAGATAGATGTCTAGCAATGGAAAATCGCCCACCGACTGGATTCTAACTTTCCATCCTGCCACAGCAACTTCAGAAGAATGAAAGTTGAAGTCATGTCAAGATAAAGAAAGTAAGAAAAATGGAAGCCTATGCAGTCACTGACTGATGAACAACGCAGAACATTTGATGGTGTGGCTAAACAATTTTTGCAAATCACAGAGGTTCTTCTCATCAAGAAAATAAGAATCTTTCTTACATGTACCATTACCATGACCATGACCATGACCATGACCGTCACAGTCACTATCACCGTCACCGTCACTGTCACCGTCACCGTCATCGGCACCGTCACTGGGGCACTGAGGAGGAGTCACGCAACAGCTACAGAGAGGATTGCCGCACAAGTTGAGGACCCCTCCTCCGCACACATGGGGACCGTCGTTTCGGAAGCAGGAGCCTCCAGCAGCTATGCATTCATACGTTGTGGGGCAGCCTTTGGTTGTTGAAGGAAGAGCAGCGCTCGTCAATGTTGTTGCAAAGTTATCAAGTGAATAATTAACTTCAAGCTTTTACTTTACAGAATGAAGAGTTTATATCCTACAGTACAAAATACTGATGACTAGCTCATAACTTGATCTGGAAATATATATAAATATTAATATAAATATAAATAAATATATATATATGCATATATATATATATATATATATATATATTATATATATATATATATATATATATATATATATATATATATATAGAGGGAAGACTAGTGTAATGAGCAATATAATACCATTTTCTAGCCCAGGACAGAAGAAAAATAGGAGAGGGAGCAGAAGGAAGAAAGTTAAGACTGGTACCCTTAACAGAATCCTCAGACCTATCTCTTCAGGGGAGTAATGTTTTGAGAGTCAACATGAACAGTCAAAATCTATAGCAGAGGAATTAGCTGGAAAACAGGTTAGGCCAGAAGACTTGTTGCTCTTTAAAGATGCGAGATTCCTAAGGACCTGACAAGTAGAAATACTGGAGAGGCATAGGTTACTAAGGGTAGGGATGGAGGAAAACGGATGTCGTACAGATTGAGTTGAATAAGGGGGGGCCCATTTTGCTAGGGGACACATGTTACTTCTGCTTGGAATGGGTGACTTGAAAAAGGTGACACACACCACTTCCTAGGCTAAATCAGCACAAAAGACAGGGTACTATCCCCACCTCCCGTAACTATATTGAAGGTGGAAATAATCAACTCACACTCACTTGTGCAATAGCTACAAATTTCAAGCTCACTTTGGGAACGAACTTAGGATTCTCAAATGAAAGGCAAGCGGGCTACCAAATGACCCGCAGAAAGAAGCCTTGAAAGAAGTTAGAATCTAAGTACCTCTGTACCTGGGCCATTACTTGAACAGGTTACCATCTGCATACCGACAGGTTTTACCCAACTTCCAGACCCATCAGTGAAAAATGACATTTCACTTGAAACTGCATCCATGACTTTTATTTGAGTCCTGGGCTCGATCCCGAAGCGAGTTAGAAATTTGCGTGTGAAATCCAGCATTGAAAACACATTCTTCGCGTTGGTCTTCAAAGGATAGAAAAAAGCCACTGTGTTCGACTAAATTTAAGTGAGGCAATAGAGAACGGGACCCTTTCGACCTTCTCTAAGGTCCTCTTCAACTGAGGAGGACCTTAGAGAAGGTCAAAAGCTCCTGTTCTGTATTGCCTCATTTACATTTGGTTGAATACAGTGGCTTTTTTCTTAACCATTTAAAAATTTGCATTGAAAGTAGTCAATGGAAAATATTCCACAATAGAATTTTAGATCTAATCTTACCATTGAAAATTTACTAACCTTCCACGCAACAGGTACAGCTGGTTCCAAGGCAGCTGGCTGAGTCGAGAACACCTGTGCAGTTGCTTGATTCTGTAAAGTGAATGCACATGCCCTCCATTACCGCTCGCATTCAGGTAACCTGACACAATTACCATCATCTGAAAAGACGAAGAGATATAAGATGATACAGGCTTGCACAAAAGGAAACAAAAAGTATTCAGAATGTATAAATACATACACACACACACACACACACACACACACACACACATATATATATATATATATATATACTATATATATATATATATATATATATATAGTATATATAGTATATATATATATATTATATATATATAATATATATATATATATATATATATATATATATATATAATATATATAGTATATATAATACTATATATATATATATATATATATATTATATATATATAATATTATATATATATATATATATATATATATATTATATATAGTATATATATATATATATATAATATATATACTATATATATATACATATATATATATATATATATATATATATATATATATATAATATATATATATATATATATATATATATATATATATATGTATGTATGTATGTATGTATGTATGTATGTATGTATGTATATGTGTTTGTGTGTGTCTGTTTTGAGAAAAAATTTCAGTTTTTCTAAGCACAAGGCAGAACTTACACATTACATATAGTATTTTAGTCTGCTTCAAACATCCATTTACAATTGTACCAAAAATGGTTAAATAAGAAGCAAAGCTGCAACTCTCCAGTTAAGAGAAAGTATTTGTTGTGTTGATGGAGTTTTTGCTGATTGAAGGCTTAGAAAACATATTTCTGGATCAGCAAGGTTATCAGTGATTCTTGAACTAGAAAGAATTTTCAAACGGGTCATGACTTGAAGCCTGGGGCGTCATTTCAGATTTTTGATGGGGGGCGGGGGCGAGGGCAAAGGCGGATTGGAGAGCGAAGCGACCCTAATCACCTGGGGTTTTTTATATTTTGACCTGTTTTATGTGAATTTTGAAGCACATAAAATACATAGACAGATAGATAGACACATATAACTTAATGTGATGTCACATTTGAATTTCAGTAGGAATAGTGGAAAACCAGCTGCTGTTAATTCTTGTGTATTGGTGGGGTGAGGGGGGGCAAGTTGAGGCTTTGGGGGGGGGGGCAACTTGAGTCTATGGGGTGGCCAGTTGCCCCACCCCCCAGTGCCCCCTAAATGACGCACCTGCTTGAAGCATTGGTTAAGGAAAGTCACTCACCAGGAACATAGCAGGTGCACACTGCAGAGCCGCAAGCTTCAACGGTAATTCCGCTACAAGCACCGGAGGGCACACAAGTACCTCCATAATTACCACACGGGGTATTTGTTGAACATCCTGAGAATGATATTGTGTAACAGCAGCAGTTCTCCTTTAACTGTTTCATTACATCAAGTAAAGTATTTAGAATGTTAGCACTACACAAAGCCATGTCAATATGGGACAAAGAAG
>JANJGK010000003.1:10000-20000 GCA_039081455.1 Macrobrachium rosenbergii
AGATTGTTTCACAAACGCTTAATTTTTTAACACCGTTATAAACCAAATGTAAACATCTTTTAAATTTACACACTTTAAAATCAACTCTTATTCGATTTTTCTGGATACAGAACTGGACGGTATATGAGAAAAAGAGGAGTTCTTTACTAAAACTAACAGACAGACAGACAAAAAATACTACCTGGCAGACGCTGGCAGAAGCTAGCAGGGTCGCGAAGACCAGTCAAATGCTCGAAATTTCCATCCTTGGAGCGAGGAAGATGTAGATGAATGGCGGCTTGGCTCTTCCGGTTGGACTCAGAGGGAGCTTCGGTTCTTCGGTGAAGGCGAGGAATCACTCTCGACTGACGACGATATGGCCACTCCTCTGGTTTTTGTAGCCCTTCTGCCCTGCAAGTGTTGCCTGGCATTCACAAATCAGGCACAATTGTTCCCCTGGTGAAATCAAGTGCAGCGGCAACTAAAAAATTCCCCTTCGGTAACATATATGAAAATATATTACTTCCGAGGTAGAGTGAATTGGATATTAAAGGACGTTTGTAGCTTTCTGATTGTATATGAATCACGGTGATGTGATAAATAGTCATAATATGGCTACGTGCGACAAACGCACTACACGGTCAACATGGCAGAGGTGGGTGGATATCGTCTCCAAACGCAAAACACCTGAGTTCGACGGGTGGGTTGATGGGAGATGGTATTCACTTATACCCTCTCTTGTGGCCGACTGGTTAGTGTGTCACTGTAGTCCTGATTCCTCGTCCGTCGCTGGTTCGACCCCACGGGACGGTGGACTTATTATCAACTAAAAAATTCCCCTTCGGTAACATATATGAAAATATATTACTTCCGAGGTAGAGTGAATTGGATATTAAAGGACGTTTGTAGCTTTCTGATTGTATATGAATCACGGTGATGTGATAAATAGTCATAATATGGCTACGTGCGACAAACGCACTACACGGTCAACATGGCAGAGGTGGGTGGATATCGTCTCCAAACGCAAAACACCTGAGTTCGACGGGTGGGTTGATGGGAGATGGTATTCACTTATACCCTCTCTTGTGGCCGACTGGTTAGTGTGTCACTGTAGTCCTGATTCCTCGTCCGTCGCTGGTTCGACCCCACGGGACGGTGGACTTATTATCAACTAAAAAATTCCCCTACGGTAACATATATGAAAATATATTACTTCCGAGGTAGAGTGAATTGGATATTAAAGGACGTTTGTAGCTTTCTGATTATATATGAATCACGGTGATGTGATAAATAGTCATAATATGGCTACTTGCGGCAAACGCACTACACGGCCAACATGGCAGAGGTGGGTGGATATCGTCTCCAAACGCAAAACACCTGAGTTCGACGGGTGGGTTGATGGGAGATGGTATTCACTTATACCCTCTCTTGTGGCCGACTGGTTAGTGTGTCACTGTAGTCCTGATTCCTCGTCCGTCGCTGGTTCGACCCCACGGGACGGTGGACTTATTATCAACTAAAAAATTCCCCTTCGGTAACATATATGAAAATATATTACTTCCGAGGTAGAGTGAATTGGATATTAAAGAACGTTTGTAGCTTTCTGATTGTATATGAATCACGGTGATGTGATAAATAGTCATAATTTGGCTACGTGCGACAAACGCACTACATGGTCAACATGGCAGAGGTGGGTGGATATCGTCTCCAAACGCAAAACACCTGAGTTCGACGGGTGGGTTGATGGGAGATGGTATTCACTTATACCCTCTCTTGTGGATCGACTGGGTTAGTGTGTCACTGTAGTCCTGATTCCTCGTCCGTCGCTGGTTCGACCCCACGGGACGGTGGACTTATTATCAACTAAAAAATTCCCCTTCAGTAACATATATGAAAATATATTACTTCCGAGGTAGAGTGAATTGATATTAAAGGACGTTTGTAGCTTTCTGATTGTATATGAATCACGGTGATGTGATAAAATGTCATATATATATATATATATATATATATATATATATATATATATATATATATATATATATATATATATATATATAGTATATATATATATATATATTATATTATATATATATATATATATATATATAGTATATATATATATATATATATATATAGTATATATATATATATAGTATATATATATTATATATATATGTATATATATAATATATATATATATATATATAATATATATATATATATTATATATATATATATATATATATATATATATATATATATATATATATATATATATATATATATATATATATATATATAAAGATATATACATGTATATGTATTATATATATATATATAGTATATATATATATATATATATAGTATATATATATATATTATATATATATATATATATATATATATAATATATATATATATATATATTTATATAATTATATATATATATATATATACTATATTATATATATATATATATATATATATATATATACATATATACATACACACATACATACACGTACCAATAAACATTTTATGTCACAAACTGGTCGTATTTATTGTGAAGGCCACCACTCTTTTATTCGTTCTGTATTTTCCTTCGGAAGCATAGCAATTTAGAACAATAACTCACTGTGTGATTGGTAGGTTGGAATTGAACATTCATTAAGTAGTGACGCACAAAATATCAATTTAATTTTGCCTCAGCGGTAAGTAAAAAATCAGTGTTAATATAAGCGTCATCTTCTATAAACGCTAGTACAAAATATCCAAGTTACTGCATAATTTGCCTTTCTTGAATTCCTAGGTGGATATTTTAGCAGTAGGCTTCTTGATAAACCATCAAATGGAGGATTTGTAGTAAATACATTTTGGGAAATTGACGCATGAATTCCACACGCCAATAATTAGCTGTCCCGTTTTTGTAAATTGCAATCAAATGATTTGACTTTTATGTGATTTAATGGCATTTAGGCTGTGTTCCCTAGCGCTTAGGCATTTGCGGCCATTCAAAGGTCTTTGCTCATATATTCGATAGCTGTCCTCTCTGAGGGAACACCTGGTGTTATCGAAGCTCATTTTATTTAGTCATGGAGACCTTTTTCTTGAGCAATTTTTCCTGGTTACATTATCGGGATTCAAGCTCATTGTGATTATCTGAACACTTTATTATTATTATTATTATTATCATTGAAGGTATTTTTCTGCAGAATAGATAAGGTTCTTGTTAGTCCAGCATCAATGAATCTTTGTATTAATTCACGCATGACATTTCATTGTATTGGTTGTTTCTTTCCCTTTAAAATTTATATATGCCAACCATTTTTTCTAGATGACCGTCAGTGCATGGTAAAGCAAATATGAACAATAGAAATAGTCGTATATGTTTACAACTCGGTATTCATATGTCGATTTCTCTTACTTAACTTATTCTGAATGCAGGTACTTTTTGAACGCTATAATGTACAGGAATAAGGGTTCTCAGTCAGTCACAATCCTGTTATTTCTGTCTGATTTATTTTCTATCTCCATTGTGCGATCACCTTCAGCAATTTGTGTTGGAGCATCGAGTGTTAATGTAATTATGCATTTAGTGTTGAATTGTGTTATATGGCACCATCTGTGCATTCCCTCAGTTCTCTTTGTACATCTTATTTTTCTTGCAAGTAACCATCTTGCATATATTGCAGATAGGCCTCGGCTGTGGAACCACTCTTGGCTCTATCCCATGTGCAGTGGCCTTATGGCATCCCTTAATGTACCCCTCTGTGATGTTCCTGTTATGAAGACATCATCGGCGTAGGATATTTCTCCTGTATAGGATTCATTCATGTAGTGAGCCCTTATTAATAGTTGCCCAGTAATTCGTCAATCTTCTGATCTATGTTTATTATATAAATATAATTAATTAAGAAAATCCATGAGTTTACGTAATCTTCCCTCACATGAAGAAGGCCCTAAGCCACAGTATTTCCCTTGATTTATTCGTCTATGGATTTGCTTTAATCATTCTATTTAGTCAGATGTTTTAATAAAATACAGTAGGTTTTTTGACAATGTAAGAACCCCCTGCGATTATCCGTTGCTGCCCAGAATCAAGTAAGTATCTAAGGCAAATAGGTAGCATTGACCGACCTTCCTAAGTATGCAATTCCATTGCAATTATCAAGAGAACAGCAACTGCTAGCTGGTCTGCATAATTAGAGACGATCCTGGTATCATACCCCCTCCATTTTAAGCTGTGGGCTGATAAGGATGCCAGAACCCGCAGATTCTAAGTGGGCAATTAGGTCCTCGTACCTGGCATAGGGGGCTCCCGGCTGCTCAAGACCCAATTCACGGGCAACTACAAGATTCTGGCCAGGAGGGGCCACCTCAACTATTTGGTGGAATGTGGGAAGAGCGGGCGATATGTCTTCATATTAAACTACTTAAACCCTTCCGGGAATGAGCCATTCCAGCTGAGGTGATGAGAGAACCTTCCCCAACCAGCACAATGGTCGGTGCAGTGACCAAGGCCCCTTCTCTAGAGAAGAATTCGGAGATCCTAGCTCATTTCCACCACATCACCCCTGGACTCGACAAGACCCAGCGACAGGACACCCGTAGCTCCTCCTCCAGTATCTGCAGGTGACAAAGGATAAGCTGGGATGCATATCCAAGGCAGAGCATACGATCCACCTGGAGGAATCAACACCACCTATAGCTAAGGGATACTATAAAGTCAACCCCCAGCAGGCTGAGAGAATACAGGCCTAGGTTTAACTCCAACTGGATCTGGGCTTTATTGAGCGGTCATAGAGTCCCTGTGCCTCCCCAGTGGTGTTGGTTCCCAAGGAGGGTGGGGGAGACTGGAGTGCATTGACTTTAGGAAATTAAACGCCATCACCAAACCGGAACCCTACTCTCTTCCACGAATTGAGATCTGCCTGGATAGTCTAGGTCAAGCCCCCTTACCTGAGCAAAATTGATCTGGAGAAGGGGTATTGGCAGGTCACCCTGTCCGCCAAGTCTAGACCCCTAACAGCGTTCTCGACACCCTTTGGACACTACCAGTGTAGGTTCATACCCTTTGGCCTGAAAAACACGCCAAGCTGTTTCCAGCGCCCCATGAATTAGGTGCTTGCAGGGATACCCAGTTGCATAGTATATCTTGACGATATAGTGGTCTATGCCAATACCTTGGATGAGCACTTGCGCATCTTGGCCAAGGTCTTTGAGGCCCTGCACAGAGCAAACCTGGTAGTCAACCTGAAGATGTGCCAATTTGGAGTGGCAGAGATCACCTATCTAGGCGACGTCGTAGGCAGCGGCAGGTTGATGCCAAAGGACGCAAACATACAGGCGATTTGGGAGATGCCCTATCCTACCATGAAGAAGGATGCCCAACGGTTCCTGGGGATGGTCCAGTATTTCCGGCAGTTCATCCCGAACCTACCGGAAGTAGCCACGCCCATCACCAATTTGTTCAAGGGGAACAAGGAGCTACGATGTACCCAAGAATGCAAGAAGGCCTATGACTGTCTCAAGGAAATCCTTGTCAGTAAGCGGGTGGTACCAACCCCAGACTACGACCACCCATTCTACTTAGCTGTTGATGCCAGCATTTCGAGGCCTACCACTGTGATCACAAGCTCCCCTTGACAGTCCTTACTGACCACAACCCTCTGGTCTACTTGACCATGTTCAGGGATCAGAATAGGCGCCTCATGCGGTGGTGCCCCTGTATCGTAGTAGTAAGCTAACCACTATCCCTTTAGGCCCTTGTACCACTAACCCTTTTCCTAACTAACCTCCTTGAAACCCACTACAAACTCAAACTGATACATTACTTAACTGTATACTGTGATTTACCCTTCAGGTTATTCATGTTTCAGTTTGTGTGTGTTAATCATAAAGTGTTGTGCCAATCATAGTTCATTGTGTGCCATTCATCAGTGCCAGCTCGTTCAGTGCCAGAGTCGTAGGATAGTAGGTTAGATTAGGTATTTACTATGTGCATTTGCCTAGGAGTAGAGTTCTCCTGCCGTCGGAGACAGTTAGCAAAAGTGTCTATACCCTTAGCTAGGTTAGGCCCATTATAGACATGAAGTTAGCCAACTCAGAACCCCTCTTAGCAGTTAGATAGGCCCTTTTAGCTATTGCAGTGCCAAAGCACACCTCATATAGGGACACTAGCTGACTAGTCGGGATGAATATCTAATGTAGCCAAGACCTTTATCACCGGAAGGGTATGAATGCCTTTTTAAAGGGGGGACCTGTTAAAGATTTCCATTCCTCCCTCCTAGTTAATTGCCATCTAATTGATTTCTAATAAAAATCCATCATCTCAGTTAACTTATAGTCAAGCCAATATGGCAGAACCAAGATGTTTTCCACTTCTATTGAACCCAGGACGCATTCCATTCTAACCTTCAGGGAATGCCTGGGCCTGCTACACAATAGATCCCTCTCCTTCAACCCCCCTGCTACCCGCACACACCTAGATTTCCCCCCTTCTCGGGTAATGTTTTCGAAGTTCAGCTTAGAGAGGTTATAGGTATTGGGGCACAAGCCGCCAAAGGGAAGCTAGGATCTTAAGCTTTAATCTTCTAATTTATAAGACCATTTTCAGTTAAATTCCTGACTGACAGCAGACTATTCTTTCAGAGACACCTGGTTGCACAAACACCACAGCCCGCGTTGTTTTGAAATGGAAAGGGAGAGATGTCCCGGCCGGGCTTAGAAGCACACGCTTTCTCCCATGTTCCCTGGGTGCTGGATGACGACAACAGACAGTGGCTGACGATATATCCCAAGCTCGTATACGTCTAAGGTAAAGTCTGAGAGTTAGTCTGTGCCAGTACCCACCGTTCCTTTTCCCGTGTATTTAATCCTTTCTTAGTGCATCGCCAAGATGTTCACATTTTCCATTCTACTCAGGCGTTCCCTTTGGGTAAGCCGTGCCATCCCCATTTATCCTTTAAAGTGGATTTGTTCAGTATTCTCATAACTTGCAATTAAGTCCTCCTGTTAAAATGTTCAATTGGGCTAACTAAGATTTAGAAGGTAAGATTGTTCAAGGGGCTTTGTTTAGTAACAAGGGAGGTTTCATTGTGCAACCAGCCCCCCCGGGTTTGTACTAACTCCGGAATTCTCTTCCAGCAGACGAGATAACCTGCCCAGTTCCCAACTTTATGCCAGGATACACTGTACTGACTGCCATTCAAATTTCGTAACCATTCCTGGTCGCAGCCTGATCGCAAGAATCCATTGCCCACACAGAAATCATCTTGATTAACTATTGCCATTATCCTGGAATTTACCAACTTCCGATGTATTACTGCCTGTGCATTGATGCATTTTAGCATATCAAAGTTACTTATTTTAACGGGGATTGTTATATCTGTAGCCCCTCATATTTACATTGCATGTCTGTAAATTAGTGCATTATTTATCTATCATTTGAGGTTTATGTGTCTGTAAATTGTTACATTTTTGGTCTCAATTACTTGCCCCATTCTTTGTAAATAAACCCCTTTTGATTGTAAAAGAATTCTAATTAACAATCGGCGACCTTCATTATTTACGTAAATCCAGGAAGATTCTATGGTAAGTTCTAGTAGTTTTCCTTTTTGTTCATAATCGTGGACCCCCCTTGGTACAAAGGCAGTTTATAATAATAAAGTGTGCCAATTCCCATCCACACCAGGGACCCAGTTTATGACAATACATTGATACCATTGGTCTCATTTTAGTTTTCTGTCGAAGAGAACTTTTGAGATGGCTTTGTCTGTCCATCCACACTTTTCTGTCCAGCCTCAGATCTTAAAAACTACTAAGGCTAGAGGGCTGAAAACTGGGACAGTGACCATTCACCCTCCAATCGTCAAACATACCAAATTGCAGCTACCTAGCCATAGTTTTTATTCTTTTTAAAGTTAGCCATGATCACATATCTGGCACTGCTATAGGTGCCAGCAACACAGGCCACTACTGAGCTGTAGGTGAAAGTTTCATGGACCGTGGTTGAGAGTTTCATAGGCCATGGCTGAAAGTTTCGTGGGCTGCGGATGAGAGTTTCATGGACCGTGGCTGAGAGTTTCATACAGCATTACATGCTGTAAAAAAAAACTCGATTGCTCGGAATAAACTTCAGCGCATTGTTTACTTGTTCAATTTTGAGTTCTATCATTGCTGTTACACAAGGAGACACTGTTTTCTGTTTTGATGGAAACATTTTGACAGAATTTCCAGATCACTTCTGTTTAGTTACTGAACTGGTTTCATTTAGGTTAGCCCTTGAGTCTGGATTGGATACACAAAGAAGATTGTCTAAATTCTTCTGACTTCAATAATCAACACTCTTCCTTATATTCTCTGGTATACATAGCTACATAAAATTTTGTAAAAAAAAAAAAAAAAAAAAAAAAAAAACTAATATAAATAAACCTGTAAAGAGATGCCTTCTGAAACGCTTCAAGTGCAAGAATAGGAATGAAATCATAAGGAGGTATATTGCTTGCTATTTATTTGCAGAATGATTTGCAGCTTAATTTTTTATAAATCATATTTTAGGAGTGACATGAATTTACAATTTTGTGATTGTCTTTAAAAGAATGTTTCTAATCAAATTAGGATTCTTAATGGATATCAGTCCTCTGCATCTTTGAACAGCCTTGCACCTCTATTAGGAGACAACGCCAATTCTCACTCTCAGCCATTGTGCTTTGGAGTACTTCCTGAAAAAGATGAGATCATATGCTTCAAAAATATGGCTTCTGGAATAAGAAAAATTTAGGTAGTATTCTTAAAAATAGGCAACATTTATCACTCTGCTACTTTGATTAGCCTCTTAGAAGGATTTGCATATTATGAATAGGCAATAATATTTACCTATCAGGTCTAATCAAAATCAGCCATAAAGGGAAAAAAGAGATTAAAAAGAACAGTAATAATAATAAAACCAAGTACCTTTATAATACGTAACTGTTAATGATCCAAGAGGGAACTCTAAATTAATATCTATAAGAAAAAATGGTCTCATGACCAGCTGAGTAAACTAGTGTTATTAATGCCAAGGCCTACAAGAAACAGGGAAAGGAAGGGTGATGGGTGAGGAGGGGGAGTTAAACCTGGAGGAAGTGGGTGGGGAAAATCAGAAACAGTAACAAAATACCGAGGCAGCTGACAGAGATAAAGTCACCAAACTCATGCACTACAAGTATTATTGATTTCCACCGAGTACAAATGTGAAGTGGCGGCTTGGTGAGTAAAGGACATCATTTTCTGAGAAGAGGGTAATCCTCTCATAAGCCTTAAGAGAATGCTGCCAATGAGAGTCCCTTTGGGAAACTGGAGATTTAGAGAAGGGGTGACAAAGGAAACTAGGGCCTTCAGAAGAAGTGACAAAAGAAAGCAGGGGCTTTAGCAGATGTAACAAAGGAAAGCATTTCCTAAAGAAGAGGTGACAAAAGGAAGTAAAATCTTCAGAAGACCTGAGACAAGACCAATGATCACATCATTAATCCTGCTGAGAAGAGGAACAAAAGAATAAGGCATTCAGGACTGGATCGTAAATAAAGATCTAGCATCAGAGGGTCTGGAAAAATTGATTTCAAGGTGGTCTTGTTGGCCCTGAAGTTTATCATAGATGCCACCCACTTAAGTATGTGCTCAGGATCCAAATTCATAAATTAGGAAAACGAAAGACAAAGCCAAGTGCGGATTGCAGGAGGAAAGAAGTAAAAAGGGTTAAATCTCCAGAGAAATGTAAGAATAGAAGTAACTGGAAAGACATTCATAAGTAAAGAGGAGGGAAAGAGTATTTGAATAAACGTAACGCTGACGACCCCATTAACAACTTTTAGAACAGAGAAGTTGCGTTTTCAAGCCCAACAAATTCTAAAAGTTGAATAAACAGCAGCAGAACAATAGACAGAGAGTCAGTTCAAACCCATAATCAGGCATCAATAAGATCAACACAAATGGCCAAAATGAAATGAGCAAAACTCGTGGTTTTCAATATTTTTGATTT
>JANJGK010000003.1:27500-42500 GCA_039081455.1 Macrobrachium rosenbergii
TACAATACAACTGACAGGTTAACCTTTGACGTTTTTGCAGTGAATTAGTACAAAGGATCATTTAGTTATAAATTTTATCAAGACTTTCAAAACTCGACTTTGAGAAGAGATAGAAAGTTTTTCCTTCTCTTTTCTGGCGTTTTAACAACAATCGAGTTCAAAATCTCAGTTTAAGGAATGCTGAAAATTTCGTATCATAAAAGACCGACGTTATTTCTTATAATATTTTTGGAATCAATCGTTTTTTCATCAACAATTTATTTCCGCTTTCTAATGTTTTCGTCCACTCAGTTTAACTTTAGGGAGGAAAACGTTAATGGTAAATTTCCTTTGCTTCAGAGCACAAAAGACAAGAATAAAATATAGTGGATTGAGGGAAACAGCTCTTCGAGTCTCTCTCTCTCTCTCTCTCTCTCTCTCTCTCTCTCTCTCTCTCTCTCTCTCTCTCTCTCTGTTGGGACCTTCAAAGTATTAATTTTAAGCTAAAGATTGTTTCACAAACGCTTCATTTTTTGACCCGTTATAAACCAAATGTAAACATCTTTTAAATTTACACACTTTTAAATCAACTCTTATTCGATTTTTCTTGCTACAGAACTGGACGGTACATGAGAAGAAGAGTTCTTTACTAAAACTAACAGACAGACAGACAAAAAATACTACCTGACAGATGCTGGCAGAAGCTAGCAGGGTCGCGAAGACCAGACGAATGCTCGAAACCTCCATCGTTGGAGCGAGGAAGAAGACGATGAATGGCGGCTTGGCTCTTCCGGTTGGACTCAGAGGGAGCTTCGGTTCTTCGGTGAAGGCGAGGAATCACTCTCGACTGACGGCGATATGGCCCCTCCTCTGGTTTTTGTAGCCCTTCTGCCCTGCAAGTGTTGCCTGGCATTCACAAATCAGGCAAAACTGTACCTCTGGTGAAATCACGTGCAGCGGCAATGATCATTTTAGTTTGCGTGGGTGAGGGGGAACTTGTGGGGGCTGAACTTCACAGGGTTGCATTATTTTACCCTTGTACCATTGGCCTTGAAACGATCACCAAATAATTCTGTACCAAACTGTCTTTGTTTTGTTCCCCGTGCTGGAACGGTTACAGCAAACAGAATTGCAGGATTATTTCGTAGTATTTCTAAAACCTGTTCTGTTAGAATTTCGTACTATTTCAGACTAACATACTTTTGAACTGAAGGCATGGAAATGATTTTATGCTCTTTATCAAATAACGTAAAAAAAAAAAAAAAAAAAAAACCGAGACGCTCTTATACGCATGAAAACACATGGGACTCCTTAAAGTTAAAAAAAAATTACACTGCTTTCTTGAGTTTTTAAAATATCCCCAAAATGAAAATTATGCACATGAATTGCAAATATAAAATATAAAATGCAAAGATAAATAAAAAAAACCTATACTTTTATCTGGATTTTTAAAAATGTTAAGATCAAGGAATTTTAAGCTTCCGGTCGATTTCAGTAAAATCTTTGAAAAGTATTTCACTCTAATAACTCCCTACACCAGGAACACCAGGCCTAAATTACACGAAAAGGAAATTGTTCTATATTTTAAAATGATCCCGTGACGTATCTTCATGAAATGATTGTCCACTGCGAAAAAAAAATATTTTAGTAAAATTTTGAGAACACTTCGGATACGAATCATTCAAATGATACAGAACCAAGACTTCTCCCATCCCCACGGAACAATGGTAATTATCTTTGAAATGGGTTCTAACATCCTCAAGAAAAGGAGGATTTTTAGCAAATATATTGATTGAAAACTCGTATTATTATTATTATTATTATTATTATTATTATTATTATTATTATTATTATTATTATTATTATTAAGGTGTTCAATAGGAAATGAGAGGAGGTAAATTGAAACACAGAAAGAAGAGATCACACTTATTGAAAAAGAAAAGTAAATAAAGAGATAAAAATGTATTAAATGGCAAACCACAGATGATTATTAGGCGATTATATCGAAAGGGGTTGTTGTGGGGGTGTTATAACGACTGTCTGTCAGGTGATTTGGGCATTAGCAGCTTACGGAAGCGAATTAGATGCGCCATTAAGCGCGAAGGCAAAGCTTCAGAATATTTCATGAATGGAAACGTGCGAGACTGTTTTGTGATCATATTGGAAAAGCCTACTAATGCATGTAAACACGCACACACACATGCATATCTATGTATATGAAAGTATATATATATATATATATATATATATATATATATATATATATATATATATATATATATATATATATATATATATATACATATAAATTTATACAGTTCTTCATTGAAGGATGGGTAGAGCTCTCAGCTAAGACGCTGTTGGTCCAGCGTTTGACTCTCCGACCCTAGTCAATGAAGAATTACAGGAATTGATTTCTGGTGATAGGAATTCATTTCTCTTCATAATGTGGTTCGGATTTCACAATAAGCTGAAGATCCCATTGCTAGGGAACCAGTTGGTTCTTAGCCACGTAAAATAAATCTAATCCTTCGGGCCAGCCCTCTCTAGGAGAGCTGTTAATCAGCTCAGTGGTCTTGTTAAACTAAGATATACTTAACTTATATATACATATTAAATATACATATATACACATATACAGTATATCGGTAAATTTCTCACTCACAAAGGGAACGAACCCCGGTCTTTCAAGTGAGAGTCCAGCCATTAGCAATTCATCGCACAGGTCACGAAAGAAGTAGGAACCTAAGTACTGCGTGCCTGAGAGTCCAACGCCAGTTATGACGAACAGACTGTAAAGGAGAAGTGTTCGGGAACAGAAAAATGTCGCTAAAACTCAACAAGAAACTCTTCCTTCTTAAGGAACAGTGCCATGTGAAAAGAAAGCAGAAGGTCATGTTAATGTATCACACCACAGCCTAACGGATAACCAGAATAGTTGACTGAACCTAGGATTTAGTTACCATTGTATGGAAAAGTGACATAATGATGGAAGAAGAATACAGACTGAGATTCAAACAGATAAGTTACAAAAACTACATAATACAAATAGAACCAAACTCAAGCCAGAATGCTCAGTTACAGACTTTCTAGAATATGCGAGCGTTTCGGAATAATAATAATAATAATAATAATAATAATAATAATAATAATAATAATAATAATAATAATAAGTGATTTTTTATTGGATTTCGAAGGTGGAAGGGTTGGGGTGGGGTGAGTTGCTCCCCCAAAAAAGCTGGGAGCGGAATGACTCAGGCAGAAATATGTGGCTAAACGGCAAATGCGTCGAACACTTGGCTTCTGTGAATGATTATGATTTTATTCCCAGCAGATGTTTTGCATAAATAGTAATGCCTCACCTTTGTGAGACTAATTTCATATTGGTAACTGGTGAGAGAGAGAGAGAGAGAGAGAGAGAGAGAGAGAGAGAGAGAGAGAGAGAGAGAGAGAGAGAGGGAGAGAGACTGAGAGAGAGAGCGAGAGAGCATTCCAAACAAATTTAGATTTTTTCGATGCAAACAGTCATTCAACCGAAAAGCAAAGAATGAAATTTGGTAACCACGTCGTTGCTAGCCGTGAAGAATTTCAGTTTGGACATGACCGCCGATGTGTGCTAAAATCACAAGAAACAATGAAGATATATATATATATATATATATATATATATATATATATATATATATATATATATATATATATATATATATATATATATATATATATATATATATATATATATATATATTACCGTGTTTTCGTCGTTTGGAGAGCGACATCGTGTGGAGGGTGTCCTCAGTGGCCGGAGGGGTGGGTTGTCTTGGCGACCTGGGTAGGGTCGTTTGTTGGTGTGGTTTCGTTTCGAGCTGTTATCTCATCGTGCGGAGATTCACCTCTTCAGTTTAACCAGTTGGTGGCAGTATCTATAAGACCTATGGTAATTGAATATGTGAAACTTTGTTATAGTTATGTTATAATTTTGGGTTTTGAGTATTCATTGTGATTGTCATTTGTTGATTATTGTCTTTAAGAAACGTTTTGTTATTAAAGTTCAGAAACGAGTTTGGAGGTCATGCATTAAGTGTTTTTGAGATTTTATAAAAAGTGATGTTTTTGCTGCTCATAAGTGTACGTCTGTTATTTTGAATAATGTGGGTAATGACTTAATTTCCCTGCTGAATCATTTTGGACGTAATTGTTTAGTTTTGCTGCTGTTTCGCGTTGAATAAGTTTTTAATTTTGTTGCTGACTATATATATATATATATATATATATATATATATATATATATATATATATATATATATATATATATATATATATATATATATATATAAATATAACGGTTAATGCTTTCTGGCATTTATACATTCATCACATTCCATATCTTCGTGATTCACTTATACACGCACACACACACACACACACACACACATATATATATATATATATATATATATATATATATATATATATATATATATATATATATATATATATATATATATAATATATATATATATTATATATAAATAAAGATAAAATCCACGAAGGAAACGGAAAACACTGCAGTGCTGCAAGATCTTTTGACACTACGTCCTTTACTTAGCAGACTGAAGAAATATAAATGTAAGTTTACAAAGAAAGCTCATATAAATGACAGATGGGGATTATAAAGGAATCATATGTACCTGGAATCCAACACAATTGAAGAATTAGTAGAACTGCCAAAACAGGGTTAAATATTTAAGAGGTTTTACAAAGTATTAGGATCAACCATTTAGAAGCAGGGACAGGACAATTAAAACATTATACAGGGTCGTGACTGACCACCTAAAAAATTTTAGTACAACAACATAATTCTCTTTTTTGTAAACAATAATAACTTTTTGCAACATTTTATGTCACAAACTGGTCGTATTTATTGTGAAGGCCACCACTCTTTTTTTCGTTCTGTATTTTCCTGCGGAAGCATAGCAATTTAGAACAATAACTCACTGTGTGATTGGTAGGTTGGAACTGAACATTCATTAAGTAGTGACGCACAAAATATCGATTTAATTTTGCCTCAGCGGTAAGTAAAAAATCAGTGTTAATATAAGCGTCATCTTCTATAAACGCTAGTACAAAATATCCAAGTTACTGCATAATTTGCCTTTCTTGAATTCCTAGGTGGATATTTTAGCAGTAGGCTTCTTGATAAACCATCAAATGGAGGATTTGTAGTAAATACATTTTGGGAAATTGACGCATGAATTCCACACGCCAATAATTAGCTGTCCCGTTTTTGTAAATTGCAATCAAATGATTTGACTTTTATGTGATTTAATGGCATTTAGGCTGTGTTCCCTAGCGCTTAGGCATTTGCGGCCATTCAAAGGTCTTTGCTCATATATTCGATAGCTGTCCTCTCTGAGGGAACACCTGGTGTTATCGAAGCTCATTTTATTTAGTCATGGAGACCTTTTTCTTGAGCAATTTTTCCTGGTTACATTAGCGGGATTCAAGCTCATTGTGATTATCTGAACACTTTATTATTATTATTATTATTATCATTGAAGGTATTTTTCTGCAGAATAGATAAGGTTCTTGTTAGTCCAGCATCAATGAATCTTTGTATTAATTCACGCATGACATTTCATTGTATTGGTTGTTTCATCGCCTTTAAAATTTATATATGCCAACCATTTTTTCTAGATGAACGTCAGTGCATGGTAAAGCAAATATGAACAATAGAAATAGTCGTATATGTTTACAACTCGGTATTCATATGTCGATTTCTCTTACTTAACTTATTCTGAATGCAGGTACTTTTTGAACGCTATAATGTACAGGAATAAGGGTTCTCAGTCAGTCACAATCCTGTTATTTCTGTCTGATTTATTTTCTATCTCCATTGTGCGATCACTTTCAGCAATTTGTGTTGGAGCATCAAGTGTTAATGTAATTATGCATTTAGTGTTGAACTGTGTTATTTGGCACCATCTGTGCATTCCCTCAGTTCTCTTTGTGCATCTTATTATTCTTGCAAGTAACCATCTTGCATATATTGCAGATAGGCCTCGGCTGTGGAACCACTCTTGGCTCTATCCCATGTGCAGTGGCCTTATGCCACCCCTTAATGTACCCCTCTGTGATGTTCCTGTTATGAAGACATCATCGGCGTAGGATATTTCTCCTGTGTAGGATTCATTCATTTAGTGAGCCCTTATTAATACTTGCCCAGTAATTCGTCAATCTTCTGATCTATGTTTATTATGTAAATATAATTAATTAAGAAAATCCATGAGTTTACGTAATCTCCCCGCACATGAAGAAGGCCCTAAGCCACAGTATTTCCCTTGATTTATTCGTCTATGGATTTGCTTTAATCATTCTATTTAGTCAGATGTTTTAATAAAATACAGTAGATTTTTTGACAATGTAAGAACCCCCTGCGATTATCCGTTGCTGCCCAGAATCAAGTAAGTATCTAAGGCAGTGGTTCCCAACCTTTTCTGGTTTCAGGCACCCTTGGCAATCCTTTCAAAAGTTCCCGGCACCCTTATAAGGAAATACATATTTAAAATCTCCGTAGTTTTTATTAATTTTTTTTTTTACATTTCGACAGTTTGCATGCAACAACACCTTATACCTAGAATCATAGATGATATGAAAATACTCTTTACAACTGATCCTACTATAATAAAAAGTAGTATTACGATACAAATATGTAATTGTGACAAGTTTTACAGTAGTTGCACAATGTATTCAAGTAGTTACAGAGTTTATGATACAAGACAAACACACAAATAGACCACAGTGAACCATGCATGTATACTCAGCGCGAAACTTGTGATTGATGCTTGGAACACAAACTCTTGATATCAGGTCTTACCGTTGATAATGCCACCCGCATATCGTCCTCAAATGAAAGAAGCCTATTTCTTTGTTTCGATTTTACTGTAGCCATGGCAGAAAATGCCTGCTCGCACAGATACGATGTAGAGAAGGGCAAAAGTAGAGAAATAGCTTTCTTAGCCAAATTAGGATATTCCCCCAATGTTCCATGCCAAAAAGCTGCCAGTGTCACGTCACTCTTCTCAAGTTTGACTTTCAGTGTTGAATCAGCAGACATATCAAGAAATTCGTCACGTTCTATTGCCGTGAAGTCCAGCTCTTCAGCCATGTCAGCCAGTTTGAAGGGTGATACAATCCAATCGAGTTTCTCTGTAGAAAGCGATGGAAAATACTTATCAACTATTTCTCTCAGCTGTTCCAAGTGATTAAGAATCAGATTTTTTACAGCTCCAAGACCGTTATATCCTGGTTGTTGAAGAGAAGGGAAGTTTGGCACATCGTCTTTCTGAACAGCCGACTTCCATGATTTCAGCTTTCTCTGGAAACCTTTCATCTTGTTAACTGATGTTACAATTCCCTCAAGTCTCCCCTGCATTGAGAGATTTAGTTCATTCAGCTTCATGAAAATGTCTGCCAAATATGACAGCTTCCAACACCAAGTATGATTTTCAAGCAGCTTTATGAATATATCATGTCTCTCCTCTCGGAAAAAGGCTTTTAATTCCTCTTTGAGTTCAAGAACGCGGTTCAGTACACGACCTCTTGATAACCACCTTATGTCAGTATGCAGAATCAGTGAAATATGAGCCGCACCCATTTCTTGACACATCTTTTGAAAAAGTCTTTTTTCCAGTGGCCTGGATTTGATGAAATTAACCATCTTGACAGCCTGGTTTAAAACCTCAGGCAACTCTTCTCCAAACGTCTTGGCTACTAACGCCTCTCTGTGTAGGAAGCAGTGAGTTGTAATTATAGATGGATTTTCTTTCAATGTTCTGGTGATGAAGCCTTTGTACTTCCCTATCATCGACAGTGCACCTTCAGTACATATGCCACAACAATAATTCCATGAAAGACCATGTTCAGTGAGGTACGAATTTACAGATGCAAAGATATCCTCTCCAGTGGTTGTAGTCTGTAATTCTTTGCAAAACATAAACTGTTCCACAATATCCTTGTCAATGAATTTGCAAAACCCAAGCAGTTGGCATTTTCCAGCTATGTCAGTACTCTCATCTACTTGCAATGCGAATTTTCTTTTTGATTTTATCTGCTTCACAACTTCTTCATTAATATCTGTTGACATTTCAGATATCCTACGGCTGATTGTGTTATTGGAAAGAGGTACTTTCGAAATCTGTTCTTGAGCTTCTTTGCCAAGCATTGTTTCTACAATTATGTCGCATGCAGGACCAATGATTTCTTCACCAGTTGTATGAGGCTTCATTTTCTTTGCTATCAGCTCTGCAAATCTGAAGGAAGCTTCAAGAACAGTGTCAGCTACTCATACCTTCTTAACCATTTTAGTAGCCGCCTTACTTTGCCCTTCTAACAAACGAGAAAAATATGCAATGTCCTTCTGTGACACAAAAGGGTGTCTGCTATTAAGGTGCCGCTTGAGCTTACTAGGTACCATGGCCTCATTGCTGAGTGAAGCTCCACAAACTAAACACACAGGGCGCGGATTATCTTCATCATTGTTTGAAGTAAAACCATATGCTAAATAGGCATCAATATATGTCCTTTTCTTCTTCGAGAGATGCGTGTTTCCCCTTTTCGTAATTTGATTCAGATGGACCAGATGGACGGGTGGGGTGAGGTGGGGTGGAGAAGGACCCTCCGCTATCTCGGTAGTTCCCTCCCTCTCTCCCCCTCTCGCGACAAGAGAGAGTGACGTTAGTGCAATTTTGCAATTTTTTCCCCGGAATTTTGGCGGCACCTTCTAAAGATCTCATGGCACCTCTTGGTGGCCGCGGCACACCGGTTGGGAACCACTGATCTAAGGCAAATAGGTAGCATTGACCGACCTTCCCAAGTATGCAATTCCATTGCAATTATCAACAGAACAGCAACTGCTAGCTGGTCTGCATAATTAGAGACGATCCTGCTATCATACCCCCTCCATTTTAAGCTGTGGGCTGATAAGGCTGCCAGAACCCACAGTTTCTAAGTGGGCAATTAGGTCCTCGTACCTGGCATAGGGGGCTCCCGGCTGCTCAAGACGCAATTCACGGGCAACCACAAGATTCTGGCCAGGAGGGGCCACCTCAACTATTTGGTGGAATGTGGAAAGAGGCGGGCGATATGTCTTCATATTAAACTACTTAAACCCTTCCGGGAATGAGCCATTCCAGCTGAGGTGATGAGAGAACCTTCCCCAACCAGCGCAATGGTCGGTGCAGTGACCAAGGCCCCTTCTCTAGAGAAGAATTCGGAGATCCTAGCGCATCTCCACCACATCACCCCTGGACTCGACAAGACCCAGCGACAGGACATCCGCAGCTCCTCCTCCAGTATCTGCAGGTGACAAAGCATGAGCTGGGATGCATATCCAAGGCAGAGCATATGATCCACCTGGAGGAATCAACACGACCTATAGCTAAGGGATACTATAAAGTCAACACCCATCAGGCTGAGAGAATACAGGCCCAGGTTCAACTCCAACTGGATCTGGGCTTTATTGAGCGGTCCTGTAGTCCCTGCGCCTCCCCAGTGGTGTTGGTTCCCAAGGAGGGTGGGGGAGACTGGTTGTGCATTGACTTTAGGAAATTAAACGCCATCACCAAACCAGAACCCTACTCTCTTCCACGAATTCAGATCTACCTGGATAGTCTAGGTCAAGCCCCCTTACCTGAGCAAAATTGATCTGGTGAAGGGGTATTGGCAGGTCACCCTGTCCGCCGAGTCTAGACCCCTAACAGCGTTCTCGACACCCTCTGGACACTACCAGTGTAGGATCATGCCCTTTGGCCTGAAAAACACGCCAAGCTGTTTCCAGCGCCCCATGAATGAGGTGCTTGCAGGGATACCCAGTTGCATAGTATATCTTGACGATATAGTGGTCTATGCCAATACCTTGGATGAGCACTTGCGCATCTTGGCCAAGGTCTTTGAGGCCCTGCACAGAGCAAACCTGGTAGTCAACCTGAAGATGTGCCAATTTGGAGTGGCAGAGATCACCTATCTAGGCAACGTCGTAGGCAGCGGCAGGTTGATGCCAAAGGACGCAAACATACAGGCCATTTAGGAGATGCCCTATCCTACCATGAAGAAGGATGCCCAACGGTTCCTGGGGATGGTCCAGTATTTCCGGCAGTTCATCCCGAACCTACCGGAAGTAGCCACGCCTATCACCAACTTGTTCAAGGGGAACAAGGAGCTATGATGTACCCAAGAATGCAAGAAGGCCTATGACTGTCTCAAGGAAATCCTTGTCAGTAAGCCGGTGCTACCAACCCCAGACTACGACCACCCATTCTACTTAGTGGTTGATGCCAGCATTTCGAGGCCTACCACTGTGATCACAAGCTCCCCTTGACAGTCCTTACTGACCACAACCCTCTGGTCTACTTGACCATGTTCAGGGATTTAGAATAGGCGCCTCATGCGGTGGTGCCCCTGTATCGTATTAGTAAGCTAACCACTATCCCCTTAGGCCCTTGTACCACTAACCCTTTTCCTAACTAACCTCCTTGAAACCCACTACAAACTCAAACTGATACATTACTTAACTGTATACTGTGATTTACCCTTTAGGTTATTCATGTTTCAGTTTGTGTGTGTTAATCATAAAGTGTTGTGCCAATCATAGTTCATTGTGTGCCATTCATCAGTGCCAGCTCGTTCAGTGCCAGAGTCGTAGGATAGTAGGTTAGATTAGGTATTTACTATGTGCATTTGCCTAGGAGTAGAGTTCTCCTGCCGTCGGAGACAGTTAGCAAAAGTGTCTATACCCTTAGTTAGGTTAGGCCCATTATAGACATGAAGTTAGCCAACTCAGAACCCCTCTTAGCAGTTAGATAGGCCCTTTTAGCTATTGCAGTGCCAAAGCACACCTCATATAGGGACACTAGCTGACTAGTCGGGATGAATATCTAATGTAGCGAAGACCTTTATCACCGGAAGGGTATGAATGCCTTTTTAAAGGGGGGACCTGTTAAAGATTTCCATTCCTCCCTCCTAGTTAATTGCCATCTAATTGATTTCTAATGAAAATCCATCATCTCAGTTAACTTATAGTCAAGCCAATATGGCAGAACGGAGATGTTTTCCACTTCTATTGAAATCAAGGACGCATTCCATTCTAACTTTCAGGGAATGCCTGGGCCTGCCACACAATAGATCCCTCTCCTTCAACCCCCCTGCTACCAGCACACACCTAGATTTCCCCCCTTCTCGGGTAGTGTTTTCGAAGTTCAGCTTAGAGAGGTTATAGGTATTGGGGCACAAGCTGCCAAAGGGAAGCTAGGATCTTAAGCTTTAATCTTCTAATTTATAAGACCATTTTCAGTTAAATTCCTGACTGACAGCAGACTATTCTTTCAGAGACACCTGGTTGCACAAACACCACAGCCCGCGTTGTTTTGAAATGGAAAGGGAGAGATGTCCCGGCCGGGCTTAGAAGCACATGCTTTCTCCCATGTTCCCTGGGTGCTGGATGACGACAACAGACAGTGGCTGACGATATATCCCAAGCTTATATACGTCTAAGGTAAAGTCTGAGAGTTAGTCTGTGCCAGTACCCACTGTTCCCTTTCCCGTGTATTTAATCCTTTCTTAGAGCATCGCCAAGATGTTCACATTTTCCATTCTACTCAGGCGTTCCCTTTGGGTAAGCCGTGCCATCCCCATTTATCCTTTAAAGCGGATTTGTTCAGTATTCTCATAACTTGCAATTAAGTCCTCCTGTTAAAATGTTCAATTGGGCTAACTAAGATTTAGAAGGTAAGATTGTTCAAGGGGATTTGTTTAGTAACAAGGGAGGTTTCATTGTGCACCCCCCCCCCCCCCGGGTTTGTACTAACTCCGGAATTCTCTTCCAGGAGACGAGATAACCTACCCAGTTCCCAACTTTATGCCGAGATACACTGTACTGACTGCCATTCAAATTTTGTAACCATTCCTGGTCGCAGCCTGATCGCAAGAATCCGTTGCCCACACAGAAATCATCTTGATTAACTATTGCCATTATCCTGGAATTTACCAACTTCCGATGTATTACTGCCTGTGCATTGACGCATTTTAGCATATCAAAGTTACTTATTTTAACTGGGATTGTTATATCTGTAGCCCCTCATATTTACATTGCGTGTCTGTAAATTAGTGCGTTATTTATCTATCATTTGTGATTTATGTGTCTGTAAATTGTAAAATTTTTGGTCTCAATTACTTGCCCAATTCTTTGTAAATAAACCCCTTTTGATTGTAAAAGAATTCTAATTAAAAATCGGCGACCTTCATTATTTACGTAAATCCAGGAAGATTTTATGGTAAGTTCCAGTAGTTTTCCTTTTTGTTCATAATCGTAGAACCCCCTTGGTACAAAGGCAGTCTATAATAATAAAGTGTGCCAATTCCCATCCACACCAGGGACCCAGTTTATGACAATACATTGATACCATTGGTCTCATTTTAGTTTTCTGTCGAAGAGAACTTTTGAGATGGCTTTGTCTGTCCATCCACACTTTTCTGTCCGGCCTCAGATCTTAAAAACTACTGAGGCTAGAGGGCTGAAAACTGGGTAAGTGACCATTCACCCTCCAATCGTCAAACATACCAAATTGCAGCTACCTAGCCATAGTTTTTATTTTTTTTAAAGTTAGCCATGATCTCATATCTGGCACTGCTATAGGTGCCAGCAACACAGGCCACTACTGAGCTGTAAGTGAAAGTTTCATGGACCGTGGTTGAGAGTTTCATAGGCCATGGCTGAAAGTTTCATGGGCTGCGGATGAGAGTTTCATGGACCGTGGATGAGAGTTTCATACAGCATTACATGCTGTAAAAAAAAACTCGATTGCTCGGAATAAACTTCAGCGCATTGTTTACTTGTTTAATTTTGAGTTATATCATTGCTGTTACACAAGGAGACACTGTTTTCTGTTTTGATGGAAACATCTTGACAGAATTTCCAGATCACTTCTGTTTAGTCACTGAACTGGTTTCATTTAGGTTAGCCCTTGAGTCTGGATTGGATACACAAAGAAGATTGTCTAAATTCTTCTGTGACTTCAATAATCAACACTCTTCCTTATATTCTCTGGTATACATAGCTATATAAAATTTTGTAAAAAAAAAAAAAAAAATAATAATATAAATAAACCTGTAAAGAGATGCCTTCTGAAACGCTTCAAGTCCAAGAATAGGAATGAAATCATAAGGAGGTATATTGCTTGCTATTTATTTGCAGAATGATTTGCAGCTTAATTTTTTATAAATCATATTTTAGGAATGACATGAATTTACAATTTTGTGATTCTCTTTAAAAGAATGTTTCTAATCAAATTATGATTCTTAATGGATATCAGTCCTCTGCATCTTTGAAAAGCCTTGCACCTCTATTAGGAGACAACGCCAATTCTCACTCTTAGCCATTGTGCTTTGGAGTACTTCCTGAAAAAGATGAGATCATATGCTTCAAAAATATGGCTT
The DNA here is from genome assembly GCA_039081455.1 of Macrobrachium rosenbergii. NCBI lineage: Eukaryota > Metazoa > Arthropoda > Malacostraca > Decapoda > Palaemonidae > Macrobrachium > Macrobrachium rosenbergii. Next base: position 40,971 of record JANJGK010000003.1, read on the forward strand.
CTGGAATAAGAAAAATTTAGGTAGTATTCTTAAAAATAGGCAACATTTATCACTCTGCTACTTTGATTAGCCTCTTAGAAGGATTTGCATATTATGAATAGGCAATAATATTTACCTATCAGGTCTAATCAAAATCAGCCATAAAGGGAAAAAAGAGATTAAAAAGAACAGTAATAATAATAAAACCAAGTACCTTTATAATACGTAACTGCTAATGATCCAAGAGGGAACTCTAAATTAATATCTATAAGAAAAAATGGTCTCATGACCAGCTGAGTAAACTAGTGTTATTAATGCCAAGGCCTACAAGAAACAGGGAAAGGAAGGGTGATGGGTGAGGAGGGGGAGTTAAACCTGGAGGAAGTGGGTGGGGAAAATCAGAAACAGTAACAAAATACCGAGGCAGCTGACAGAGATAAAGTCACCAAACTCATGCACTACAAGTATTATTGATTTCCACCGAGTACAAATGTGAAGTGGCGGCTTGGTGAGTAAAGGACATCATTTTCTGAGAAGAGGGTAATCCTCTCATAAGCCTTAAGAGAATGCTGCCAATGAGAGTCCCTTTGGGAAACTGGAGATTTAGAGAAGGGGTGACAAAGGAAACTAGGGCCTTCAGAAGAAGTGACAAAAGAAAGTAGGGGCTTTAGCAGATGTAACAAAGGAAAGCATTTCCTAAAGAAGAGGTGACAAAAGGAAGTAAAATCTTCAGAAGACCTGAGACAAGACCAATGATCACATCATTAATCCTGCTGAGAAGAGGAACAAAAGAATAAGGCATTCAGGACTGGATCGTAAATAAAGATCTAGCATCAGAGGGTCTGGAAAAATTGATTTCAAGGTGGTCTTGTTGGCCCTGAAGTTTATCATAGATGCCACCCACTTAAGTATGTGCTCAGGATCCAAATTCATAAATTAGGAAAACGCAAGACAAAGCCAAGTGCGGATTGCAGGAGGAAAGAAGTAAAAAGGGTTAAATCTCCAGAGAAATGTAAGAATAGAAGTAACTGGGGAAGACATTCATAAGTAAAGAGGAGGGAAAGAGTATTTGAATAAACGTAACGCTGACGACCCCATTAACAACTTTTAGAACAGAGAAGTTGCGTTTTCAAGCCCAACAAATTCTAAAAGTTGAATAAACAGCAGCAGAACAATAGACAGAGAGTCAGTTCAAACCCATAATCAGGCATCAATAAGATCAACACAAATGGCCAAAATGAAATGAGCAAAACTCGTGGTTTTCAATATTTTTGATTTGACAAAAATGAAAACAATAGTTTATTAGTTTGAAGTCAGCTTTGTTTTCTTTAATTTACAATATGCATAAATGTTTCCTTGACTCCATTTCCCCCCTTTTTAAAAGGTTCTGAATATTAGTAATGATTAAAATTCATTTGTTCCTTCGTTATCCTGAGTACGATTTGTAATTATCATACTGGAAGTAATGTAGGAGAAATGCAACTCTGCAGTTTCCACAAAAATGATCATGGAATACCACATACGAGAATTTACAGGACTTTCCCATATACG
>JANJGK010000003.1:50000-87500 GCA_039081455.1 Macrobrachium rosenbergii
TTTGGAATCAATCGTTTTTTCATCAACAATTTATTTCCGCTTTCTAATGTTTTCGTCTACTCAGTTTAACTTTAGGGAGGAAAACGTTAATGATAAATTTCCTTTGCTTCAGAGCACAAAAGACAAGAATAAAATATAGTGGATTGAGGGAAACAGCTCTTCGAGTCTTTCTCTCTCTCTCCCTCTCTCTCTCTCTCTCTCTCTCTCTCTCTCTCTCTCTCTCTCTCTCTCTCTCTCTCTGTCTGTTGGGACCTTCAAAGTATTAATTTTAAGCTAAAGATTGTTTCACAAACGCTTCATTTTTTGACCCGTTATAAACCAAATGTAAACATCTTTTAAATTTACACACTTTTAAATCAACTCTTATTCGATTTTTCTTGCTACAGAACTGGACGGTACATGAGAAGAAGAGTTCTTTACTAAAACTAACAGACAGACAGACTAAGAATACTACCTGGCAGAGGCTGGCAGAAGCTAGCAGGGTCGCGAAGACCAGACGAATGCTCGAAACCTCCATCGTTGGAGCGAGGAAGAAGAAGACGATGAATGGCGGCTTGGCTCTTCCGGTTGGACTCAGAGGGAGCTTCGGTTCTTCGGTGAAGGCGAGGAATCACTCTCGACTGACGACGATATGGCCCCTCCTCTGGTTTTTGTAGCCCTTCTGCCCTGCAAGTGTTGCCTGGCATTCACAAATCAGGCACAACTGTGCCTCTGGTGAAATCACGTGCAGCGGCAGTGAGCATTTTAGTTTGCGTGGGTGAGGGGTAACTTGTGGGGGCTGAACTTCACAGGGTTGCATTATTTTACCCTTGTACCATTGGCCTTGAAACGATCACCAAATAATTCTGTACCAAACTGTTTTTGTTTTGTTCCCCGTGCTGGAACGGTTACAGCAAACAGAATTGCAGGATTATTTCGTAGTATTTTTAAAACCTGTTCTGTTAGAATTTCGTACTATTTCAGACTAACATACTTTTGAACTGAAGGCATGGAAATTATTTTATGCTCTTTATCAAATAACGTAAAAAAAAAAAAAAAAAAAAAACTGAGACGCTCTTATACGCATGAAAACACATGGGACCCCTTCAAGTTAAAAAAAAATTACACTGCTTTCTTGAGTTTTTAAAATATCCCCAAAATGAAAATTATGCACATGAAATGCAAATATAAAATATAAAATGCAAAGATAAATAATAAAAAACCTATACTTTTATCTAGATTTTTTAAAATGTTAAGATCAAGGAATTTTAAGCTTCCGGTCGATTTCAGTAAAACCTTTGAAAAGTATTTCACTCTAATAACTCCCTACACCAGGAACACCAGGCCTAAATTACACGAAAAGGAAATTCTTCTATATTTTAAAATGATCCCGTGACGTATCTTCATGAAATGATTGTCCACTGCGAAAAAAAAATATTTTAGAAAATTCTGAGAACACTTCGGATACGATTCATTCACATGACACAGAACCCAGACTTCTCCCATCCCCACGGAACAATGGTAATTATCTTTGAAATGGGTTCTAACATCCTGAAGAAAATGAGGATTTTTAGCAAATATATTGATTGAAAACTCGTATTATTATTATTATTATTATTATTATTATTATTATTATTATTATTATTATTATTATTATTATTATTATTATTATTAAGGTGTTCATTAGGAAATGAGAGGAGGTAAATTGAAACACAGAGAGAAGAGATCACACTTATTGAAAAAGAAAAGTAAATAAATAGATAAAAATGTATTATATGGCAAACCACAGATGATTATTAGGCGATTATATCGAAAGGGGTTGTTGTGGAGGTGTTATAACGACTGTCTGTCAGGTGATTTGGGCATTAAGAGCTTACGGAAGCGAATTAGATGCGCCATTAAGCGCGAAGGCAAAGCTTCAGAATATTTCATGAATGGAAACGTGCGAGACTGTTTTGTGACCATATTGTAAAAGCCTACTAATGCATGTAAACACGCACACACACACATGCATATCTATGTATATGAACAGTATATATATATATATATATATATATATATATATATATATATATATATATATATATATATATATATATATATATATATAAATTCATACAGTTCTTCATTGGAGGGTGGGTAGAGCTCTCGGCTAAGACGCTGTTGGCCCAGCGTTTGACTATCCGATCTTAGCCAATGAACAATTGGAGGAATTGATTTTTGGTGATAGAAATTCATTTGTCGTCATAATAGGTTCGGATTCCACAATAAGCTGTAGGTCCCGTTGCTAGGTAACCAGTTGGTTCCGGGCCAGCCCTCTCTAGGAGAGCTGTTAATCAGCTCAGTGGTCTGGTTAAACTAAGATATACTTAACTTATATATGTATTCATATTATACATATTAAATTTACATACACACACACACACACATATATATATATACTCGTATATATATATATATATATATATATATATATATATATATATATATATATATATATATATATATATATATATATAGGTAAATTTCTCACTCAGAAAGGGAACGAACCCCGGTCTTTCAAGTGAGAGTCAAGGCCATTAGCAATTCATCGCACAGGTCACGAAAGAAGTAGGAACCTAAGTACTGCGTGCCTGAGAGTCCAACGCCAGTTATGACGAACAGACTGTTAAGGACAAGTATTCGGGAACAGAAAAATGTCGCTAAAACTCAACAAGAAACTCTTCCTTCTTAATGAACAGTGCCATGTGAAAAGAAAGCAGAAGGTCATGTTAATGTATCACACCACAGCCTAACGGATAACCAGAACAGTTGACTGAACCTAGGATTTAGTTACCATTGTATGGAAAAGTGACATAATGAAGGAAGAAGAATACAGACTGAGATTCAAACAGATAAGTTACAGAAACTACATAATACAAAGAACCAAACTCAAGACAGAATGCACTGTTACAGACTTTCTAGAATATGCGAGCGTTTCGTAATAATAATAATAATAATAATAATAATAATAATAATAATAATAATAATAATAATAATAATAATAATAATAATAAGTGATTTTTTATTGGATGTTGAAGGTGGAAGGGTGGGGGGGGGTGTTGCTCCCCCTAAAAAGCTGGGAGCGGAATGACTCATGCAGAAATATGTGGCTAAACGGCAAATGCGTCGAACACTTGGCTTCTGTGAATGATTATAATTTTATTCCAGCAGATGTTTTGCATAAATAGTAATGCTCACCTTTGTGAGACTAATTTCATTTTGATAATTGGTGAGAGAGAGAGAGAGAGAGAGAGAGAGAGAGAGAGAGAGAGAGCGAGCCTTCCAAACAAATATAGATTTTTTCGATGCGAACAGTCATTCAACCGAAAATGAGAGAATGAAATTTGGTAATCATGTCGTTGCTAGACATGAAAAATTTTAGTTTGAACATGACCGCCGATGTGTGCTAAAATCACAGGAAACAATAAAGATATATATGTATTTATAAATACATATATATATATATATATATATAAATATATATATATATATATATATATATATATATATATATATATATATATATATCTCTCAGGTTGAAGAGGTAAAGGCATGCATGTCTCTTACAAGATCAAGTTTATTCTGCCAAAGTTTCACATCACATGATGCATCTTCAAGACTGGAAAATTACATACAACAATTACTTAAAATGTCACTTATACAATGGGAAAAACTTCTTTAAAAAAAATTTTAAAAATTTAAAACATTTACAAATACAAAAATTAAAACGAGAACTTGAAAGGAACACCTACCAAGGCCAGAGCTAAAAAGTGACTAAAAAGGCAGGGAGAAAATGAACAAACAAAAGAACCTACAACGAACGTGGAGAGTAAACAAACAGGCAGTTATGCTATAAACAGTTATGTGGACGACGATTGGGTTTTTAGTGTTGGTACATTAGTTTTTATAAAAAGCGACTCCAACACCATCAACTCGTCGTCCTTACGGGCAGATCCAATAATTTTAAAATCATTTATATCCAAGTGGGTACCACAGATCTTAGAATGGTTACGAACATTGGATAGTTCGGGACTGGACAATGTGCAACCTGTCCTGAAGCTGACACCTTGATGGGAGCAGAAACGAACCCTGAGAAGCCTCCTCGTACATCCAACGTAGGTTCCCAGACTAAATCTGGGACAGGTATATTTATAGATAATGTTGGATGTCAAGGAAGGGCTCAGTCTGTCCTTCACTCTGAAAAAAGAACGGATATTTAGAGGATTTCGTGGAATCAACCTCAGATTTTCAGCTGGCAATTCATGACGAATTAAAATCATACATTTCTTTTTAAAACTTTTGTCATGGAGGAAAGGGAACTTAGAATAAATACATAATTTGGGAACGGTGTATGTGGGAATAGATGGTTTCATTTTTGCGGTTAAGAACTTATTAAGTACTCGATGGAAATAGTGGGATGGAAAACAATTGTTGCGAAAAAACTTAGCCAAGTACTCTACTTCTTTATGAAAGGCTGTCCAGCTGGAAGTCAGAGAATACGCCCTGTGGAGGAGGGTAGAGAGAAAATTCACTTTAAAACTGAAATTACATGAGCTATAAAAATTGGTGCCCAAACCTGTAAAAGTATTTTTCCTGTGAATGCTGGTTTGAAACCCATTATTTTCCTTGGTGATGCGTAAGTCAAGAAATGATAAGGAGTTACGAGTTTCTTTCTCAACTGTAAACCTAATATTGGCATGTTGGGCATCAAGGAATTCTAAAAAGGAATCTGCATTAAAATCGCGTTTAAACAGGGCAAAGGTGTCATCCACATATCTTTTATAAAATAAAGGATGGAAACTAAGGGAACAATTGTCAAATACTGTCTCCTCCAGGGAGTTCAAAAAAATATTGGCGAAGGTAGGACCTAAAGGGCTTCCCATTGCCATCCCCTCCACCTGTCTGAAACAAGAATCATTAAAAATAAAGACCGTGTCCCGCACGGCTAATTCTAAAAGTTGTTTAAATAAGGTTCTATTAAAACCGTTAAAAAGAGAATCGGGAAATGGGAAAAGTTTGGTCAATATGATCTCGATCGTCTCCTCAACAGGAAAATTGGTAAACAGGGACTCAACGTCGAAACTGACCATAAAAAGGTCAGAGTCCTGCTTAAGAATATCGTCCTTGAAATCAGCAGCACTTTTTACATTAAAAGAATTATTGGTGAGCAGTTCTAACAATGGAACTAAATACTTTGCAAGTTTATAGTTGGGCGTATTTAACGAAGAAAGTATAGGTCTAAGTGGGACCCCCTCTTTGTGGATCTTGGGAAAGCCATACATGATCCCGTATGTTGAACCAGTAACGAGAAGGTTTTGGAAGGGGCTTTCATCTATGATGCTGTCACGTTTGAGTGCTCTGAGGAACCTATTAATTCTGTCTTCTATTTTGGTAACATTTGGTAAATTAGGTGTTCCCAATTTCTGGAATCTTGATGAGTCACTGAGAATTGAGTACATTTTATGAACATAGTCCTGCTTATCTAAAACTACAGTTCCCTTACCTTTGTCAGGATGCACAATAATTATATCTAAGTCTTTGGCCAAATCCTTCAAAATTTGTAGATCCTCCTTTCTGAAAAAGGGAGCCCATCTGGTTTTAAGGTTGTTATACGCTTGGTGGGCTAAGGCTGATAACTGAGACCTCAAGTACTCGGCGTTATTACACAGAGGCAATTTCGATAATTTCTGGAACAAAACTTCTAATGGTAAGGAAAATTGTTGGAAGTTGGGTTTATAACATGGGAGGCAGAAGTCCAATCCTAAAGAAAGAAGAAATTCTTCCTTTTTTGATAAAAACCGCTTGGACAAATTAAAAACAGAATTTGTATTATTGTTAAAAACAGGAATGGATATGCCTAAACCTTATAATTTCCTATTATGTCCAATCTCCACGTTCTGTGTAAAAATGAACAGGGCATTATTAAATAGTTTGGTAAAAATAAAATGATCAATTAACGTCAATGAACCTTGTATGATGGATTTGTACTCAGAGGTTAACGTCTGAAATCTCTTTAAATCTCTATACTTAGAATTTATCTCAATGTCTAATAATTTTGTTATCTTATCATGGTAAAATTCTGAGCGATACAGTGAAGCTTTATAGACTTTAAACTTCACGAACCTAGGAACAATATTGTTGAACTGACAGTATTGAAGAAATCTTAGGTCCAATTTAGTCTTTTCCAGCTTCTTAGTGTACTTTTCAAGAAGGTGGCAACTGTTTAACAACAGTGGGCTGTATCTGGTCCTTATCAAATCGTGGAAATTACTAATTCCACGGGATCTCAGTCGGAAGATGAATAGGAACACGAAGAAGAAGTTTTCCAACATCATGATGTCCAGTCCTTGTAGAGAAATCCCATAAGCAGAAGAATCGCAGGGGAAACAGACCCGACAAACAACTCGGGTTGAAGAGGTAAAGGTATGCATGTCTCTTACAAGATCAAGTTTATTCTGCCAACGTTTCACATCACATGATGCATCTTCAAGGCTGGGAAATTTACATAAAATTAATACTTAAAATATCACTTATACAATGGGAAAAACTTCTTTTAAAGAAAATTAAAAAATTTAAAACATTTACAAATACAAAAATTAAAATTACAGAAGTAGGTTATTGCGTTTTATCCTGCTGACTCATCCAGTGGTGGAGTAGTTAATTGTCCACAACACCTGCCATATCAGGGCTTTGTGCTTTGTTGGAGTAGTTTAACAGTCAAGGGGGGGTAACAACAAGTGTGCAAGTCAAGGTCGCAATAAGAACTCTTTTTCATTGCTTTTCAATCGATGAATTCGTTCATTTCAACCCCCCGAATAAATGATGAAAAAGGTCCACAGGGAGATGTAGTGTGTGATTGAATGAAACATTGCAAGTATTTCGTACCAAATTATTATTATTGTTGTTACTCACAAGAAGGTGGGACAAAGGGACGTTAAAATGGAACAAGTCTACATGGTTACTTTAGAGGAGAGAACAAAAGGCATGTTTCATGAGTCCGAGTCTGGCGACGAGGGATTTTATACCCAGCACTGACCCTTTCAGTCGCCCCAAAGTTCAAATCCCCTCAAAAGTTTCTCTGGAAATCTGTTACATTAGCTCAGTGAATTAGTAAATGTAACAACTGAAGTAAAACCAATTAACTTAATAAAAATGGAGCTGAATTACATTTATTTTTTAAATTATCTTAACAGAGTTTTCGTTAAAAATATTAGAGGTCCTTCAAATGAATCGTCATCTATCTATTTGTTCTCAGAGCTTGGGTGAGATCATGTCAGCTCTTCGGACGACAAATCTCTTCATAAGGAGAGATATGAAAATCTCTTCCTACGAATTCCGGATTTTCTTAAGGATTTGTTTCTAAAGAGGAAAATATGGAGTTGTAAATAATGTATTTAATGGGTTAGAATAGTTCTGTAGAGGAAACACTCCATGCTAAAATGACGAACATTCCACACTGGCGTGTAAATGGCGTTCTTATTTTAGAATATGGAAGATGCAATACAGAGCCAGTAATAAACAATATCTAAGCTAGCTCAAGTTCAACATAAATCTCTCTCTCTCTCTCTCTCTCTCTCTCTCTCTCTCTCTCTCTCTCTCTCTCTCTTTCTCTCATTTCCTAAATATTTTGTTGACTTCCATCTTGGAGACCATTCAGATTTAGAAGGAATTTATCTCTCTCTCTCTCTCTCTCTCTCTCTCTCTCTCTCTCTCTCTCTCTCTCTCTCTCTCTCTCTCTCAAGAAGTAATTGGCATCAATATAAGCAGTTTAGGGAAGAAGCTAGTGCTAATACTAGTGTACAGACCTCCCCACCAACCACAAATGTTCGATGAGGAGCCGTATGCACTACTAGGACAAGAAACAAACAACAACACTGCATAATAATGGGAGATTGCAATGCAACAATACACTGGGGCACTATAACCTCCACATCAAACTTAGAAGGAAAGAGGCTTTTAGAATTTGTCAGAAATGAATTTCTCCACCAATGGGATGACAAACCTGCTAGAGGAAACATCATACTAAACATCGTCCTATCAACAGAAGATAACCTAATGTCTGACCTATCAGTAGGTGCAAATTTAGGCAAAAGCGACCATAAAATTATTATATTTCATGTTAATATTCACCATAAAAAAAAGATACTAAAGAGAATGAGACTACCGTCGAGGAGAATTAAAAAAGCTAAAAGAGTATGTTAAAAATCTAAAGTACGACAGGAACACAGGCATAGATAACTAATGGGAAGCCTTTCTAGAAGAATACACAGAAAAACGTTCCAGATGTATACCATTAAAGCAAATACAAACAAACGGCATCCATCAGCCTAAGTGGTTCAACAGAGAAATTAAAAACAAAATAAGCGAAAGAGACAGATTGCACAAATCAATGACTCCACACCAACACCAAAAGAAGCAAGCAGGCATAAAGAACTCTGTAGAATGGTGGACAAGTTAGTAAGAAATGCAAAGATAAACGAGGAAAAGAGAGTTGCATCAGTTTGTAAGGACAACCCAAAAGAATTCTTTGGACATGTTAATAGTAGGAAGCCAATACCAAATAGCATAGGTCCCTTAAGAGACAACAGAGGAAACCTACTGAACTCAGACTTGGAAAAACCTGAGTTACTGAATAGGTTTTTCACTAGCTTTTTCACAGTTGAAGACACTACCTCAATCTCTGAACCAGCTAATAGATGTGAAGGGGCTGAACCGCTTGACAAAATAATATTTAACAGAGGAAGACGTTAAAAACAAAATAGAAAAACTACTTCAAGTCTCCTGGCCCGGATGGCATTCACCCAAGAGAAATTAAAGAGTTAAAAGAGGAGAAATTCCCCACCTTTATAAAGTCCACAGAAACACTGCAGAATAACGAAAGGCACCAAAAGGATAGAAACTAGGTGATGTGCTCCCAGTCTACAAAAAAAAGTTCCAAGAGAAGAGTCAGGTAATTATAAACTACTCTGCCTAACGTCAGTCCCTTGTAAGACTTTTGAGCCCCATAATTGCAGATGAAATTTTGGATGACATTGATAGAAACAAAACAACCTGTTATTAAACAGTGAACACGGCTTCAGACAAAACAGATCCTGCTTATCAAACTTCTTGAGTTTTTCCATAACATGCTTGTTATTTACAACAGTAGTAGAGCAATAGATATACTCTACTTAGATTTCCGAAAAGTCTTTGACAAAGTTCCACACAAGAAACTAATGAAAAAAGGAATTGTCGGAGAAATAGCAGACTGGATCGAAGACTGGCTAACTAATAGAAAACAGAGTCGTAATAAACGGGGAAAATCGGAATGGGCAGATGTGACAGGCAGAGTTCCTCAGGGTTCTGTCCTTAGCCTGCGCTTGTTTTTTTTATTTACATTAATGACATTGATGTAAGCTTAACTAGCAGGATAGCCAAATTTGCAGATGACACCAATCTAGTTGTAAATGCAGTAGACCCAGAGACAGTGGATAGTTTAAGAAATGATCTAAGGAAAATAGGAGAGTGGTCAAGAAGATAACAAATGCCATTTAACTTAGATAAGTGTAAAGTATTAAAAATAGGAACACACAACCCTCATGCCAACTACATGCTGCTTGGAAATGACATAAACAGTGTAGAATAAGAAGAGAACATTGAGGTCATTATCACCAAGGTCTTAAAATCTGCAAAACAGTGCATAAAAGCTGAAAAGAAGGCACAGCAACTAGTGGGATACATAAAGAGGCAGTTCAAATACAGAAACAAGGAAACGGTGCTACAGCTCTACACATCCATAATAATTAGACCTCGTCTTGAATACGCAGTATAGTTTTGGTCACCAACACTAAGAAAGGACATAAATAGATTAGAAGGGGTACCAGCAAGAGCCACAAAGTTAATTCCATCCATCAGGCAAATAGGTTACCAAAGACGACTAGAGAGCCTGAACATGTATGGCTTAGAAACACGACGATTGCGAGGACAACTAATAGAAACATTCAAAATACTGAAAGGCATAACAAAAGTAGACAATAACCTCTTCATATTAAACGAAAGCAAGACAAGAAATAATGGATGAAAACTAGAATTGAAGGGGTACAACACATCTCATTGTGGGGAAAAAAAAAGTATATCTTAGTTTAACCAGACCACTTAGCTGATTAACAGCTCTCCTAGGTCTGGCCCGAAAGATTAGATTTATTTTACGTGGCTAAGAACCAACTGGTTACCTAGCAACGGGACCTACAGCTTATTGTGGAATCCGAACCACATTATGACGGGAAATGAATTTCTATCACTAGAAATAAATTCCTCCAATTCTTCACTGGCCGGTCGGAGAGTCGAATGCTGGGCCAACAACGTACTAGCCAAGAGCCCTACCTACCCCGCCAATGAAGAACTTTCTCATTGTGGGAACTTCTTCACATACAAGATATGTGACACATGGAAGAAACTTCCACCAGAAGTTGTAAACACCAACAGTGTGGAAGAGTTTAAAAGAAAGCTAGACAAAATCAGTAGAACACTGTGAATGAACAGTAAATCCTGCTCCTAGAGATAAGCGAGGACATGATGTCTCGTCAGGTGGACTAATAAGTCTTTGAGACATCCTGATCCTTGTAACTCTCTCTCTCTCTCCTCTCTCTCTCTCTCTCTCTCTCTCTCTCTCTCTCTCATTTCCTACAAATCTTGCTGATTTCCGTCATGGAGACAATTCAGATTTAGAAGGAATTTATTTCTCTCTCTCTCTCTCTCTCTCTCTCTCTCTCTCTCTCTCTCTCTCTCTCTCTCTCTCTCTCTCTCTTTCTCATTTCCTACATATTTTGTTGACTTCCATCTTGGAGACAAGAATTTATCTCTCTCTCTCTCTCTCTCTCTCTCTCTCTCTCTCTCTCTCTCTCTCTCTCTCTCTCTCTCTCTCTCTCTCGTAAATGCTATTGATAAAATTTTGTCCCTGAAATCCAAATCAGTCCCTCGCCACCGTGTGAGCTCATGGCTAAGTTTGCCACAAGTGGATTTTTAAGGTAGTTTTGTTAACAGTTTGCACATGAATTGTTATAGTCACGAGTGTTGAGCAGTAAATACCTGCTCATAGCGAATTCACTTGGTTTTGGAATAACTTCCAGCCGAAGGGGTTCAGTTATTCCCAATTGAATTCGATATTATACCGTATGAAGAGAATAAGACTGTCAATATACTTTTCGAATTTCCTCGTATGGACTAAATCTAAGCAAACTTCGGATGATCATTTATTTGAAGACAACAGACCGAGACAAAAATTGTGGACAAGCTACACTGAAGGTGCACAGATTATTGTTATTCTCGTCTACTGCAATTCGCGGAAGGATGAATGCAGTCAAATAACAGACAGACCAATACGCAGTGAATACGGTAAGCGATATATTCCGTCCTGCAAGAGAAAAGGGAATATAACTGAACGTTTCGAATGACTTTGAAAGAGATTCAGGGCAGCAAAAGTTAGATCTCAAGAGATGTAACATAACGACGACTATAAATGTGGCAACGTCGACAATGATGGAAACGCTTCAGAACAGTGTAATTTTAACATCAGGAATAATCGTTCGTGGGCACTCAACGAATGGCTGACCTTCTGCTTTCTAGACTTCCGTGTCGTATGCTGATGGGAGAGTTTTCAGAATACAAAAACAGCAATGTACAAAGGGACTGTCACCAATCATTTTCACAGGTGTTAAAGTATAATATATCATTCAGGCCACATATTGAAAATATTGCTGATAACACCTGCGCTGACCTGCGTTTTTACAGCACGTTCACTCTGTGCAAAGCAGGAAGCTGTTTTATCTACACGTTAGCAACGCTTACATGTGTTCAGTCTGCACGTGTTCAAACCCAAGCAGCTACATCAAATGTTATATATGCATACATACCTACATGCACACACACATATATATGTATGTATGTATATATATAAATATATCTCTTGATCATTACTTGACCGGATGCTTTAGGCCTTGCGTGGAGAAGGCACTGGGCTGGAAATTTAATTCACAAAATATCTGTTGAGAACGAACCAAGAGCCAGCATTCTCAGCTATTTCCCATTTTCAGGGGAAATTGCTGAGCTGCGTGGAAGGAAGGAAGGAAGGAAGGAAGGAAGGAAGGAAGGAAGGAAGGAAGGAAGAAGGAATAACAGAAGTCCTTTTTGTGTACCGTTACTTTCCTTACTTACAGCCACATACTTTTGAAGCACACACAGCATACTCCATCACAAAATTCTTCTACAGCTTTTTACCCTCAAATTAAAAAAAAAAGTGGATTTCAAATGAAAAAAGTTCAATTTCAAATAAAAAAAGGTATCAATCAAATAAAAAAAAAGGGAAAATTCAAATTAAAAAAGGTGAAACTCAAATTAAAATAGGTCAAATTCAAATTAAAAAAAGATGAACTTCAAATTAAAATAAATCAATTTCAATCTAAAACAAATTATTAAATATATGACTTTGTGTAAAAGTAATTTTTTAGTTGATTGTAAACTTGACATCGGATATGCATGAGTCATATTTTGATTGAAAGATAGTGTATCAAATGGCATGCAGGAAATGAGTCTAAGGGAGCGTGATGCGCACTATAGAAGAAGACGGAAAAGGCTGACAGGAAACAGTGACCCCATATAAAGATGGGGAGAAGTTGTAAACAAAGAAAAAGGTGGATTTTTATTGCTCTTTTTTTTATAATTACTGTAGTGTTTGATGAATATAGATAATGCATATCTGATGTCAAGTTTAAAATCAACTAAAAAATTACTTTTTTACACAAACTCATTTAACAATTTGTTTTAAATTGAAATTGATTTATTTCAATTTGAAGTTCATCCTTTTTAATCTGAAGTTCATCTTTTTTCATTTGAATTTGACCTATTGTAATTTGATTTTCACCTTTTTTTATTTGAATTTGAGCTTTTTTAATTTGATTGTAATCTTTTTTAATTTGAATTTGACCTTATTTAATTTGATTGTTATCTTTTTTAATGGGAAATTTACCTTTTTTTACTTTGAAATCCACTTTTTTTTTTAATTTGAGGGTAAAATGCTGTAGTATTTTATTGCATAATTGGTAATGGAAATTGTTAATATGCTAAAGAATTAAGTCTTTTATAATTTTTTTTTTTAAATTTATACGTGAAATTATCAGTAGATTTCAGCTTCCGTTGATGCGAAGGCTTTTCCATGGAACCTGAGGGCCCATTGATACAGAGACAGGGAATGTAGTGTATACTCGCTTCCACTATGGTCCCAACTCGCCATCTTTCTACTTGTGATTCCCCCTCCCCCACAACCCTCATCTCCTTGCAAAAAAAAAGAAAAAAAACTGTGTTTGGAATTCTATCTCCAAATTTTGAACTCGCAGACGATCGACTCTCTAACCTTGGGCTGTCGACCTATTGTAATTTGATTTTCACCTTTTTTTTATTTGAATTTGACCTTTTTTAATTTGATTGTTATCTTTTTTAATTTGAATTTGACCTTTTTTAATTTGATTGTTATCTATGTAATTTGAAATTTACCTTTTTTTTACTTTCAGATCCACTTTTTTTAAATTTGAGGGTAAAAAGCTGTAGTATTTTATTGCATAATTGGTAATGGCAATTGTTAATATGCTAAAGAATTAAGTATTTTATAATTTTTTTTTAAATTCATACGTGAAATTATCAGTAGGTTTCATCTTCCATTGATGTGAAGGCTTTTCCACAGAACCTGAGGGCCCATTGATACAGAGACAGGGAATGTAGAGTATACTCGCTTCCACTATGGTCCCAACTCGCCATCTTTCTACTTGTGATCTCCCCACCCGCCCCCTACAACCCGCATCTCCTTCAAAAAAAAAAAAAAAAAAACTGTTTGGAATTCTAACTCCAAATTTTGAACGCTTAGAATGACCTTGGACTGCCGACCGGAAAACCTAAATACATTTCAGGAATATCGACGTTTTCCTCCCCATTGGGCTTTCGCTTGTCTTTAGTTTGAATCGTTCGTCTTTGGCTAAATTGCATTCTTCCACCAAACCCCTCCTTGTCTGTCCATTAATTCTGCACCTATTGCATGTCTTTGCATTCAGTTTACCCCTCTGGGCAATAATTGCATTCCGTCTCCATATATTTATAAAAAAAAAATTTATTCCACACATTCCACAAAGGAAGAAAAAAAAAGCTATTTTTAGGGGGTCATGGCAGGCGAAATTACTTGATTTGTACATATTTTTAATCTGACACAACATTTGAAAAAAACCGTTAATACTGAGAGAGAGAGAGAGAGAGAGAGAGAGAGAGAGAGAGAGAGAGAGAGAGAGAGAGAGACTACGTTATGTTATTGACACCCAGTTATAATCACACAAGCAATACACGTATCTTTCTCTCATTCTCATATATAGCCTTTATTTTTCACACTTTGGCGTTTGTATGGGCTCCTTATATTTGATGGAATTCTGTTTTAACAGAAAATATTACACAGTCACACACTCACACACACACACACACATATATATATATATATTATATATATATATATATATATATATATATATATATATATATATATATATATATATATATATATATATATATATATATATATATATATATATACTGTATATATACAGAACGAAAATAGAGCGGTGGCCTTTACAATGAATATGAACAGTTTGTGAGGAAAAATGTTTATTGGTACGTGTATATGTATAAAGTAAGTATATCTTAGTTTAACCAGACCACTGAGCTGATTAACAGCTCTCCTAGGGCTGGCCCGAAGGATTAGGTTTATTTTTACGTGGCTAAGAACCAATTGATTACCTAGCAACGGGACCTACAGCTTATTGTGGAATCCGAACCACATTATAGCGAGAAATGAATTTCTATCACCAGAAACAAATTCCTCTTGTTCTTCACTGGCCGCTCGGAGATTCGAACTCACGACCAACAGAGTGGTAGTTGAGAACGGAAGCCGCTCACCCAGCAAGGAACTAAGAGAGAGAGAGAGAGAGAGAGAGAGAGAGAGAGAGAGAGAGAGAGAGAGAGAGAGAGAGAGAGAGAGAGCTGACTTTGAACAACCACAGACTATATTGACTTGCATGTTTCTAATTTCTCCATATTCATAACTGAATTCCGCTACAAATCCAATGGTTATGACGATTATGTTGTTCAGGTGATGTTATTAAAATTTTTGCTACAAGGTACAGAATTTAGAGAAATTTCATTACGTTTAACTATATATATATATATATATATATATATATATATATATATATATATATATATATATATATATATATATATATATATATATATATATATATATATATATATATATATATATATATATATATATATATATATATATATATATATATATATATATATATATATATATATATATATATATATATATTATATAATATATATATATATATATATATATATATATATATATATATATATATATATATATATATATATACATATATGTATATATATATATATATATATATATATATATATATATATATATATGTATATATATATGTATATATATATATGTATATATATATATATATATATATATATATATATATATATATATATATATATATATATAATCATCAATGAAGGGCAGAGGACACACAGATATACAAACTGACTTTATTCCAACGTTTCGTAATTATCGGATTAATTACATCATCAGGGCTGTTAAAATAAGAAATAAAATTCTTTGTAAAATCACAAAAGCTAAAAATAAAGGCTAGAAATTATTCATACAACATTTTCACAAATGTACACAAACATTAAAATTAGAGAACAAAAGTTTTAAAAATCATTACATTAAAATGAAGGTAACAGAATATACAGTAAACTAAAATTGAAAACTATCCGTGAAAGGGGTTACAGAACAAAAGATTAAGGACCGACCTAGAGGAGTGACAGCTTTAAACTAAACATAAACATAAATAGAAAGAACACAAGTCAGGATAGATATATAGGAGAGGAGGACGTGTGAGTGTTTAACGACAGAACAAGTTGTTTGATGAAAAGTGATCCCAGAATAACAAGGTCTTGAAGGGTGGTGGTATGACCTAAAATGTAGAAGTCTTTATTATCAATGTGTGTTTTACAAAACTTTGAGTGATTTCTGATTGACTCCTGACTCCTCACACTAATCTATATATATATATATATATATATATATATATATATATATATATATATATATATATATATATATATATATATATATATATATATATATATATATATATATATATATATATATATATATATATATACACACGTACCAATAAACATTTTACCTCACAAGCTGTTCATATTCATTGTGAAGGCCACCGCTCTATTTTCGTTCTGTATTCTCCTGTAGAAGCATAGCAATTTAGAACAATAACTCAGTGTGATTGGTAGGTTGGAACTGAACATTCATTAAGTAATGACGCACAAAATATCGATTTAATTTTGCCTCAGCAGTGAGTCGAAACTCACTGTCAATATAACAGTCATCTTCTCTAAACGCTAGTACAAAATATCCAAGTTACTGCATAATTTGCCTTTCTTGAATTCCTAGGTGAACATTTTGGCAATAGGCTTGTTGATAAACCATCAAACGGAGGATTTGTAGTAAATACATTTTGGGAAATTAACGCATGAATTCCACACGCCAATAATTAGGTGTCCCGTTTTGGTAAATTCCAATCAAATGATTTGACTTTTATGTGATTTAATGGCATTTAGGCTGTGTTCCCTAGCGCTTAGGCATTGGCTGCCATTCAGAGGTCTTTGCTAATATATACGATAGCTGTCCTCTCCGAGGGAACACCTGGTGTTATCAAAGCTCATTTTATTTAGTCATGGAGACCTTTATCTGGAGCAATTCTTCCCTACTTACATTAGCGGGATTCTAGCTCATTGTGATTATCTGAACACTTTTTTATTATTATTATTATCATCGAAGTTATTTTTCTGCAGAATAGATAAGTTTCTTGTTAGTCGAACGTCAATGAATTTTTGTATTAATTCACACATGACGTTTCATTGTATTGGTTGTTTGTTTCCCTTTAAAATTTATTCATGCCAAAAATTTTTTCCTAGATGACCGTCAGTCTATGATGAAGCAAATATGAACAATAGAAATAGTCGTATATGTTTACAACTCGGTATTCATATGTCGATTTCTCTTACTTAACTTATTCTAAATGCAGGTACTTTTGGAATGCTATAATGTACCGGAATAAGGGTTCTCAGTCAGTCACAGTCCTGTTATTTCTGTCTGATTTATTTTCTATCTCCACTGGGCAATCACCCTCAGCAATTTGTGTTGGAGCATCAAGTGTTAATGTAATTATATATTTATTGTTGAACTGTGTTATTTAGCACCATCTGTGTATTACCTCAGTTCTCTTTGAGCGTCTTATTATTCTTGCAAGTAACCATCTTGCATATATTGCAGATAGGCGTCGGCTGTGGAGCCACTCTTGGCTCTATCCCATGTGCAGTGGCCTTATGCCACCCCTTAATGTACCACTCTGCAATGTTCCTGTTATGAAGACGTCATCGGCACAGAATATTTCTCCTGTGTAGGATTCATTCATTTAGCGGGCCCTTATTAATACTTGCCCAGTAATTCGTCAATCTTCTGATCTATGTTTATTATGTAAATATAATTAATTAAGAAAATGCATAAGTTTACGTAATCTTCCCTGACATGAAGAAGGCCCTAAGCCACAATATTTCCCTTGATTTATTCGTCTACGGACTTGCTTTAATCAGTCTATTTAATCAGATGTTTTAATAAAATACAGTAGATTTCTTAACAACTTAAGAACCCCCTGCGATTATCCGTTGCTGCCCAGAATCAAGTAAGTATCTAAGGCAAATAGATAACATTGACCGACCTTGCCAAGTATGCAATTCCATTGCAATTATCAACAGAACAGCAACTGCTAGCTGGTCTGCATAATTAGAGATGATCCTGGTATCATACCCCTTCCATTTTAAGCTGTGGGCTGATAAGGATGCCAAAACCCGCAGATTCTAAGTGAGCGATCAGGTCCTCGTACCCGGCATAGGGGGCTCCCGGCTGCTCAAGACCCAATTCACGGGCAACCACAAGATTCTGGCTAGGAGGGCCACCTCAACTATTTGGTGGAATGTGGGAAGAGGCGGGCGAAATGGCTTCATATTAAACTACTTAAACCCTTCCGGGAATGAGCCATTCCAGGTGAGGCAATGAGAGAACCTTCCCCAACAAGCGCAATGGTTGGTGCAGTGACCAAGGCCCCTTCTATATTGAAGAATTCGGAGATCCTAACCCATCTCCACCACATCACCACTGGACTCGACGAGACCCAGCAACAGGACATACGCAGCTCCTCCTCCAGTATCTGCAGGTGACAAAGCATGAGCTGGGATGCATATCAAGGGCAGAGCATATGATCCACCTGGAGGAATCAACACGACCTGTAGCCAAGGGATACTATAAAGTCAACACCCAGCAGGCTGAGAGAATACAGGCCCAGGTTCAACTTCAACTGAATCTGGGCTTGACTGAGCGGTCCTGGAGTCCCTCGCCTCCCCAGTGGTGTTCGTTCACAAGGAGGGTAGGGAAGACTGGTTGTGCATTGACTTTGGGAAATTAAATGCCATTACCAAACCAGAACCCTACTCTCTTCCACGAATTGAGATCTGCCTGGATAGTCTAGGTCAAGCCCCCTTACCTGAGCAAAATTGATCTGGAGAAGGGGTATTGGCAGGTCCCCCTGTCCTCTGAGTCTAGACCCCTAACAGCGTTCTCGACACCCTCTGGACACTACCAGTGTAGGGTCATGCCCTTTGGCCTGAAAAACATGCTGAGCTGTTTCTAGTCCCTCATGAATGAGGTGCTTGCAGGGATACCCAGTTGCATAGTATATCTTGACGATATAGTTGTCTATGCCAACACCTTGGATGAGCACTTGCGCATCTTGGCCAAGGTCTTTGAGGCCCTGCACAGAGCAAACCTGGTTGTCAACCTGAAGATGTGCCAGTTTGGAGTGGCAGAGATCACCTATCTAGGCGACGTCGTAGACAGCAGCAGGTTGATGCCGAAGGATGCAAACATACAGGCGATTTGGGAGATGCCCTATCCTACCATGAAGAAGGATGCCCAACGGTTCCTGGGGATGGTCCAGTATTTCCGGCGGTTCATCCCAAACCTACCGGAAGAAGCCACGGCCATCACCAACTTGTTCAAGGGGAACAAGGAGTTCCGATGTACCCAAGAATGCAAGGAGGCCTATGACTGTCTCAAGGAAATCCTTGTCATTAAGCCGGTGCTACCAACCCCAGACTACGACCGCCCTTTCTACTTAGCGGTTGATGCCAGCATTTCGAGGCCTACCACTGTGATCACAAGCTCCCCTTGACAGTCCTTACTGACCACAACCCTCTTGTCTACCTGACCATGTTCAGGGATCAGAATAGGTGCCTCATGCGGTGGTGCCCCTGTATCGTAGTAGTATGCTAACCACTATCCCCTTAGGCCCTTGTACCACTAACTCTTTTCCTAACTAATCCCCTTGAAACCCACTCCAGACTCAAACTGATACATTACTTAACTTTATACTGTGATTTACCCTTCAGGTTATTCATGTTTCAGTTTGTGTGTGTTAATCATAAAGTGTTGTGCCAATCATAGTTCATTGTGTGCCATCCGTCAGTGCCAGCTCGTTCAGTGCCAGAGTCGTAGGATAGTAGGTTAGATTAGGTATTTATTATGTGCATTTGCCTAGGAGTAGAGTTCTCCTGCCGTCGGAGACAGTTAGCAAAAGTGTCTATACCCTTAGCTAGGTTAGGCCCGTTATAGACATGAAGTTAGCCAACTCAGAACCCCTCTTAGCAATTAGATAGGCCCTTTTAGCTATTGCAGTGCCAAAGCACACCTCATGTAGGGACACTAGTTGACTAGTCGGGATGAATATCTAATTTAGCCAAGACCTTGATCACCGGAAGGGTGTGAATGCCTTTTTAAAGGGGGACCTGTTAAAGATTTCCATTCCTCCCTCCTGCTTAATTGCCATCTAATTGATTTCTAAAGAAAATCCATCATCTCAGTTAACTTATAGTCAAGCCAATATGGCAGAACCAAGATATTTTCCACTTATACTGAACCCAGGACGAATTCCATTCTAACCTTCAGGAAATTCCTGGGCCTACTACACAATAGATCCCTCTCCTTCAACCCCCCTGCTACCAGCACACACCTAGATTTCCCCCCTTCTGGGGTAGTGTTTTCGAAGTTCAGCTTACAGAGATTATAGGTATTGGGGCACAAGCTGCCAAAGGGAAGCTAGGATCTTAAGCTTTATCCTTCTAATTTATAAGACCATTTTCCCTTGAATTCCTGACTGGCAGCAGATTATTCTTTCAGAGACACCTGGATGCACAAACACAACAGCCCCCGTTGTTTTGAAGTAGAAAGGGAGAGATGTCCCGGCCGGGCTCAGAAGCACACGCTTTCTCCCATGTTCCCTGGGTGCTGGATGACGACAACAGACAGCGGCTGATGATGTATCCCGAGCTCATATACGTCTAAGGTAAAGTCTGAGAGTTAGTCTGTGCTAGTACCCACTGTTCCCCTTTCACGTTTATTTAATCCTTTCTTAGTGCATTGCCAAGAAGTTCACATTTTCCTTTCTACTTAGGCGTTCCCCTTGGGTAAGCCATGCCATCCCCATTTATCCTTTAAAGCGCATTTGTTCAGTATTCTCGTAACTTG
Source organism: Macrobrachium rosenbergii (assembly GCA_039081455.1). Classification (NCBI taxonomy): domain Eukaryota; kingdom Metazoa; phylum Arthropoda; class Malacostraca; order Decapoda; family Palaemonidae; genus Macrobrachium; species Macrobrachium rosenbergii. Next base: position 70,795 of record JANJGK010000003.1, read on the forward strand.
CAATTAAGTCCTCCTGTTAAAATGTTCAATTGGGCTAACTAAGATTTAAAAGGTAAGATTGTTCATGGGGCTTTGTTTAGTAACGAGGGAGGTTTCATTGCCCCCCCCCCCCCGGGTTTGTACTAACTCTGGAATTCTCTTCCAGGAGACGAGATAACCTGCCCAGTTAGCAACTTTATGCCCGGATGCACTGTACTGACTGCCATTCAAATTTCGCAACCATTCATGGTCGCAGCCTGATCGCAAGAATCCGTTGCCCACACAGAAATCGTCTTGATTATCTATTGCCATTATCCTGGAATTTACCAACTTCCGATGTATTACTGCCTGTGCATTGACACATTTTTGCATAACAAAGGTACTTATTTTAACGGGGATTGTTATATCTGTAGCCCCTCATATTTACATTGCGTGTCTGTAAATTAGTGCATTATTTATCTATCATTTGTGATTCATGTGTCTGTAAATTGTTACATTTTGGTCTCAGTTACTTGCCCCATTCTCTGTAAATAAACCCCTTTTAATTGTAAAAGAATTCTAATTCAAAATCGGCGACCTTCATTATTTACGTAAATCCAGGAAGATTTTATGGTAAGTTCCAGTAGTTTTCCTTTTTGTTCATAATCGTGGAACCCCCTTGGTACAAAGGCAGTCTATAATAATAAAGTGTGCCAATTCCCATCCACACCAAGGACACAGTTTATGACAATACATTGGTCTCATTTTAGTTTTCTGTTGAAGAGAACTTTTGAGATGGCTTTGTCTGTCCATCCACACATTTTCTGTCCGGCCTCAGATCTTAAAAACTACTGAGGCTAGAGGGCTGAAAATTGGGACAGTGATCATTCACCCTCCAATCGTCAAACATACCAAATTGCAGCCACCTGGCCGTAGTTTTTATTTTTTTTAAAGTTAGCCATGATCACATATCTGGCACTGCTATAGCTGCCAGCAACACAGGCCACTACCAGGCTGTACGTAAAAGTTTCATGGACCGTGGTTGAGAGTTTCATAGGCCATGGCTGAAAGTTTCGTGGGCTGCGGATGAGTTTTTCATGGACCGTGGATGAGAGTTTCATAAAGCATTATATGCTGTAAAAAAAAACTCGATTGCTCGGAATAAACTTCAGCGCATTGTTTACTTGTTCAATTTTGAGTTCTATCATTGCTGTTACACAAGGAGACACTGTTTTGTGTTTTGATGGAAACATCTTGATAGAATTTCCAGATCACTTCTGTTTAGTCACTGGACTGGTTTCATTTAGGTTAGCCCCTGAGTCTGGATTGGATACACAAAGAAGATTGTCTAAATTATTCTGTGACTTCAATAATCAACACTCTTCCTTATATTCTCTGGTATACATAGCTACATGAAATTTTATAAAAAAAAAAAAAAATAAAATAAAAAATAAAAACTGCTATAAATAAACCTGTAAAGAGATTCCTTCTGAAACGCTTCAAGTGCAAGAATAGGAATGAAATCATAAGGAGGTATATTGCTTGCTATTTATTTGCAGAATGATTTACAGCTTAATTTTTTATAAATCATATTTCAGGAATGACATGAATTTACAATTTTGTGATTATCTTGAAAAGAAAGTTTCCAATCAAATTATGATTCTTAGTGGATCTCAGTCTTCTGCATCTTCGAACAGCCTTGCACCTCTATTAGGAGACAATGCCAATTCTCACTCTTACTCACTGCGCTTTGGAGTTGGTTTTGGAGATCCTGGAGCATTTCATGAAAAATATGAGATCATATGCTTTAAAAATATAACTTCTGGAACAAGAAAAATTTAGGTAGTATTCTTAAAAATACGCAACATTCATCACTATGCTACTTTGATTAACCTCTTAGATGGATTTGCATATTATGGACAGGCAATAATATTTACCTATCAGGTCTAATCAAAATCAGTCATAAAGGGAAAAAAGAGTTTAAAAAGAACAGTAATAATAATAAAACCAAGTACCTACATCATACGTAATTGGTAATGATCCAAGAGGGATTTCTAAATTAATATCTATAAGAAAAAATGGTCTCATGACCAGCTGAGTAAAGTAGTCTTATTAATGCCAAGGCCTACAAGAAATAGGGAAAGGAAGGGTGATGGGTGAGGAGGGGGAGTTAAACCTGGAGGAAGTTGGGAGGGAAAGACAGAAGACTAAGGGTGGGGAAAATCAGAAGCAGTAACAAAATACCGAGGCAGCTGACAGAGATAAATTCACCAAACTCATGCACTACAAGTATTATTGATTTCCAACGAGTAGAAATATGAAGTGGCGGCTTGTTGAGTAAAGGACATCTGTTTCTGAGAAGAGGGTAATCCTCTCATGAGCCTCAAGAGAATGCTGGCAATGAGAGACCCTTTGGGGAACTGGAGATTTAGAGAAGGCGTGACAAAGGAAACTAGGGCCTTCAGAAGAAGTGACAAAAGAAAGTAGGGGCTTTAGTAGATATAACAAAGGAAAGCATTTCCTAAAGAAGAGGTGACAAAAGAAAATGAAATCTACAGAAGACCTGAGACAAGACCAATGTGATCCTGTTGAGAAGAGGAACAAAAGCATAAGGCATTCATGACTGGATCGAAAATAAAGATCTAGCATTAGAGGGTCAGGAAAAAATGATTTCAAGGTGGTCTTGTTGGCCCTGAAGTTTATCATAAATGCCACCCATTTAAGTATGTGTTTAGGATCCAAATCCATAAATTAGGAAAAAGCAAGACAAAGCCGAGTGCGGATTGCAGAAGGAGGAAAGAAGTAAAAAGGGTTAAATCTCTAGAGAAATGTAAGAATAGAAGTAACTGGGAAAGACATTCATAAACAAAGAGGAGGGAAAGAGCATTTGAATAAATGTAACCCTGACGACCACCATTAACAACGATTAGAACAGAGATGTTGCGTTTTCAAGCTCAGCAAATACTAAAAGTTGAATAAACAGCAGCAGAACAATAGACAGATAGTCAGTTCAAACCCATAATCAGGCATCAATAAGATCAACACAAATGGCCAAAACGAAAGGAGCAGAACTCGTGGTTTTCAATATTTTTGCTTTGACAAAAATGAAAACAATAGTGTATTAGTTTGAAACTAGAATAGTCAGCTTTGTTTTCTTAAATTTACAATATGCATAAATGTTTCCTTGACTCCATTTTCCCTTTTTTAAAAGGTTCTGAATATTAGTAATGATTAAAATTCATTTGTTCCTTCGTAATCCTGAGTACGATTTGTAATTATCATACTGGAAGTAATGTAGGAGAAACGCAACTCTGCAGTTTCCACAAAAATGATCATGGAATACCACATACGAGAATTCACAGGACATTCCCATATACGTTTGTGTCATGTCCACACCATTTCTTGCCTCTAAGTCTAAGATAACCACCATAACGTTCGCCATGATGGCCATCTTGCATGGGTCATAATTGCATTAGCAGAAGACCATAATCAGATTAGACTGAAGGATAAGGTGTAATCTTGACAGATTTCGTCTATTCAGATATCTTCAGAAGCCCAAGCTTTATGGTTTGATATTCCCCTGGTGGCATATAGAATTTGCACATCGCGTGTGTCTATAACTTTATGGTATAACTGCATTGTGCAACGTTTCTAGTAATGAAAGACCTAGCACCTGAAGGTCACCTTATATAGAATATGCTCTACTCTTCTCATTTTGAAGGGACATTTGGCACTAAAACTAAAGGTAGACTACCCTTAACATATAGATGGCTAGTAATGGAAAATCGTCCACCAATTGGATTCCAACTTTCCATCCTGCACAGCAACTTCAAAAGAAGAAAAGTTGAAGTCATGTCAAGATAAAGAAAGTAAGAAAAATAGAAGCCTATGCAGTCACTGACTGATGAACAACGCAGAATATTTGATGGTGTGGCTAAACAATTTTTTGCAAATCACAGAGGTTCTTCTCATAACAAACATCAAGAAAATAGGAATCTTTCTTACCTGTACCATTACCGTAACCATGACCGTCATCGCCACCGTCACTGTCACCTTCAATGTCACCGTCACCGTCGCCGTTACCGTCACCGGGGCACTGAGGAGGGTTCACGCAACACTTACAGAGACGATTGCCGCACAAGTCGAGGACCCCTCCTCGGCATACATGGGGACCGTCGTTTCGAAAGCAGTAGCCTCCAGCAGCTATGCATTCGTACGTTGTGGGGCAACCTTTGGTCGTTGAAGGAAGAGCAGCGTTCGTCAGTGTCGTTGCAAAGTTATCAAGTGAATAATTAACTTCAAGCTTTTACATTACAGAATGAAGAGGGTATATCTTACAGTATAAAATAATGATAATTAGCTCATAACTTGATCTGGAAATATAAATATATATATATATATATATATATATATATATATATATATATATATATATATATATATATATATATATATATGAATGTCTTTTCCTGTAATACTACAGTGTAATATGAATATAAAAAGGCCCATAAAACACTATTTAAACGTTGAAACCATATATTTCGGGCACTTGCTTCTGTGCCCCTGTTCACTGGTAGAATATGGACAGGTGGAAAGTTACAATGGTAATATATACAAAAACATAAAGGTGTGGCCTTAGGCCTGTGATGGTATGGAGGTGGCATTTCTTAAGAAGGAGGAGAATGACCAAATTCCCTAGTGGTTTTTGGCCTCATTAGCTCCTGTTTGGCGATGGATCTGGCGGTCGCGTTTCTTGGGTCATCTTCTTCAGGAGGGGTTTGAGGATTAAAGTGTCGATGTCGTCCGATTTCCAATGTCCTCCTGACAGGTTCATATTGTTGGTTTGATTGATGATAGCAGATTCCAGCATCTTTCTTTTGTACGGACAGCTACTTTTGAAAACCAACTCCGCCCCACTCCAATTAATGACATGCCCTGTATTTCTGATATGTAGGAAAATTCCTGAACTCTCCAAGGCGTAACGTACTGATCTTTTGTGCTCTGTTATTCTTTGCGAGAGCGATCTACCTGTCTCGCCTATGTAGATGTCATGACAATTGCTACACGGTATCTTGTAAACTCCGGCTTCTTCCCTTTTGTTATTTAAGTATACATTAATGAGCGAACTCCCAATGGATTTGGGATAATGGAAAATGAAAGGATTGCTAGACCCGAGTTGTTCGGTGGCCTTTTGGATGTTTTCATCGTACGGAAGCTTTATTCTGTTGTTGAAATCTATTTGTCTGTTGTGAGTGGGACCTCTATAGTATATTTTATTCGCTTTGTTAATAGCCCTCTCGATAATGTGTGGTGGATAGAGCAGTTGCGTTAGGTGTTGGCGGATCGTGTTGAATTCTTTATCTAGGTACTCATTTCAACATATCCTAAGTCCTCTGAGGAATAAGTTGCACCCTACCATGATTTTTAAGGAGACGTCGTGGTAGCTTAAGAAATGAATGTAGGAAACAGTGAAGGTGGGTTTTCTATATACTGTAAATGCATATCTGTTCTGTTTTCTTATGATCTGTACATCTAGGAACGGCAGTTTTCCGTCCTTTTCCCATCAATCAAACCAACAATATGAACCTGTCAGGAGGACATTGGAAATCGGACGACATCGACGCTTTAATCCTCAGACCGCTCCTGGAGAAGATGGCCCAACAAACGCGACCTCCAGATCCGTCGCCAAACGGGAGCTAATGAGGCCAAAAACCACTAGGGAATTGGTCATTCTCCTCCTTCTTAGGAAACGGTCACCTTCATACCATCAGAGACTTAAAGCCACACCTTTATGTTTTGTATATATACCCTTGTAACATTTCATCTGTCCATATTCTACCAGTGAACAGGGGCACAGAAGCAAGTGCCCGAAATATATGGTTTCAACGTTTAAATAGTGTTTTATGGGCCTTCTTATATTCATATATATATATATATATATATATATATATATATATATATATATATATATATATATATATATATATACAGTATATATATATATATATATATATATATATATATATATATATATATATATATATATATATATATATATATATATATATATATATATATATATATATAATTTATATACTGTATATATATATATATATATATATATATGTGTGTGTGTGTGTGTGTGTGTGTGTGTATGTATGTATGTATGTATGTATGTATGTATGTATGTATGTGTATATATACACACATATATGTGTGCGTGTGTGTGTGTAGACGTACTTACATACATACTGCAGTGGTTGCGTATAATTGCAACAGACACGGAAACCTGAGAGTAGGCATACAAGAATAATTTTCTTTTTCTACAAAATTTCTGGTTTAAGAATGCGTAATGAAATTATGGAGGCTTGAAAATGGTTACAAAGGTACTTTGTGTTTCCCGTATTTTCTGTAAAAAGCTTTCTATCAATTTTTACCTGCCCCCCCCCCCCAACACTTTTTCTCCATATCCTTTACTTGCTAGCATTTTTAGCTCCTTCAATTACAATCTTCATAAAAATGTGCAATACGTATTTTATATATATATATATATATATATATATATATATATATATATATATATATATATATATATATATATATATATATTGAGTGTAAAACTGGGAAGGCAGTAAACAGAAATTCTAACAAGAATAAAATAGAAAATTCTAACATAAGTGAAGCTGTGTTTTTTTTTCAGAAAATGATTGTCATGAATTACACAACTGAGCTTTGTAAAATAAAACATAAATTTGATTAGAAAAGAAAAAGGTTATTTTGCTTATCTAACGATCTTACAACATTTGCACATTTAAAAGTAAAAGAGGAGAATTATTTCTGTGTCAAATTGGAAATCTCAGTGCTGTCGTGTAAAAAAAAGTTTCAAATTAAAAATTTGGAATGAAAGGCCAGGGAGTAACCTTTATTTAAAAGATGGTTTTGCATAAAGCTAAAATTAATGTTAGTGGAAAATACAGAAATATGTAAACAGAAAAAATTAAGACTCGCCAAATTTTTCTATGAAATTTACCCTCATAATGTAAGAGCAAACCATTACATGATTATTGAAAATTATTATTGAAATTTATCTCAGGCGGAGCAGCAGAAAGGAACAGAGTTTAAAACTTCAGTATATTTTAAATCACTTTGGCCTCAGAGCTTACATACGCCTGTAGCATTAAAAAACTGAATAAAGATTTTATATCATTGTAATTTCCAACGTTTATTTACCGGTTTCGTGTCGTAAACTTCATGCATTGAAACAGTTAAAAAGTTGAGGAACTCTCAAATCAGTCCTCCTTTCTTTCGGTCGCAGAATACCATTCTGGCTTGAAAATATTTTTGAAGCGATATTGTTATTATTATTAGTCTTAACGATTCTAAATTCTTAATGACACCAAAAAGGCCTTAAATTTCTTATCCAGCATCATCAGAAGGTAATGCTTATTTGTGATTGAAATACATTTTATAAATCCCCACAAGGGGGTAGTACCGACAGTCAGGTGCACTGTAAGCATTACTTAAGGCTCTTTGCAGCGCTCCTTCTGCCCTTACCTGCAACTTCTTTCATTCCTTTGACTGTACCTCCATTCATATTCTCCTTCTTCCATCTACCTTTGCATCCTTTGTAACAATTGTTTCATAGTGCAACTGCAAGGTTTTCCTCCTGTTACACCTTTCAAACCTTTTTACTCTCATTTCCCCTTTCAGCGTTGAATGACTTCATAGGTCCCAGCGCTTGTCCTTTGGCCTAGGAATATTTCAAAGTATAGGATAAAAAATATCTCATGGCTATTTGCGCGAGGCTTTATTCATGAGAACTGTCCATAAGCAGTTTGGACGGAAAAATAAATTTGCATAGTTTGATGAAAAATTAATTTCAGTAATTTTTTCAAAAACTCAAAATATTTCGTTGCATTTTATTCCAGTGATAATGTCCACCGATTAAGAAATCATTATTGGGGAGGTAGATAATATTAAATAAAACCGTAAACTTACATTTTTACGCGAAGCTGACCTTGGGAAACGATATCAAAACTTACACGAGACTGAGCTTGGGAAACGATAAAAAAAACTTGAAAAATTAAGAAACATAAGTCATCAAAAAGAGAGTAATAAGTCATTCTGATCTCAGCTGAACTTGTAAACAAGTTATGACGAATCTAAAATTAGTTTGTAAAGTAAAGATTGTTTTAACGCTTGCCATACTAAAAATCACTTATATTATTTTGTCTGCTACTTTGATTTCAAAGTTACTCCTTTGCAAACTTGAAAAGATGGACTATTACTTATGGTTTGACAAGCTACTCCAAAATGGTATTGCAGGTCTGGTTGGAGAGATTTAGATTTTAGTACCGCACTGATTATTACTATATAAATCAGGCCAAAACGAAATATTGTGATGTCTTATTATAATTGCTAAAACTTTGCTTGAGTTGCTCACAGCTCCAAAATTCTCTCTCGCATTACATTCTAAACTATGTCTTTATTTGTCACTCCTTCCCTTTTATATTCTTTGGAAGCTTGAATTTCAAGTCAGTGGCCGCTGTGGGCTTGTTCCATATGAATAGGTTTCATCTTCTGAATAATAATAATAATAATAATAATAATAGTAATAATAAAAATAATAATAGTGGTAAATGTACCAATTTGTTTTATTCATCTTTGTAGAATATATATATATATATATATATATATATATATATATATATATATATATATATATATATATATATATATATATATGAGTATATATATATATATATATATATATATATATATATATATATATATACTTTAAGCAATAAATATGAAGGCTTCTTTTTCATAAAATCTGTTAGATACCTACAGATTAACGTGGAAGTTGAAAGTTTTCCCTTCATTGTATTTTAGCAAGGCATCTGGTACAAAAGCCGTGATCAGACCACGGCTGAAATCTATCAGGTATATAGAAGCAAACGTTCTCTTTTACTGAAAGTAACTAGGTACTTTGAGGAGAAGCTGAGGTTTAATATTATTCGAACATAGTTTTGTCATAGTTCACAGTATCCCGCTAGAATTAAACGTAATGTGATCCTTGAGTTCGCTAATACAGAGGCGTTGTATGTTTGTTTGCGAATTCTTCGACCAAACGTAAAGTTCCTTCTGGCATGTGCAAGGCAGCCATTTTCCATCTCATTACATTTTTCCCCGTCGTTCTTTTACCGAGGAAAGAAAATTTTCCTGGCTCTTACTTCGTTTTTCGTTTTCTCTCTCCCACCTTCTCATTTCGTTTCTCTCCTCTTCCTCTATGTATTCATTTTTATCGTCGTTCCACTCTCCCTTCTTAAGAATCCAAGCCTCATTTTCCAGACCCATAGTTCCTTCTTTGATCGTAAAGCGGGGCCACGTATTTTTCCTCGGACAAATTGAAGAATTAACATTTTTCTAAGTTTGGGAGGTCCAACCACTTAACTTCTGATTGAACATCATAAGTTGGGCTCCCGAATTTTTCGTTTTGAGTTTTAGATTTAGAAATGTACATCGGGGGTCTCTTTGACTGGAACTTCTGCCATTGGTCTCTTAGGAAGGCGGATAAAAAAGCAAGAAGGGAAGCGGAGGGGTAGGAGGAATAGGAGGAAGAGGAGAAGGAGGAGGAGGAGGAGGTTAGGATGCGTGGAGGAGGAGGAGGAGGAGGAGGAAGAAGCAGAAGATAGAGAGCGAGAAAAGGTTCTTGAGGGGAAAAATGGCGAGGCCAAGTTAAGTTCCATCCAGTGAAAATTAGGGCGTCATTTTCATAATAGATCTTTAAGACTTGATTTATGATTTCTTCTCTCTTTTGAAGTCGGAGTCAATTAAGGTTCTGACCTCCGTGTGATCAGGTGGCTCAGGTCAACCTCGTTAGAGAGAACTTCCCCGTAATTATTTTCCAAGAGGGGATAATTAGGCCAATATATTTTACATAATTATCATTCCATAATTACATATCTGTCGCAGGTGACGATAGAGCTGATGGAATGGGATCAGGAGGAAGCTTTTGCTGCTGTGAGTCGCTTAATTGAAAATCTCCAGTGTTCTCTTATAATTGCAGGCCTGTCTTACGTTCGGTTCTTGTGTAAAATCAATTATTCTGATTGGCCGAAGCACGATTTATTGTACGCGTCGGTGTCGATATTACGTGCTTTGATGTATATATCCGGTTGGGGTTTTTTAGGTTGCGTTTTTTCCGTGTTATAAAAACTAGATGACTGACAATCTATACATGCGCCGATTTAGCAGTAAATTCTTAATAAGCCCGTAAAACATTTCCAGTAGCTGAAGCCGAAATACTGAATAATTGCCGTGAAAGGATGTGGTTTTTGCCAGCATTTATTATAATGTCTTGTTACAACTTGATCGAAGATTGTGAAAAAAGAATCAATGGATTTTGAGCAGCCCATGAAAATATGACATATTATGGCGCATGTCTGTAGTCTTTTAGGAGTCTGTGTGGATGCTTCAAGTAATCTAATTGTGGAGGGCTTAGCATACACGAATCGTGTTTGACTCGTCGTTCATAAGTAAAAAAGATGAAAAACTTATCGTCTGATTAGCGTATTTCCGAATGAATTATCTTTTAATATATTCAGTCAGAAAAATCATTTCTTTCCCGTATTTCTCAAGGCAAAGATATTAAAGTCCGTCTTGGATTTTTTATATCTCTTTTTATCTTTGGTGTGATTATAGCATTAAAAGGTGATCCATCATGAGTTTAGTGTCAGAGAAATTTCATTTTCCATTATTCAGTCTTTATGAATTTGTACTAAGATTAACTGATGTTGGTGGTGGTGGTGGTGGTGGTGGTGGTAGTGGTGTTGATTTTTTTTTGCAAAAGATGGTGATGCTGATCCCTTTTTTTTTTTTTGCTTTTTTTAATTATCAAACACGAAAGATATTGAAATATTCAGTATTTTCAAGGAAGGTAACGTGACTGTGATTATTGGGTAACAATTCAGCAATAACTTTTAATACAGAGGAATGAAATTTCAGAAGAAATTATACAGAAAAAATGGTTTATATAGTATATGAACGTATTTACTCTCTCTCTCTCTCTCTCTCTCTCTCTCTCTCTCTCTCTCTCTCTCTCTCTCTCTCTCTCTCTCTCTCTCTCTCTATATCAAAATAATGCAATATATATATATATATATATATATATATATATATATATATATATATATATATATATATATATATATATATATATATATATATATTTATATATATTTATATATATATATATATATATATATATATATATATATATATATATATATATATATATATATACAGTATATATATATATATATATATATATATATATATATATATATATATATATATATATATATATATATATATATATATATATATATATATACAGTATATATATATATATATATATATATATATATATATATATATATATATATATATATATATATATATATATATATAATATATTCACATTTTTGTAGGGTTTGAGTTACTTAATACTTCTTGAGTTGTTTTATGTATAACTACAACGTCTATGCTTGGCGTGCAGGTTTTCAGCTGACATTATCGGTGATTCCCTTCACTAGTTCTGAATATAATGTTCAGTATCTATGCAGAATCCACTGTTACCTAGCAACAGCTCCTATTCTGTACCGGCTTATTGCGAGAGAATCTTAAATCACTCTTTTCAGAATTTTTATGTCACCTTATTTAACCATCTGAGGCCTTTTGTGACATTCTGTTTTACTGTGACGCCAGAAATTGGTTTTCCATTTTCTAAAAGATTGTAGCTAATTAAAACAAGAGACGGAGCAACAACAAACAAACAAACAAACAAAAAAACTATGGTACAAAAATAATGCAATAATAATTCTTAACCTTCTTTTGATACTTGAAGTTCAGTAGCGTGGATGAAACTCGCAGAGCAATATTGCATATGACTCGGAGCGTAGGTGTAGATCTAGAAGTATTTTATGCTGGTTAGCATTAAAATTTTGGGGAAACAATTATTGTAACATTGTAACATTCACAAACATGCGCAGAAAATGCATTTAGACTTGAAGACGAGTGACGTCATTAACCAGCTGCACGTGAAGTAGAGTGTTAGATATATACAAAATCGACGACATGAGGGGTCTTATATTAATAATCACGAGTAAATTATCCTTTTAGCGCTAACGAGATGTAATGCGAATAATAAATTGAATTAGACATCGAGTAATATATCCGTTGAGTGGTTATCAAGGTAGATGAGGACAAGTGATGGAATATAAGATGAATTATTAAAACATTTAAATGAGGAGTTAGATACTCAGAGATGAAATTACGAGAATTTGTGTACGCTGAGTGGTACCGTGCTCGGCTCTTGTTTGCTAAGTCCGTGGATCCCTCCTAAGCAGTCCACCCAGCTTTAAATGGGTGCTAGCGTCTGCTAGAGGTCAGAAATGAGACTTGGGGAAGGCTATACCCTTCAGATGTCATGCACTCCAAAGGGAATATATATATATATATATATATATATATATATATATATATATATATATATATATATATATATATATTATATATTGTCGTAGAGCTGAAGGAAGGAATGAAAGAAGGGGTTGACCAAGCGCTTTCGGGTGTTTCCCACACCTCCTCAGGGTCAAGTGATACGAAAAAATCTTTATTTGTGACAAAGACACCTCTGTGGCAGCAATACATAAACATAAAAACTACCGAACTACTATTCAAAAACTAATTGTCTAGAAATGTTGTGCACAAGTAGTTCATCCTGTTTGTACATCCCGGGGCTGCTGTTGATCAAATCTACGCGAGTTTTCTTTGTCATACATGACTCAACAATGCTTCTTTTCGTGATGTCTTGACAGAACATGATCTCTGTAGCTACTTTCCAATTCATGGTGTGGTTGCACTCATTCATATGTTGAAACACTGCTTGCAGTGTTCCCCGTTCTGACATTATATTTATGTAGTTGTAATCTTGTTTCGAGATCCTTTCCACTCTGTCCCACGTACTTTTTATTACACTGATTGTAAGGGTTCTCATATAAGCAACCATTCTTCTGTAGAGGGGAATTCCTGATTAACATGTTCTTAATTACATAGTTCTTAAAAATGACATTAACTTGAAATGGTCTCAACAGCCCAGGGATGGCCATAAACTGGTTACAGTATGGTAAAACAAGAAGGTTTTTCACATTAAAATCACTCCTATGACAAACTTCATAAAAAGTTTCTCTTGCTTTACAGAAAGCTCTGTCAATAAAATCACGAGGGTTTCTAAGGATTGTTGCAATGTCTCGGACCTTCCGAAGCTCAGCCTCGAGAAAGTCAGGGCAACTGACCCGCAGCCCTCTTAAAAACATAGACGAAAATACAATCATCTTCGTTCTTGGATGATGGTTTCAAACTATCATCCGAGAACAAAGATGATGGTATTTTTGTCTATGTTTTTAAGAGGGCTGCGGGTCAGTTGCCCTGACTTTCTCGAGGCTGGGCTTCGGAAGGTCCGAGATTGCAACAAACCTTAGAAACCCTCGTGATTTTATTGACAGAGCTTTCTGTAAAGCAAGAGAAACTTTTTATGAAGTTGGTCATAGGAGTGATTTCAATGTGAAAAACCTTGTTTTACCGTACTGTAACCAGTTTATGGTCATCCCTGGGCTGTTGAGACCATTTCAAGTTAATGTTGTTTTTAAGAACTATGTACTTAAGAACATGTTAATCAGGAATTCCCCTCTACAGAAGAATGGTTGCATATATGAGATCCCTTGCAATCAATGCAATAAAAAGTACGTGGGACAGTGTGGAAAGGATCTCGAAACAAGATTAAAACTACGTAAATATAATGTCAGAACGGGGAATACTGCAAGCAGTGTTTCAACATATGAATGAGTGCAACCACACCATGAATTGGAAAGTAGCTAAAGAGATCATGTTCTGTAAAGACATCACGAAAAGAAACATTGTTGAGTCATGTATGACAAAGAAAACTCGCGTAGATTTGATCAACAGCAGCCCCGGGATGTACAAACAGGATGAACTACTTGTGCACAACATTTTTAGACAATTAGTTTTTGAATAGTAGTTCGGTAGTTTTTATGTTTATGTATTGCTGCCACAGAGGTGCCTTTGTAACAAATAATGATTTTTTTGTATCACTTGACCGTGAGGAGGTGTGGGAAATACACGAAAGCGCTTAGTCAACTCCTTTCATTCCTTTCTCCAGCTCTATGACAACATAAAATATCGCAAGTTCTAGCGATAGATCGTCAATATATATATATATAATATATATATATATATATATATATATATATATATATATATATATATATATATATATATATATATATATATTTATAAATAAATATATATATATATATATATATATATATATATATAAATATATATATACATATATATATGTATATATATATATATACATATATATATATATATATATATATATATATATATATATATATATATATATATATATATATATTTATGAAGGCATTTTTATAATGTACTGTGTGGTTTCTTGTCTGCAAATGGCTGGTTAAAAATGGGAAGCTTGATTGTTTCAAGTTGTTTCTCCAATACCATCATATCTATGCCGTCGGCTGAAACATGACTGTATGTTTGTCTGTATGTATACAGTGTACTCCTATGAATCTTTACGCTCATTTTGTAATACAGTATATGTGTATTTGTGTGCGCGCTCGTGTGTGTGTGTGTGTGTGTGTGTGTGCAAGCAGACAGCCAACACACACATTGATTCATGCAGATAAGATGGGTTCCTAGAATTCCTCGTGAGACAGGCAGCTGCAGCAGCAGCAGAGACCAGCTGATAAGAACTTTTGTTTTCAGTTGGGAGACGCTGCGGTTCCTCTCCGTCTCTTAGCAAGATGAGGGAGAAAATGTAGCACTTGTAAAGCGGATTAAACTTGTGTCAATCCTACTTAGTATGGGTATCCTCTCAGGAGTGCGTGCGCGGCCACTCACGCGCTCACACGCGCACAGACACACACGCACATACACACACATATAGATAAACACTCGCAACTTTCTGGTACATCCTTTTATTTAGATTAGCATATCCCTGATCCCGTTTGATTGAAGTCGTCGTTTGTAATTGCTTTTTAGAAGTTAATTAGATGAATTAATTATAGTTAATCTGTCCTTTTGAGCAGTCCTGCGATACGCGCCATGTATGTTTCTAATCTCCGATGCTTTGAGAGATTATGATCTTATTTAGATTAATAATCAGATCTGTCGCAGTGATATCGCGTTCTCTTTTGTCCTACGGTGATTATATAGATTTAAAAGAGAATTTCCAAGAATTAGCGCCTGAAAATATCTTGAACTTAACGTTTTTTCCCTTCAGCTTCATCACTTCTAATCTGCTTTCCAAATTCATTTCGTTTTGTAAATCGGCCGGAAGGGTGAAATTAGTTTAAACGTACATTTGGAATAAAATCTAGACGGAAAGATTACTCCAAGGTGAATAAAATTAATTTTGTGGCTATTTTTCTGATTCGAAAAAATATTAAGTGCAATCCCGCCACATCTGCTACGGTGGAAGAAACTGGGTACTCTGTTTTGAAATTTGGTCTATGCTGCGCTCACTGTAGGCTAGAATGTTTTCTGGCTCTCTCTAGTATCTTACCGGCCAAACTCTGAAGCAGTTAGTCAGTAACTGATTTATTTGTCCCTACATTCTAGCGTCGGAAATTTGCTGAAACGAATGCGAGAAGTGATGTTAAGTGTATTAACGGTTGTGCGACTGCATTATATCGAACATTTGTGGACTCAGTTATACGCAAATACCGAAGGAAATATTGGTTACTTGGTGCAAATATTGGTAGCAAGATGCCAAAGGCGCCAGAAATCGCGATCTAGTGACTTTAGAGCTCTACTACATCTGCCAGTCATAAAAGATGTCAGCTGATTTTGAACTCTTGTTTGTTGTACACATTTAATTTCTATATGCTTGAGCATTATTTTCATGTAAGAAATTCCGATTTTCGGAAGCATTAATCTATAGGCTCAAGGTTCGTTGAAATTTATGCTGGCTGTGCCAGTCAATTAGCAATGGATAATTCATTGCCAAGCTGCGCAATTTCCTTCGTTCTTTTATAATTCAGCATCCTTTCAGTATAGCTGCTTTGACACTCTTATGAATGTCAGCATTTTTCAGTCTCTATATTTGTGTGTCTTTTTCATCCTCCCCAACTGACCCGTTTCACAGGATATGTTGCAACCCTTCTTCTGTTATCACAGTATTTCTCATTGTATGTTGCAGAGGTTTATCTTACTATTTAGTTTTATTTTCTTGAACTTCTTTTTCACCTGTTGTTATTTCCGACTTGCCCGAGGCAGAACTTAACATTTCCTACTGCCTATTTAAAGGATGCAAGGTTGAGGCCTCTTCATTTTCCAAGCAAAAGCATTTTTAGCTTGAATGGCTTTTGAATCATACATAAGTATGCTTATATTGTCTTTTGCAGGCGAGAGTTAAAATACATAGCGACTAAAGTGTTGACAGTATGCCTTCTTACGGACGCTGCAGAAAAACAGCTTGAGAATATCTATCAAAATTGTTTCACACTGAAATTTCAACAGAAGAGTCAGTAATCTTGCAACGAACGTCATGTAATTTCTCACAAGCGTAGAAAACAAAGGTTGAGACTTTATGAAAGTTAATACAGAGAGAATGTCTGAAAAGGGGA
>JANJGK010000003.1:90000-95000 GCA_039081455.1 Macrobrachium rosenbergii
AACCCTTGTTACAATGAAATATCCCATAAATGGCGGATGCACCAACAGCGATCACCTCTTCATACCCAGAGCATGCGAAAATGTAATTCAAGAACATTCTTGCCTCTCAGCTTGGGGTGAAATTCACCAAATGGTGAAGGACCTCCAGGTCTGCAGATGTATTTTCTGTACTGATGTTGTTTAAGATAGAGAAGATGGAAAACTTATACGCAGAACATAGGGTCCTGTGGTTATGTCTCTGGATAGGCGATGCACAGAAGAGAAGAAACATAAGCTAGTTGAAATGCTTCAGTACAAAAAAGTTAAATGTTACGGAGCTTGGCCAAACAGTGTGAAAGAGCTGGGTGTTCAGTGATGTGTCTGATAACAACGGCTGCATCTGGTGTCACTAAGAGATGAAGGGTATAGGGGAAGATGTAAACCCTGTTCTGCCATGAATGTTGCACGGAAGTGTGGAAGAGTGAAAATGAATTATTGTGCACTTTTTGTCAGAAACGTATTGTTATTAATTACTTTTTCACCCAAGCAAGTAAGGCAAGCAAAAACCTAAATACTATACATAAGTAAGCATAAATATGTTTACCTGCATTCAGTTTGATGGCTTAAAACTTACATATTTAAGAAACCACAAAATTGGTCCAGGTTCAAATTCTAAAAGTATTTTTCATCTTTGAGTAATAAGGTACAAAAACATATTAGTGATTTTGAGTTACTTACTGTATTTGCGAGAAAAAAAAACTCTTTTATGAAGAGTTATCGAGAAAGGTAAACAAATACGTTGTAAAAGGCCTTCCATTTCAGAAACCGGGTCATTCTTAAACTGTTCTTTACTGATATATCATGAAAACTTGGAGGAATTTGAGCGTTCAAAGATAATATTTATTTGTTAAAATAAAGGACAAAATCAGTTGGTGTCGGTCTTGAAAAATAACTGGGAATAGAAGCCCTTCGTCGGATACCCCGTAGACGGGTAAAGCCGTCAGTGCACCTCACGCAGTGCGCTGTACGCATTATTTAAGGTTCTTGACAACGATCCTTCGGCCCCTAGCTGCAACCTCTTTCATTCCTTTTACTGTAACTGCATTCATACTCTTCTCTCTCTCTCTCTCTCTCTCTCTCTCTCTCTCTCTCTCTCAACAATGGTGTTAGGTTTTCCATCTGTTATATCTTCAAGACCTTTTTAGTTTCAGTTTCCCCTTTCGGCGCTGAATGACCTCATAGGTCCCAGCGCTTGGCCTTTGGTCTAAATGTTATATTTCATTCCATTCCGTTCGTTTCATCGGAGACGCGATTTTAGAAAATGAGTAGCGCTCGAGAGTTAGGTCGAAGATTATACCTGCATAAAAATTAGAAAAAAAATAAGTTAGTCCATCACAGTTGGGAGCATCCGTTGGAGAGAACAGGTTCCGGGAAAATTACCAGTTAGGGAAGTAGCAGGTGTAGCTTCGTCAATATGACGTGAAATAAACACTCATTCGTGACATTTGAAACAGTCTTACAGATAGGACATAATAATAATAATAATAATAATAATAATAATAATAATAATAACAATAATAATAATAATAATAATAATAATAATAATAATAATAATAATAATAATAATAATAATTTCAGGCAGAAATAACGAGAGAGTTGTTTACTCACTAGGCAATAGCGGTAAATTTGATAATCGAAAACAAAAGTGGATATAGTAAGGCTGGTAACTAGGATATTTAGTTATGACCAACAAATTCAAGTCAATTTTGCGTGAAAATGTAAAAAAAGCATTTACTCGCATACATTATTTTACGTAAGACGAAGATCAATATAGATTTTATTGTAAGATCAAATTCGGATAATGCAGCGCTTTCGAAACTAAGCAGGTTTAATGAATTCCTTGATTATCATCGTCGTGATATTGTGTGTGCCAGCTCCTTGGCTCTATATTCTTAATTATTGAAATCGCATAACCTCGTGTTTTCCTTGTAATAAAAAAAAAGGTGGGGGAGCGAATTTATCACTTAGGTTAATAAGGTATGTTTTTATCCTTTTCCAATGTTCAATTTTCATAATGGATTTTGCCTTCGGATGCCTCTATCATCTATTGCCTTGCTGAAATATAATTTGTATGAAAGGTTATCATTTGAGTATATTCAGGCGTCGTTATTTAAGCGGCTTACCTGTATTCAATTAGATGTTCTGCCTTGTGTGTGTAATCTCAGGAACTTTATTAATTAAAACTTTAATTAATTTGTCTAATGGGTCCAGATAATCTTTTAAGAGACTAGAGGCTGCATTACGCTAACCAAAGTCATCACATTTACCCCGAATGAATCCACTAATTGAAGTATATTATTTGGCTTTGAGATCTACGCTCTGATTGGCGGATCCCCGCGATCGTTGTGGGTGGAGCTGGCCAATGGGACGGCGTTTTCTGGTGCCGTTTTCTTCACCTGGAAATGTTGTTGGATCACTCGCGGGTCTTTCACGGATGGATAACAAATGGCTCCCTTACCTCATTGATTTTGTTAAGGAAAAGGCTTCTTTTTCCACACTCGTCGTGTCGTCGGATAAAACTTGCGTGTAGTTGAAGGGGAAGTTTTGCTGTTTGTGAGAAGTCATTATATTCGTATTAAAATAGCTGAGCTCTCTTGCTTATTAGGTGTTGGATATAATGCTCATTTACATTCCTGTCCTAGTTTTGTGGGGAATGAGACCGAAGTAGATATTTATGGAAGTGATGATGGCAATAATTGTTGCAATGAAATAACTGAACATTATATAGTAACTATCTGAGTTAAATCTACGAACTGAATACGTGAACTTTGCGTCAAATAAAATGAAGTCATGCAAACTTTCTAGTGATTTCCAAAACCTTTTCTTATTGATCTACTTGATGAAGAAATAGTTAAAAAAAAAAAGCTTGTTTTATAGAATCACTCAAAACTGAGATTGTTGAATGCACTGGCAATTTATATGGTAATGTCTTCCAAACTTACAGTGGTGAACGAATCCAGTTATGCTTAAGTATAGTTCTTAATGTCGATATTCCAATAGGAAATTGCATGCTGATAAGGAAATTTATTTTTCTATATACTTTCGATGATGATGATCTCTCATCCATTACATATATACGAGTATATATATATATATATATATATATATATATATATATATATATATATATATATATATATATATATATATATATATATATATATATATATATATATATATAAGGCAGCCCATACAAACTCCAAAATGTGGAAAATAAAGGCTGTATTTCAGAGACCAAACTGTGTCTCTCCTCAGGCAAATAGTGAATGAGAAAAAGTTACAGAAAAGCGGTATTTATACCAGAAGATCCATAGGTCAGCCATTAAGTCACTCCAGTTGACAATTTCTCTTTAATCTTCATAATCGCTGGTTGGAGGAAGATTTTTATCTATGATATCTGAATCCCAGGCGCCTCTTGAGAGACTCATTGCATTTCTTTGTGTAATCAAGGCTGATTCCACCATCTGGCTTTTGAACCGACAATTGCTTCTATAAATTATACGAGACATATTCCAGTTTATTCTGTGGTTATGGTTATTTATGTGGTTAAAAATAGCTGAGCTCTGTTGTCCGTACCTAACTGAACGTTTATGCTGTATTAATCTTTGGGGAGTGATTTGCTTGTGAAATCGAAATAAGGTTGGTCGCAATTGAGGCAAGGGATTTCGTAAACTCCTTTGTCTTTGGGGACTGGTTTTTGTGGGACGTTAATCAGGGATTTGGCTAAGGTATTTGGGTAGGTAAAAGCAAAAGCAAAAGGGTTTGCTTTGTGGATCGATTTCTCAATTAAATGGTCAGGGTACTTTAAAGGTGACAGGTGCTTACGGATTAGTTCAATTTCCTTTTCCAGAAGATCCAGTTTTATAGCTATCATGACATCTCTATCAAAATTAGTGTACCCACCAATTTAGTCTTAAGAGCCTTACGGATTTGCTCCCCTGATCTCCTGGAAAAGGAAATTGAATAACCCGTAAGCAGCTGTCATCTTTAAAGTACCCTGACCATTTAATTGAGAAATCGATCCACAAAGCAAACACTATTTTCTACCGTCCCCCAAAAACCAACACCAGAGAGACGCCCAACAATAAAATGAAAATCCCACACCTGGACATGATTAAGACGTTGACACAGACACTTGGAAACTCTAACCCTTTTGCCTTTACCTACCCAAATAATTTAGCCAAATCCCTTATTAACGTCCAACAAAAACCAGTCCTCAAAGACACAGGAGTTCACGAAATCCCTCCCCTCGATTGTGACCAATCTTATATCGGTTTCACAGGCAAATCACTCCCCCAAAGATTAATACAGCATAAACGTTCAGTTAGGTACGGACAACAGAGCTCAGCTATTTTTAACAACATACATCACCATAACCACAGAATAAACTAGAATATGTCTCGTATAATTTATAACAGCAATTGTCGGCTCAAAAGCCAGATGGTGGAATCAGCCTTGATTAAAAAAAGAAATGCAACGAATCTCTCAAGAGGCGCCTGGGATTCACATGTTATAGATAAAATATTCCTCCAACCAGCGATTAAGAAGATTAAAGAGAAATTATCAAATGGAGTGACTTAATGGCTGACTTATGGACCTTCTGGTATAAATACCGCTTTTCTGTAGCTTTTCTCATTCATATTATGCCTGAGGAGAGAGACAGTTTGGTCTCTGAAATACATTCTATATTTTCCACATTTTGGCGTTCCTATGGGCTCCCGTCTATTTGATAGAATTCTGTTTTAATATAAAATATTTCACAGCCATATATATATATATATATATATATATATATATATATATATATATATATATATAGAATATTGTTTTAATAGAAAATATTTCACAGCCATATGTATACGAGTATATACGTATATATTTATATGGCTGTGAAATATTTTCTATTAAAACAATATTCTATATATATATATATATATATATATATATATATATATATATAT
>JANJGK010000003.1:100000-104982 GCA_039081455.1 Macrobrachium rosenbergii
ATACTAAATCACCAGCAACAGTTCGTAAAAAACTTGAATATGATGTCATTGCATTGTGTTTTACCTTAGAACAGCATGGAAAACATGGCTCCATTTCAGAAAAGGGACACAGCTTATGCTTCGAAGAAAAGGAATATAACATGTTTTCATAAACAAAGATTCCAGCTTCTGTGTCGAGCAACGTCAAGTAATCTTTTACAAAGGACCATGTTCTGAAAACAAATTGAACTATTGATCTTATGCATCTGTAATAGACCACACTATTTTAAAATGGTTATAGTTTTTAAATCATTGTTGATGGTTGATAGAAGGCCACAGTACTTATCGTCGAGAGTAAGTGAAAGTTATAAATGGGGTAAGTAACAAGGCGAACGATATTGTAAAAATGCATTCCTATGTTGCTGTATGGTGAATGTTGGGCTGAAGGAGTTTGCGTTTCTGTACGTTTTAAAAAGACTAGCAGGACTCTTTCTTATTAGTACAAGCTTCCACATACCAGAAGCTCATAAATCAGAACGAAGACAATGACCCATAAATAACAAATAAATAAAGATCGATGGCTGTGTATGAAGCGCGCAAGTACGAGGGTATGTCTACAGTTTACACACAATCTCTCTCTCTCTCTCTCTCTCTCTCTTTAAGTGATATATATATATATATATATATATATATATATATATATATATATATATATATATATATATATGCATATTATATATGTATACTGTATATATATACATATATATCTCTCATTTAACCTAAGAAAGAAATTATTACCTGGTGAATAGTCAGCTGTGGTGAGCTGCTGTTTAAAAAAGGGTATTTTACTATCAACGTCACCCCGAAAGACTTGACGAGAACTGGAAGATTAATACTCTCTGAAGGGACCCCCACTAAGGGAAGAAGTTAGTGTATTTATAGATGTACAGTATATATATATATATATGTGTGTGTATGTACATATATATGTATATATATATGTATATATATGTATGTATATATGTGTGTGTGTATACGCGATTGTATTGTGCCCTACCATTACGGTTGCATTGTACAATGGTTGTTTTATACAATGTTCCCTTATTTATGAAGGTGAGCCAAGTCATCCATAAGTGTGGTATATGCATGATCTCTCAAGATAGAGCCTTAGTATGTTAAAAATTATTCTCATATAGATCCAGTTCACGACTTGGCTGCCCGAATAGTAAGTAAGATAGGAAATCATTTATATTACTCGGAGTTTTTACATTAGGAAGAATTCTCTCTCTCTCTCTCTCTCTCTCTCTCTCTCTCTCTCTCTCTCTCTCTCTCTCTCTCTCTCTCTCTCTCTCTCTTTCTCTCTCTCTCTCTCTCACATCTTGTTCCACTGAAAATGCTTGCAATTTTTAATGCTTGGTTCTTTTGCTTCCAGTAAACTGAAATCAAAATTTGAAGTGGGAAGGGACGCCATTCTTATAGTTCCTTTTCGTCAGCTTGCAGTTTTTGCAAGTATATAAATATCTCTTACGTCCTACGTTTTTCTTGCCTCTATCCTTTTAAAGTGAGTTTTCAGGTTTTCATTGGTTAGTTGTTTATTTCATTAATTTAGACACGTTGTTATTATTCATAATGAACATACATTTTATGCGACAATACAAGGCTTTGAACTTGCATGTATGTGGTTTTTAATTAAACAAAATCAGATGCCCTTTTTTGTCTTTAGACTGGGCGTAAAACACTTAGTTTTATATCCATGATATTTCTACTTACAGTGTATCATATACTTCCTTGCATGTTTATTACATGAATATATTATGGATTGACGAATTCAGTAGTCAAGTACGCCATTTTATATTATCCTTTCAGCGTAATTTAACATTATAATTGCTCATCATATGAATCATTGCAGCAAAGACTCTCACTAGCTTCTTTTGGAATAAGTGAATGAAGTTCTCTGAATTCAGAAGACTTGGGATAGACGTATTGCTTTCCCTTTTGAACAGGATTGTCAGGTAAAAATACTGCTTTCATATTGTCCTCGTTTTTTTTATAATTATACTACTTCGAGTGGAGACAATAGGAAATCAATTCAGTCGTTGTTTGTTAAATTTTACATAAAAGAGATAGTTCTTGAACAGATTCTCATTAGGAGGAAAAAGATAGTTACCAAGTTTTCTGGAGTGAGATGAACACCTCATTAATTTTGTAATGAAAAAAATTAGTTGGAAGAGCAATGATCGACAACTGATAGACTTTGAATATTCAGATGATGATGTAATCAGCAAAACGCCTCAAGATTTACCAAGGTTTCTTAATAGAAGGCATTATATATCAAGAGAGATGGGAATTAAGATCAGTTTAAGGAGGACAGATACAATGATAACAGAGTCTGCACAAAGGGATGAAACAACACTAACTGGAGAAAGGATAATGAGGAACAGTAATACCCAACACAGGTTTCTTGAATGGGAATTTGGCGAAGGACTGAAACAAAGCAAATCAAACAATGGCCACTGTCGGTGGTAAGATTTGTAAATCCAGTATATTGGAACTGCAAACGAAAGTAAGATTATACTTTAGTTTAGTACGATCTGTATCACTAAAAGAACGTGAATCTGGGTTAACCAATGAAGATGTATCTAAAAGATTTTGTCATTTGTCAATCTAAGAAATAGGCCTTAAGAAAAATATTAGAAGTCAGATGGCAGTAGTATAGAGTAAGAGATGATACCATACGTTAAATAACATATGTACATAATGATGCATGGGAGATGCAGATGGCTTGGACATATCCTTCTCACCACCCCATGGAAAACAGCAAGTGACAACGTCAGCTGGGCTCCTTTGAGCACCAGCGAGTTGAGGGACTCAAACTTACTTAGATAAGAACCATGAGACGGGAGGCTGGAGATGAGTGGAGATTGTTGGAAATGAAAGAACAGAAATTGCATGGTTGGGGAATTTCACAAAAGCCGTTGGTGTCGCATGGCGTTGGAGGCAATGATATAATTTTAATAGATGTTGAAACATAGAACTAAGCTCAGAACTTGATTAGAAGCTGAAATAATCCAAAGAATTATATGAACTATTTTTAAATTTGTTAAATTTATTAGACGAAAAGTATACCCAACATGGAATGATCATGAGAATAAAGAATTCATTCTTCCATTCCTCATCAGATAAAGCGCGTTCTTTCTATTACAAATAATTAGTTAAAAATATACCTGTGCACTAAAATGACCCTACACACTTCCAGGATTGTTCGACAACCTTGCAAGATGCCTGCACCATCTTCTCAATATATTTAATCTCATAAAAACAGACATGCTAATATTCTTTGTTCATTTTCACTGATTCATAATCATTCTCTTGGTTGTGCGTTTACTGTTTTGTAAAGGTTGCTTGTCACGGGATCGCGCTGTAAATTTACAGAATTATTATTGGGAATTTTAAAGCAGCAGCAGTTACAATTTGCGAGGATATTAAGATGTTCTTTGTAAATTTGGCAGTATTTATTACATTTGTTTTTTTTTTTTTTATTCGTCTTCATATCGGTAGATATTGCAAAAGTGTGATATTTATATTTTCAGTCTCTCATTCAAGCTCTATATTATATTTATCCTCATTTAAACCATATATTATTCTTAGCCTCTCCTCATTTAAATAAAACCTGTGAACAAGTAAAAGATGTGCCAAAGTTTCCTCGGCGCAATCGAGTTTTCATATAGTTCTTCATTGGAGGGATGGGTAGAGCTCTCGGCTAGCACCCTGTTGGCCCAGCGTTCGTCTCTCCGACCGGCCAATGAAGAATTAGAGGAAATTATTTCTGGTGATAGAAATTCATTTCTCGTCATAATGTGGTTCGGATTCCACAATAAGCTGTAGGTCCCGTTGCTAGGTAACCAGTTGGTTCATAGCCACGTAAAATAAATCTAATCCTTCGGGCCAGCCCTAGGAGAGCTGTTAATCAGTTCAGTGGTTTGGTTAAACTAAGATATACTTTTTTTTGTACAGCGTATAATGCTGTATGAAACTCTCAGCCACGACCCATGAAACTCTCACCGCAGCCCATGAAACTTTCAGCCACGGCCCGGTGGTGGCCTGTATTGTTGGTACCTATAGCGGTGCCGGACGCATGATCATGGCTAAATGTATCCTTAAATAAAATAAAAACTACCGCGGCTAGAGGGCTGCAGTTTGATAAGTTTCATGATTGGAGGGTGGATGATCATACCAATTTGCAACCCTCTATCCTCAGTGGCTTTTAAGATCTGAGAGCGGACAGAAAAAGTACGGACGGACAGACAAACGACCATCTCATTAGTTTTCTTTTACAGAAAACTAAAACCAAATCTGCCATGTCAAGAAAACTCAGTTTTATATATTTTCCAGAAATGTTTTTTCTGTGTAAAAAGATGTAAAGAAAACTAATGACTTCCGATTGCAATTGTATTTCTGCGAAATGTCTTGTGACACCGATTGCATTCAGTCTTCTAATAAGATGGTATTTTGTTAGTAAACAACATTCCTTCTTTGTTGACAGTTTGCCGGTAAGCGTTAGCAGTTTAAGGCCGTTCGGATCGTGTTAACCTCTGTAATGTTACAGAGAATTGCTATTACTTTGCCACAATATGCTTGCTTTCGTACATAACAGAAGTGAAGTTTGTTTGGTGTGTGACAGGTTTCGAAGGGTGTGCTGTAATGAATGGCTTTTTTGTTTTCCTAGTCAACACACTGGAGGCATTACTTAAGGTTCTTTGCGGCGTCCCTTCGGCCCCTAGCTGCAACCCCTTTCGTTCCTGTTACTGTACCTCCTTTCATATTCTCTTTCTTCCACCTAACTTTCCACCCTCTCCTAACAATTGATTCATATTGCAGCTGCGAGGTTTTCCTCCTGTTACAACTTGCAAACCTTTATACTATCAATTTCCGCTTCAGGGCTGAATGACCTCGTAGGTCCTAGCGCTTGGCCTTTGGCCTAAATTTTATATTCTTGTATGTTT
>JANJGK010000003.1:105082-107582 GCA_039081455.1 Macrobrachium rosenbergii
GGAAGCCTGCGTATTTTTCACCAGAAACTGACGAACAAGAATCGGAAAATACTCCGCCGGTATGAAGATACCCGCAAGAAACTTATTGATGCCAGTAAAGCAATTGCTTTTAACGAATATATATATATATATATATATATATATATATATATATATATATATATATATATAATATATATATATATATATATATATATATATATATATATATATATATATATATATATATATATATATATATATATATATATATATATATATATATATATATATATATATATATATATATATATATATATATATATAATATATATATATATATGAATGTATATAACCATGTAGGGAAATACACGATATATAGAAACTTCATACAAGTTACAAATATGAATATCATCCATTTATATCCACGTGTAAATGCGCTTTACCATTATCTGTATGAGATCTTCGAAAGGGCTTTCAAATACAAGCTAAGGGACATGAGGAATCAGTTGTCAAGTCTTTGGTATTTCCTTTTTGATAATTCACTACCTGAGATAATCCTGCTTAGGTGAGTCAAGGTTGTAAACATCGTCTCAGGTCAGAAAGGATATGAACCACACCTATATTTGTTCTTTCACGGTAGCGTCTGTCTCTTTCAATTTATTTTACTTTTTTCTTATTTCTTGAAATAAGGACTTGTACTCCTATTTTTTTTCAAATGCGTTGTGGTTCTCTCTCTCTCTCTCTCTCTCTCTCTCTCTCTCTCTCTCTCTCTCTCTCTCTCTCTCTCTCTCTCTCTCTCGTTGAAGTTATAAATGCGGTCACTTTTCGACGGTGTTAGGAACAAGGAGATTTCTTATTGCTGATCCTCCACCTGGTGTGGCCAAGGGTGTGACCTTGGGTGTGGCCAACCCTCCCCGGCAACCGAAAATTTCCACGTGGCCTTTTGTTTACGGGTAAGGAATGTATGACCGTACACACGGAATATGTTATATATATATATATATATATATATATATATATATATATATATATATATATATATATATATATATATATATATATATATATATATATATATATATATATATATATATATATATGTGTGTGTGTGTGTGTGTGTGTGTGTGTGTGTGTGTGTGTGTGTGTGTGTGTGTGTGTGTGTTTTATCATATACCATAAATATTTTTTTCCTTTTGAGATGCATCGTAATAGACAGTATAGTTGGTATAAATGTTTTTTGGGAACTGCATACACTATATATAAATTTCTTATTTTTGCAAAAACTTTTTTAATTGTAATAAATTCATATGTTCACAAAGAGTGTCAAACGTAAGGAATACAGTAGTTTGATCATTCTAAAACAGACTAGCTTGAAGCCTTCTAAACATAGAGATTATATTTTATACCCTTTCAAAGTAAAATGATTTTTAAATGAATAAAAGTTCCCTTTTTTTCTCTTTCAGAGTGGTCTATATATATATGTTTAATTTTCAATGAAGTATTCATTCCTCTTAGAGGTGTAAATCATACAGACGTCTAATACTTTGGTTTTATTTATACTAATAATAATAATAATAATAATAATAATAATAATAATAATAATAATAATGATAATAATAATAATAATAATAATAATAATAATAATAATAATAATAATAATAATAATAATAATAATAATAATAATAATATTTTAAGTACGCAATAACATGTAAAGAAATGTATTTCTTATTTCTAATAACAAAAATAATAGATAACAAAGAATTCTATTGCAGGATTTCTGCAAAATTAAGTATATTTCTTTTTGTAATCTTTTTTTGTATGGTAAGCTTCAAAGCACTCGGGGTGCATTGCAGGTTGCCTGGTACAAGTTTTACAATAATATTTTGTTTCTTTCCGGCCACCAGGTCCACGTCTATCACTACATACAATGCATTCGACGGAATGTTTCCTTTCTTGTTTGGTAATAATATGCAGCTTTCCATTCAACCTTTCCTCATCATCAGATGTGCCTCTTCTTCCATTTTGAGCCGCATTCCTTACGTTTCCCACCAATTCTTTTACCAATTCTTTCCGGAATTGAAGATGCGTTAATACCCTCAGCCCTTTTGACTTCATATGAATACGATGGAGAATGAAACTGTTCACTATGGCTACTTCCAAAAGAAAAAAATAAACTTTCCTCCACCACTTCAATGATTTTTGTAAGAAACAATATGAAGATATGTAATGATCTGCACGATCCACTCCTCCCATGTTAGAAGTATATTCGGAAACCATCACTGGTTTTTCAATAACTTGTTCCACATTCCCTTTCATAATACGGCGATGTTGGGCGGTTTTTGCAGTATGGTATGTAGAGCACACAGTGACGTCCCTCTTATCTTTCCAAGCTAGAATGTGGCACCGCTTGTTTTTCACATAGGACCTTACTGCTCCTTCCGATGATCTTTTTCTTTTCTTCACTTGAGGGGGAAGGCCTTTCCTATTCGTATTTATCGTTCCGGTGATGTGGATTTTT
>JANJGK010000003.1:312582-320082 GCA_039081455.1 Macrobrachium rosenbergii
TTTATGGAAAGCTTTGTTTTGGTTTCGTTAGTTTGAGCCTCCTCCCCGCTCGTTAAAGTGTTTGAACTATCGTATTAACGATTGTGGTCTTTTGTTTACCTTTTCTTGAGAGTGGTGCGACTCCCGTGTGGTGACGATTGGAGGGCGGTGTTTTGTCTGAACAGTTCGGGCCGTACTTTGCTTCCTGAAACATCTGCAGTTGGCGTTTAGTGGATTACTCCTTGAAACCAGAAATTGTTTTTGAAGCTGCCCTTCGCAGGTACAGTTCTGTCACCTGCGACGTCTTGTGTCCTGTAGCTGTCGCAGCTGTCTTTGTCACCTGCGACTTTGTCGTGCTGCCACCTTGGTGGATATCCTTGTCCAAGGAGTTGGGTGCCGTCGCTTTTTCCCGGTACTCCCGGAGTTTTGAGCAGCTTTCTATGATAATTTCAAGGACGCCCTTATAAGCTGCAGTTGAAGGAGCAATCTGGCTCGTGAGGTGGCAAGTAGGGAGAAAAGCACCAGGTAGGAGTCTGTTTTTGTGTTGGCCGGGCAAGATCGCCACCAGCTTCCCCCTCATCTGTGGTTACCTGTGTGTTCGTCCCCTCTCCTGTTAGCTGAGTCCAGTTGTGTTGAGAACACGGCCTCCCTTAAGGCGATAAGTTTATTTTGGATCACGGCTTTTCGTCTCTGAGTGAGGAGGTTTGAACTGTGTAATTATAATTCTATTTTACTATCTTTAAGTTTATATATATATATATATATATATATATATATATATATATATATATATATATATATATATATATATATATATATATATATATACGTATATTGTTACGATAATTCTATATTTAGTTTTAGTCGGTGTGTGTTTAGATTGTAATTTGTAGGTAGGAATTTAAGTGTTTTCTCTCTTTTTCGACCTTTTCCTTCTTTCCTCCATTTTTAGATATTGGTATTTATTGGTATTAAGTTTGGGTCTGGCCAACCTCTGAAAAACACATTATTTTTGTCAGTTTTTTTTTTATTTGTGCATCTCTTCTTTTATTATCATTTCTGTCTAGGGTTTAGCTCTTTAGCTGTTAGGTTATCCCACGGGATAAATTAAGGACTAGTGTGAGTCCTAGGTACTTGCAAAATTGACTTGGTTTTTTTTTTTTTTGCTTGTTAATAAATATTATTGAGTTTTCCCGGGTGTTTTCGTTTTCCATTGACCATTGTCTGCCAGTTACCTGTGTACATCACTGAGCATACCTAAAGTTTAATTAGAGTGCACAAAAGACCTGCACCACGGCCCAAACAGGGTCTTAAGAGTGGCGACCGTGACAGGATAGATTGCTCAGGGGTACTTGGTGGTTCTGGTCTGTGGAGCGACGCTGGGGTGATCTTTGTAATATTTATTATTTTGTAGTTTTTGCCTTTCTCCTTGATTTCTTTGTTTTTGTTAAGATGGAAGAGTTTGTCTTTGATCCAGCTGAATTTTTGGGGTCAGCTGACTGTATAAAGTATTTGTCTATTTTAAGTAAAAAACATTTGGTATCTTGTGCCCAGTGGTTAGGAGTCCCGCTGAAGGCGGCGGACACTAAGAAGGAATTATTGGTGGTGGTTAGGGATAGGATTTCTCAGGGTTTGGCTGAAGCGGAGCATTTGGTTAGTGGAGAGGAAAGTGATGGTGAAGGTAGTCTGTTTAGTAATGGTTCTGAGGAGGACAAGTTGAGTATGAGAGCAGGTTTGACTTTGTTTGAGGATCCTCCCCGTACCGGTATTATTTATGAAGGTCCCGCCAATTTACCTAGGTCTAATGTATCTACTAATCCTTTTTTGCCTCCCCCAAATCCTGCTCCAGTTGAACCTCTGGCTTCTGATCATATTTTGGGAGCGTCTGAGGAGGAGGTGGAATATAAATTAATTTGTAAAAGGATTGAGTTGAAGAAAATAGAGTTTGAGGAGAACGAGAGGATGAGGCGTCACGAGTTGGAGATGGCAAAAATAAATGTGGAAATGGCTAAGCTGCAGGGGTCAAATATGGTCAGTTCCCCTAAGAGTACTTATAATGATAAATTTAATTTAGGTGCGGCACTAAAATTGGTGCCTGTCTTTGACGAAAAGAATGTCCCGGAGTTCTTTAAGGCATTTGAACGTGTCGCCACCCGGTTGTCCTGGCCCACCGAGATGTGGACAGTGTTGATACAGTGTAGGTTGGTGGGTAAGGCAATCAGGGTGTACAATGCCTTGGAGGAAGGAATTGCTCTGGACTACCAAAAGGTTAAATCTTTAATTCTCAAATCTTATGACTTGGTCCCCGAGGCCTACCGCCTCAAGTTTAGAACTATCCTAAACACCCTTCTCAGAGCTTTGTTGAGTTTGCTAGGGTCAAGGAAGAACAGTTCGATGACTGGCTGAAGAGCCGTCAGGTAGTTTCTTTCGCTGCATTGAGGGAATTGTTGCTCCTTGAAGAGTTCAAAAAGGCCTGTAGTAGGGAGTTGAGGGTCCACCTTGAGGAGGTCTAGGCGGTGAAATTGAGTAGTGCCGCTCAGTTGGCGGATGAATATGTGTTAACGCATCGTGCTGGAAATAGTAACTTTGGTTATAAAGTTTTGAATAATCCCTCTTCGCGGGTTAACAGTAATGGAAGGAGAGGAGAAACCTCTTCGTCTTCCTTCAATATTCCCAAAGTTGTGGATAACAATTCTTTTCCAGGTAATAGGAGTATTGGTGGAGTCTCAGGAGGGCTTCCTTCTTCTCGGGTCTTTGTTAACAGAGGTAGCAATAATAATAATAACAATAATAATGATAATAGAGGCACTGGACGTAGAGGAACCTGTTTCTGGTGTGACAAACCTGGTCATTTCCAGAACCAGTGTAATGCCCGTAGGAGGTATCTCCAGAGGAATGGACAGAACCCAATTTCTTGAATTTCCAACAGGTCTAGTTCTAATGATAATAAGGCTGAGAAGATAGTAGTAGTTAGCAGTAGTGTTGATGATAGTAGCAGTAGTTCATCTCCTAGCAATAAGTTGTGACTTCAATTTGACAAGTATGTGTGGCCAGGTAAAATAATTCATGGATCTAAAACTATCAAGGTAAAGTTTTAGAGGGACACTGGTTCAGCTCGGTCTCTGGTATTGAGTGAGACCCTAAATGGTTTAAAAGTGTGTTCAGGTAATTACGTTGTTCTGGGAGGGTTCCCGAACACTGTTGTTTCTGCTCCGTTGGTGGATGTCAGGTTATCTTTTCCTGGATACGATAGTGTTACCGAGTTGGCCGTTGTCGATAGTCTCCCCATCCCTGGTATTGATGGTATTTTGGGCAATGATATGCTCAATAGCGAAGGTCAGGAATTATTTCCTATATTGTCCATTCATGCCAGCCCTGTAGCTGTCACAACCCGTGCTGCAGCAAGAGCTGCGGATTTAATTAATGATGATGATGACTTGATGATTAGTAGATTAGAAGTAGATATAGAAAGGCCCGGGTCAGTAGATAGTAGTAGTAATAATGATATTGTTAGTGTTTTGAAATCTGATTGGGACCGTTTAGCTTTTATTGAAGCCCAGAAAAAAGAGTTTGACTTTCATTTAGGTGATGTTGATGATTTGACCAAGCCTCGGTTTTGCCTAATTAAAGATTTGTTATACAGGATTAGTCGACCACCCACTGATGATCTGAGCAAGACGTCTCGGATTGAGCAAATCGTAGTCCCTTCTCAGTTCCGTGAATCAGTAATGAGTCTCGCTCACGATAATTTCTTTTCAGGTCATTTTGGTGTGTGGAAAACTTTTCGAATGTTGGCACAATATTTTTGGTGGCCTGGTTTGAAATCATCTGTGAAGCAATTCGTAAAGGAATGTGAGGTTTGTCAGGTTATGGGAAAACCTAATCAAGTTATTCCCAAAGCCCCTTTAAATCCTATTCCTGCCATAGGAGAACCGTTCTCGGAATTGGTGATAGATGTGGTTGGTCCCTTACCCAAAACTAAATCTGGTTATGTTTATTTATTAACAATTATGGATAGAGCCTCTAGGTTTCCTGAAGCTTTCCCTATGAGACGAATAACCTCTAAAATAGTTTTTGAAAAATTAATGGATTTCTTTTCTAGGTATGGTCTCCCTCGGGTTATTCAGACCGATTGTGGTACGAATTTCACGAGTAAGGTATTTAGGGGTAAATGTGCTGAACTGGCCATTCAGCACATTACCAGCGTACCTTATCATCCGGAGAGTCAAGGAGTCGTGGAGAGGTTTCACCAGACACTCAAATCCATTCTGAAGAAACATTGTTATGAACATGGTAATGAATGGGATAAGGCACTCCCATTTGCCCTCTTTGCTCTGAGGAATCATCCTAATGCCTCAACAGGTGTAGCTCCCTTCGAGCTGGTATTCGGACATAAGGTACGTGGTCCATTAGAAATTTTTAGCGAGAAGCTAGTGTCCGATCGAAGGGGAGATGTCAAAATTGGAGAGTTTGTGGAGGATTTGAAGAAGAGGTTATTTAGTGCGTGGAAGTTTGCACGTGATAATTTGAGTTATTCCCAGATGGTAATGAAAACTAATTTTGACAGGAAAACTAAAGCTCGTTCCTTTGAGCCCGGAGAACTGGTTTTGGTTTTGAGTATGGACCCGGACAATTTTCTTGAACCAAGGTATAAGGGTCCATGGAAGGTATTGAGGAAATTGTCTGAGGTCAATTACGAAATTGAAGCTCCGGGTTCAAGCAGGAAGTGTAAAATTTTTCATATTAATAGGCTAAAACCATATCACTGTAAGAGTGTTGATCCTCTGGCAGTTGTTTATGAGCCGGGATCTGTGACTGAGGAACTTCCTCCTGAGGTTTCAGATGATTTAGTGTGTCATGTATCTTCAGATGCTCTTTTTGCTAATGTACAAAATTTAGAAGTTTTGCAGGAAGGTCTGGAACACTTAGATGTTAATCAGAGACAGGATATACTTAATTTAATTTATTCCTTTCCAGATTTATTCCAGGATTCCCCTGGTCGTACTAATTTCCTACAGCATGATGTGGATGTAGGTAGTGCCCCCCCCCCCCAGTTAAACAAAGTATTTATCGGTTGAATCCAGTGAAAAGGGATATAGTCGATAAGGAGATTAAGTATATGTTGGAGCACGACCTCATTCAACCATCCGTTAGTCCTTGGAGCTCCCCTATAGTTCTAGTTAAAAAGGCTGACGGTAAGTTCCGCATGTGTGTGGACTATCGGAAGGTTAATGCTCACACAAAGAATGACTCATTTCCTTTGCCTCGTATAGATGATTGCCTCGACCAGATAGGATCAGCCAAATTTATTACTAAGCTCGATTTGCTGAAGGGTTATTGGCAGGTTCCGTTATCTGATCGAGCCCGTGAGATCTCTGCATTTGTTACTCCCTTTGGTTTATATGAATGTAGGGTGATGCCATTCGGGATGAAAAATGCAGCGTGCACTTTTCAGAGGCTTATGAATAGGGTCATTTGTGGTTTAGAAGGAACTGAAATTTATATTGATGATTTGGTGGTATATAGTAATGACTGGCGTACGCATTTGGTAAGATTGCGTAAGGTATTTGAGGCCCTTAGGTCTGCTGGTTTGGTTATTAATTTAGCCAAGTGTGAATTTGGTAAGGCTAAGGTTTGTTATTTGGGTCACGAGGTTGGTTTGGGTCAGGTGGCTCCGAAACAAGCTAACCTCGAGGCTATTATTAATTTGAAGAGGCCAGGTAATATTAGAGAGGTGAGAAGAGTTCTTGGTATGTTAGGTTACTACAGGAGGTTCCTGCGAAATTTCTCAGACCTTGCTCAGCCTCTTACTAAACTTTTAGAGAAGGGTCAAAAGTTTTGTTGGTCTAATCAATGTGAGGAAGCTTTTAATAAGCTTAAAACAGTTCTAATTTCTAAACCTATTTTGACTTCCCCAGATTTTCAGAAACCTTATATAATAGCTGTTGATGCCAGTGACATTGGCATTGGTGGTGTCCTTTTCCAAAGGGATGATGAAGGTGAGGTACACCCTATATCTTATTTTAGCCGAAAGTTGTTGCCGGTTGAAAGGCGGTACTCAACCATAGAGAAAGAAGCTCTTGCTTTGGTCCGTACCCTGATGCATTACAAACCTTATGTGACTAATTTTTCTCTTCCTATAGAGATCTGGACCGATCATAATCCGCTTGTTTTCATTGAACGTATGAAAGGAGCCAATCAGAGGATCTTGCGTTGGGCTCTCTTGCTTCAGGAATTCAAGCTGGTAATTAAACATATAAAGGGGTCTGAAAATAAGATTCCTGACGCTCTCTCACGAATTTGAAATGTTTGCCTCCCCTCCCTCGTACGCTGACCTGCTCGTTTCTCCTGTGGGTTTGTATAAAAACAGTTTTTGGTATATTGTAAGTTGATATGTGTGCACGTGAATTTCTTTAGTTTAAAATTTGTAAGTTTGTTTTCTTGAGTTTTGTGACTCGGATTGGGTTGTTCTGGTTGGACGTTTATGTTTGATGCATTGTGTGAAGGTTGGATCCGATCTGTGTAAACTTTCTTGTTGTCGTACATAGCTTAGATAGGTCACGGGCTCACGGGTCTGTAGCACAACACAGCCGTTTTTTAGGCGCTACAGGCTGGTGTATGAGTGGTGACCTAGACTGAGTTAAGGTTAATCTATTAAGGTTTTGGTCTTTATTTTCGTTTGACTAATATTTATGTTTTCAGAATAATTTAACCAGGTCACGGGCTCACGAGTCTGTAGCACAGCATGGCCGTTTTTTAGGCGCTACAGGCTGGTGTATGAGTGGTGACCTTGGTTGAGGTAGCACTGTCCCCATGGTGGTCGCATTATATTATTGTTGTCGGTTATCTAGGTTTAGTCTTAAGTTATTTATCTCCAAGGTACGAAGTTTTTTTTAAGTTTAGTGTATAAATCTAGTTTTATTTTTAGGCCATTAACTTTAGTCCTGTTCTGTTGTTGTATTTAGGTCTGTTGTATAATGACCTTTGTTTCTTCTTTTCAGGGTCTGTGTTCTTGTTTTGTAGTTTAACTTTAGTGTTTATTTCCAGTTTCCGATATTATTTAAAAAAAAAAAATTGTGTAAATTTTTTTTTTTTCTCCGGGGAGGAAGGTATTAGAGTTAACGTAAATATAAGAGTTTCACTTATTCAATTTTGCAATATCAAGTAATCTAGTATTAAGTGTATTAGTTTTAAGGAATTAATATGTAAGGACGTATTTTTAAGGCAGTTTATGGAAAGCTTTGTTTTGGTTTCGTTAGTTTGCGCCTCCTCCCCGCTCGTTAAAGTGTTTGAACTATCGTATTAACGATTGTGGTCTTTTGTTTACCTTTTCTTGAGAGTGGTGCGACTCCCGTGTGGTGACGATTGGAGGGCGGTGTTTTGTCTGAACAGTTCGGGCCGTACTTTGCTTCCTGAAACATCTGCAGTTGGCGTTTAGTGGATTACTCCTTGAAACCAGAAATTGTTTTTGAAGCTGCCCTTCGCAGGTACACTTCTGTCACCTGCGACGTCTTGTGTCCT
>JANJGK010000003.1:580082-585082 GCA_039081455.1 Macrobrachium rosenbergii
CACGAATCTGGTTCTTCCTCTTGTGTCAACGTAGCCATAATCAAGAGTTGCATTGCTGATTGGTGTACTAAAACAACCATTATCGCTGATATGGAACCATGTTACCTATTTTCAATCCTTATTGTTATTATGCACATGATTAGCCATCTTGGTCATCCATTGTATTTTGTTATTTTCACTTAATTTTCAGTTTCTATATGTAAATATTTAAATTCATTTAAGTTCATTCTTAGTATTTGTCAATTAATGTTAATAAATTTATTTTTGTAATCATCTTATTATTTTCTAGTAATTATCCAGGTGTAGGTACCAAGCGCCTATTACCTTCCATCTTAATTTACCATCAAAAGCTTGACAAGTGGCGCAGTGAGTAGGATCTTATTGTAAAATTACTAGAATATTATGTAACTTAAGTATGTGTTATACCTTTTGCAGTTACCAACTTCAATTTGGATTGTACTACCTATGAAAGTTGATGAGTTTACAAGGTTTGTGGCTTTCTCTTGAAATGGTTGCTGGACTTCAAGGTAAGGTTCGTTTGTGCTTTGTCATTTAGATTGTCATGTGAAAGTGCTTCGTGGTGAAGTGGATTAACAACTCGTTGTGGTGCAATATCTTATTGTTTTGAGTTTTGTGTAGTCTTGGTGAAGTTCTAGGAAAAGGTCGAGGTCAGGAAGTGAATTAGAAACTGTATCGTTACCCTATTAATTTTAGCTGAGCCAATTTTGATGATTGTAGGGTTAGTTAGGGGTAAAGTTGGTTTAATGTTCCGTTTCGTTCTGATTGTTTACTCTTCCTTGAAAATTCCTATTGTTTATTCAATTTCCTTATGCTAGTTATTTGCATGGAAATTTGTGTCATTGAAGGAGTTATGCCCATAATAGACACTGGTAATCGCTGATTATACTAGGTGGTTAGTTGAGTTCAGGATTAGCCATAATTTTTGAATTCGTA
Source organism: Macrobrachium rosenbergii (assembly GCA_039081455.1). Taxonomy (NCBI): domain Eukaryota; kingdom Metazoa; phylum Arthropoda; class Malacostraca; order Decapoda; family Palaemonidae; genus Macrobrachium; species Macrobrachium rosenbergii. The sequence goes on from JANJGK010000003.1 coordinate 581,037, forward strand.
TTGTTGTATTTGTTGTTTGTATACTTATCTATTATCATGAGTGTCAATGAGTTGATGGATAAGGCTATTAAGCTTGGTATGAGTGCTACTGAGGCTGAAGAATTTATTGCTAAGCAACAAGCTAGGGAAGATAGATTAATGGAGAGACAGGAGAAAAGATTGCAGATGGAGTTGGCAGAAAAGGAGACAATTTTGAAGTTAGAGTTAGCAGAGAAGGATAAGGAAAGGGTCTTTAAATTAGAATGTCTTAAAAGGGAGCAAGAGGAAAAGGAGGAAATCAGAAAACATGAGCTCGCTAAGGCAGCATTAAGAAGTAGTGGTGCATCCAGTGGTATAAGTGGTGATATAAAAACTTTACCCAAAATTCCCCCTTTTGATGAAAAAATAGATGAAATTGATGTTTACATGGACAGATTTGAGAAGTTAGCTGTATTTCATCAGTGGGATTCGGCAGACTATGGTATACTATTAGGTACATTATTAAGAGGGCGCGCTTTGAAGGTTTATTGTGGACTTGACCCTGCTATTGCAAGTAACTATGATGAGCTAAAGTTAGCATTATTGAAAGCGTTTCAGGTTAATCCTCAGGTTTATCGAAAGAAATTTCGAGAGGACTATATTGAGTCAAATGAAAGTTTTGTGCAGTATTCGCATAGGTTAAGACAGAATTTTGATAAGTGGTTACAATTAGTAAATGTAAATAAGTCATATGAGGATGTTTGCGATTTTATGGTTATGGATCAATTATTGGCTAATTGTTCTAAGGATTTGAGAACATTTCTTTTAGAAAGAGTATGTAAGAATTCACATGAGATGGCATTGGCCGCTGATAGATATTTGATAGCTCACGGAGTTAGTAAATGTAGAAATGCCAAATTTAGGAGTTCTGATAAAGGTTCCAAGTTAGGAAATCAGAATAAATCTGATAAAGTGACCGATTCCCTTAAAACGGTTCGATGTCACCTGTGTAAAGAAACGGGGCATATTAAGCCAAACTGTCCTAATAACCCAGTTAATTTTGCCCAATCTAAATCTTCTGATAAAAAGGTTCCTAAGATAAGTATTGCTCTTGCTTGTGAAGAAAAACCCAAGAATGCAATTGTAGATAAGAATGGAATTGTTTTTGGCAAATCTGTAGAGGTTCTATTTGATACAGGTTGCAATACGGTAGTTATAAGTGAGACTTTGGTTCCAAAACGCTATCTCAGTAAGGTTAAAATTGTTAAAGTGTATAATTTCGTTGGTGTCCCAATACATTTATCACAAATTAAATGTTTCATTAAAAGTAAATTCTTTTCTGGTAGAGTAGATGCTATAATCGCCCCAATTAAATGCGCTGAGGTCATAGTTGGATTGATTCCTGGTTTAAATCATCACATGAAAGAAGGAATAGAATTGTTGGATAAAGTGCCAGAGCCAATTAATGTAAATGAGTTAAATGTTAATGTGATTACGAGAGGACAGAATCTTAAATCTACCACTTTAAAACCATTATCTGATGTCCTGACAGAAGTTAAAGTAGATCCTATAGACTTTAATAATCAACAGTGGACATGTGATTCTCTGAAAACAATTAGGAAAAACTTGAAAGATGAGGATGAGATAGTTTGTAGAGGTAGAACTATTAAGTACATAGCAGTTAACAATGTAATTTATCGTAAGTGCATTAAAAGTACAAATCAGTTAGATCTGGGTGAGATGCAAATTATTGTTCCACTTAAGTATAGAGAGATAGTTATGCAACTTGCTCATGAATCTCTTATCTCTGGTCATTTTTCATCTAGGAAAACTATTAACAAGGTGTTAAGTAAGTTCTATTGGCCCAGAGCTGGTGCCGAGATTGATAGATATTGTAAATCTTGTCACAGATGTCAAAAATTTGGGAAAAGGGTTAAGAAAGTACCTTTGTGTAATATGCCTATTGTTTCTGAGCCATTCAGTAGAATAGCTATTGATATCGTAGGTCCGATCGTTCCAGCTTCTAGTCGTGGTTACAAGTATATTCTTACAGTAATTGATTTAGCTACCCGTTACCCTGAAGCTGTACCACTTAAAAATATTGATACCATTACTGTAGCTGAAAGCTTGGTGGAAATATTTTGTAGAGTGGGTGTACCTAAAGAAATCTTAAGTGACAGAGGAACCCAATTTAAGTCAGATCTCATGGCAGAAATTCATAGGTTATTATCCATAAAGTCTTTGTTCACGAGTCCGTATCACGCCGCATGTAATGGGACTGTAGAGCGTATGAATGGAGTACTCAAGAATATGTTGAAGAAGGTTTGTTGCGATCAACCAAAGGAATGGGACAGGTATATTCCTGTAGTTCTTTTTGCCTACCGTGAAATTCCAAATGATTCTCTCAAGTTTAGCCCTTTTGAACTTTTATATGGTCGTAATGTCCGTGGTCCGTTGGCAATCCTTCATGAATTAATTGCTGATAAAAGCACAGATGATGAAGTTAAAACTTCTTATCAATATGTTTTAGACCTGCGTTCTAGGTTGCAAGACATGGCTAAGATGGCAGTTAGCAATTCTGAGATCAGTTCACGTAAGTACAAGGAGTATTTTGACCGTAAGTCAAAGCCTAGGAAGTTTGTCGAAGGGGATGAAGTTCTAATAATGTTACCAAGTAACACTAACAAGTTTTTAATGCAGTGGAAAGGACCTTATATAGTTAACAGTTGTCATAATAATGGAGTTGACTATTTTGTTAAGGTTGGGAAACACCTTAAGCTGTATCATGCTAATATGCTTAAAAAGTACCATAGGAGAAAATCTGTAAATGTTGTGCAAAAATCCGTAGAAATGGTTAAAACTTCAAATGGTTTGTTTTCTGATGTAAATTTTGATCTTGTTAATGTTGGAGAACCTGTTTCAGATCTTTGTGACATTGAGTATTTGGAGGTTGATAAAACTGATTATCAAATAAGCCCTCAACTCAAAAATAATCAATTTGCTGAACTTGTTAAATTATTAAGCGAATTTCCTGATGTAATAAATGATAAACCGGGTGTTGCCAAATATCTAGAGCACAATATTCAGTTAACATCCAAAGTTCCAGTCCGTGCTAAACCCTACCCAGTTCCAGTTAACTTGACAGCTGAATTTAACAAACAAGTTGATCAGATGTTGGCATTAGATATAATTGAACCATCAATCTCTCCGTATTGTTCTCCAGTTGTGTTTGTAAAGAAACAAGATGAGTCTTTAAGATTATGTATAGACTTTCGAAACCTTAATGAATTGACTGTATTTGATGCGGAACCCATGCCACGTATAAATGAGTCTTTGCATGAACTTTCTAATAAGGTCTATTTTACAGAGCTTGATTTATGTAAGGGATATTGGCAGATACCATTGACTTCGGAAAGCAAAAAATATACGGCATTCGCAACAAAATATGGTTTGATGCAATTCAAGAAGATGCCCTTTGGACTTAGCACGGCTAGTTCTACTTTTGTAAGACTTATGAGGAAAGTTTTGGCTGGTTTGGAAAATACCACTTGTTATTTTGACAATATTCTTATTTATAGTAATAACTGGTCGGATCATTTGATTCATTTACGTAATGTTCTATTAAGATTAAGAGAGCATGGTTTAACTGTTGGGCCTAAGAAATGTTTCTTTGCTTATAAGCAAATTAAGTATTTAGGTTACTCCCTTGGGAATAATTCTTTAACACCTCTTGATGAAAGGATTACAGCTATCGTAAATCTCCCTCTTCCAGAAACTAAGAAACAACTTAGATCTTTCCTTGGAGTTGTTGGTTTTTACAATAAGTTTATTCAAAATTTTTCCATTTTATCCGCACCCTTAAGTAGTATGCTTAAAAAAGGAAGTTGTAATACTCTAAGTTGGAGTGAGGAACAGATAAGGAGTTTTAATAACTTAAAAGCCTCTTTGACAAAATCGCCTATTTTGTTGTTGCCAGATCTAAATAAAACTTTCTATCTTAGATCCGATGCATCCATGGACGGAGTAGGTGCAGTTCTTTTGCAGGAAAGTAATAAGATACTAATGCCGGTATCATATGCAGGAAAGAA
>JANJGK010000003.1:772582-780082 GCA_039081455.1 Macrobrachium rosenbergii
TCTAAAAAGATCACGGCTATAACTCCAGTGTTACGGAGGACAGCAATATATGATTAAGGAGATCACGGCTACTGCTCCACTGTTTCGGAGGAGGGAAATTATCATTAGATTAATTAGTTTGTAATTGATAGGTTGTTCTTACTTTCCGAATACCTTCTCCTATCTGAACCCCCTTATCTTTGTGGATGTATCTTTGCTTTTTTCTGTCTTAATTGGGTAAGTGTGTTGGTTTACAAATCTTTCAGGTTGATTGGTGTTCATTAATAATTGTATTCTGAGGTTCAGGAATAACTTCTATCTGCATATTTTTTGTATTAAATTTAAGTGTTTTTTGTGGTGTTTCGTTTTCCCCCATGAATTGATTTTTGCACTATTAATATTATTTGAGAGCTATTCCACTGACTGTGGACTTAGCTTGTGGTTGTGAACAGAGTTTGATAAAGTTATTTAATTTTTAGTAACGGAGGAAAAGGACCGTTACAAATTGGCGACCTTGCCAGGATCTTACGTTCCTGTCTGTTCACTCAGTGCAAAATTAATTCTGGGGGCTTGGTTTTCTTTGAACAACATTTTTACACCTCCTCGGGTTGAGTTTGTTGCTTGTTGATATTTAGTTTTAGTCACAATGTCGACAGTTAATGTGTTAGATCTCCTGTCTGGAGAGGGGTGGCAAGCAAGGCTTGCGGAGCTTGATAGAAGTGAATTGGAGCAAGTAGCTCAAAATTTGGAGTTGGAGTATGATGTGTCTATTAGGAAAGGCCTATTGTTAATCCAGGTTTATGATTATGTCAGTATGGTTAAAAAGGGTGAGGTAATAACACCGAAGACTGAGGTGTCGGTGGAGGTATTGACTAAACAGATAGAACTGAAAACTTTAGAATTTAATTTAGAGAAATTTAGGGCTGAGGAGAGAGAGAGAGAAAGAATGTTTGAGAGAGAAATGCGAAATGCAGCTCCCTCTTCTCCTCCTGCCTCCCCGGGTAGTTTGGTAACGCCTGCCATTAATTTGGGGCAGGCCCTTAAGTTTGTGCCATGTTTCCAAGAGAACAATGTTGCGGAATTTTTCGTCTCATTTGAGAGAATTGCGGCCAAATTGCAGTGGCCCCAGGAATACTGGACCACTCTCATACAGAGTAAACTTGTAGGAAGGGCTCAAAAGGTTTATGTAACTTTGGATGAAACTTTGTCCTCAGATTACGAAAATGTTAAGGCTATTGTGTTGAAAGCTTACGAGTTGGTTCCGGAAGCCTACAGGCAAAGGTTCAGAAATCTGCAAAAGTGTAGTGACCAAACCTTTGTAGAGTTCGCTAGGGGAAAAAGACAATTTGCGGAAGATTGGTTTAAATCGAAAGAGGTGGATGACATGGAAAAATTAAAAGAATTGTTATATGTAGAAGAATTCAAGAGGTGTGTTTCAGATAAGTTAAAAGTTCACCTCGAAGAACTGAAAATCGACAATTTACAGGAAGCCGCTATTGCTAGCGATGAATATTATTTGTCACACAAGAGTGAGTTAGGAGCATCAGGGACAAGTGTAAAACCGAAATGGGATAGGACAGGTCGAGGTGGTTATAATAAGAGTAAGACGTTTATGCGGCCTAATCATAATAATAATAATTTTACGGTACAGGAATCTGTTAATAATGTTAAACGTTTTTCTCTTAATAATGATAAAAGAAGTTATGGTTCCCATGATCCAGAGTGGAAAAAGAAGGTTACGTGTTTTTATTGTAATAAGAAAGGGCATTTGAAGAGTTCTTGCTTTGCTTTTAAAAAATCCTTGCAGGCTAGAGGAAGACCGGTGATGGGAGTCGGCAGAAAAGACAGCGATCCTGTTCCGACCAAACCCAGTGACCAATGACTAACAGGCTGTTTTGAGAGGTACTTGTCTACTGGGAAAGTGTCGTCGGTCAATTCGCTCATTGAAAAGGAAGTAAGGATTTTACGGGATACTGGGGCGGCCCAGTCTTTGATCTTACGGGACGCGTTACCTAAAGATTTTGACTTTGATTATAAAGAGTTTGTTTTGCTGTCTGGTTTTCCTGATTCAGTCGAGTCTTACCCCATCGGAAATTTTAATTTGAAATGTCCTTCTTTTTCAGGAGTTTTGAAGTTGGCAGTAGTAAATAAGTTTCCGGTCAAAGGGGTTGATATTGTTTTGGGGAATGACGTGGCTTTTAAGAATAAGACTTGTCCAATTTTGATCAATCCAGAAGTAGCAGTAGTTACGCGTTCTAGTGCTAGAGTTGTTGACGTTGCAACTGATGTAGACTTGAGTAGTTTGGAAAATAGTAGTAGTATTGTAGGAGATATTAATATTTTGAGAGATCATCCGAATTGGACTGTGGAAGAACTTGTTAAAGCCCAGAAAAAGGAATTTCGCGACCTACCCATTGAGTCGGGCGAAGAATCGGACTTGACTGTACCTAAATTTAGAATTATTAAGAATATTTTGTACAGGGTGAGTAGGCCGATGGAGGCTGGTAACTCGGAACATGAAATATTAAGACAAATAATGGTTCCTTATATTTACAGAAATGGTTTGATGTCGTTGGCTCATGAAAGTGGTTTGGCTGGACATTTTGGTGTTTATAAGACGACTAGCAAACTCTTCGCGAACTATTTCTGGCCCAAGTTGAAAGCAGACGTTAAGAAGTTTGTTAATAGTTGCGATGTGTGTCAGAAAGTCGGTAAGCCGAATCAACCTGTTCCTAAAGCTCCTTTGTGCCCCATCCCTGTGGTTTCCGAGCCTTTCAAAGAGGTCATTATCGATGTAGTTGGTCCGTTACCGAGGACTCGTAGTGGGAATGAATATATTTTCACTATAATGGATAAAATGTCTCGCTATCCTGAAGCTATTCCCCTCCGTACCATTAAGAGTGAAAAAATTGTAGAAGTACTAACCAACTTTTTTACTAGGTTTGGGATGCCCAAGGTCGTCCAGTCAGACTGTGGGACTAATTTTGTTAGTAAATATTTCAAAGGTAAGATGAATGAATTGGGCATTAGACATGTGACTTCTTCCCCATATCATCCAGAAAGTCAGGGTGCTCTGGAGAGGTTCCATCAGACCCTGAAGTCAATGATAAAGAAATATTGTTTAACTCATGGGTCCGATTGGGACAAGGAATTGCTTTATTTATTATTTGCCTTTCGGTCGGCTCCAAGTCAGTCCTTAGGTTTGTCACCTTTTGATTTGGTCTTTGGACATTGTGTGCGTGGTCCTCTTGATGTGGTAAGAGAATCGTGGGAAAGTGATATCCCCGACATCAGCTTGTTAGATTATGTGACAAACTTGGGTGACAAATTGTCGAAGGCTTGGAAATTTGCCAGAGAAAATTTATTGTCTAGTCAAAGAAGGATGAAATACTTTTTTGATAGAAAGGCTAAAGTGCGTAATTTCGCAGTAGGCGATAGGGTTTTGGTACTTTTGCCGTTGCCGGGTAATTCTTTGAAAGCTTCTTTCTCTGGACCATGGAAAATTTTGAAAAAAGTTAGTGAGGTAAATTATTTGGTTGAAACTCCGGAAAGAAGGAAGCCTTTCCAATTGTGTCATGTTAACATGTTAAAAGCATATAAGGAAAGAGAGAAAGTTATTCCGGTAGCAGCTATTACGGATGATGTTTCACATAATAATAATCTTTATTCCTTTTCAGAGGGTTTTAATAATGATAATTATGATAATGAAATTTGCTTGTCTAGTAATAAGAATTATTTGGAGAACTTTGATGGTTTAGTCTCCCATCTCAGTAGCGAGAAACGAAGGTCTTTAAGAAAACTGGTTATGGGTTATAAAGAATTGTTTTCAGAGGTACCAGGTCGTACGTCTATTTTGGAACATGACGTGGAGGTTGGGAATGCCACCCCCATAAAACAGTCCCCTTATAGGTTAAACCCCTTTAAAGCTAAGGTAGTAGCCAAAGAAATTGACTATATGTTAAAGCATGGTTTAATAGAGCCCAGTAAAAGCCCATGGTCCTCTCCGGTAGTGTTGGTGAAAAAGCCTGATGGTGATTTTCGTTTGTGCTTCGATTATAGGAAAGTTAACGAAGTCACGCAGACAGATTGTTATCCCTTGCCTCGGATTGAAGATTGTATCGATCGCATGGGAAAATCAAAGTTTATCAGTAAATTTGACTTGCTAAAGGGTATTGGCAAGTTCCTTTATCAAAACGGGCCAGGGCTTTATCTGCTTTTGTGACTCCACAAGGGTTATTTCAATGCCGTGTAATGCCGTTCGGTATCAAAAACGCTGCGGCTACGTTTCAACGTTTAATGAACACATTGGTGTATGGTTTAGAAGGTTGCGTTGTGTATATTGATGATATCGTAATTTATAGCGATGACTGAGAAACGCATCTGAAGCGTATTAGGGCTTTATTTGAGGTTTTAAAAAAGGCTGGGTTAGTAATTAATTTGAAAAAAAGTGAGTTTGTCAAAGCGAAGGTAATCTATTTAGGGCATGAGGTTGGTGACGGTAAGGTGGCACCTAAACAAGCCAATGTAGAGGCCATTGAGAAAATATCTATACCAAAGTGTCGAAAAGATGTCAGAAAATTCCTGGGTCTAGTTGGTTATTATCGCAAATTTGTAAGGAATTTTTCTGACATTGCTGATCCGCTCACTAATTTGCTGAAGAAAACTGTTCCTTTTAATTGGACTCCTGAAACGCAAAGGGCATTTGAGTGTTTAAAAGGTGTGCTTCTTAGTTTCCCCGTTTTAAGGGCTCCGGATTTCGACCTGCCTTTTTCGCTTGCCACTGACGCAAGTGATGTCGGTGTCGGAGCGGTCTTATTACAGAACGACGAGCAAGGCGTTTCTCACCCGGTCGCGTTCTTCTCAAAGAAATTGAATTCCGCTCAACGAAAATATTCGACGGTCGAGAAGGAGACACTCGCACTCATTCTGGCTATTAATAATTTTTCCATTTATCTTTCTTCCACAGGAACTCCAATAAAGATTATGACTGACCATAACCCCTTGACCTTCATCAATAGATACAAAAATAAAAACCAACGTCTGATGCGTTGGAGCCTCATGTTACAGGAGTGGAATCTAGAGTTCACTCATGTCCCGGGAAAAGACAACGTTGTGGCCGATGTTCTCTCTCGCAGCGTTGAGTAGGGAAGGATTCTTGCAGAGGGCTATGCGGATGTTAAGGTAGTATCTGTATCGTTCTAGTTACGGTGTGTGTACTGTTGAAGTAGGTGCTTAGGTTTGTATTGTAAGAGTAGATGAGTGTATAACAAATATGTATTAATTATAATTTTCCTTTACAGGAGTTCTCTAAATGCCTTGGGCTATAAAATTAAGATTAGTTTAATATTGAGGTCTTAGGTAAAGGTAGAAGGTGCTACTCGGTGTGACTATGTTTATTGTAATGAAGGTTGGTGAAGTACTTCTAATGCGTTATGGAATGAGTGTTGTAAGAAACAAATGGGTAATATCGTAAAATTGTTACTGAAAAGTATGATATAATGATGTTGGTATACAATGATGTTGGTATTTGTTGGTCTTTGGCACATGGTATAATACGTTGAGGTGATTAATTTGGTGACTAAGATATTAATCGGAGAATTTACATTGTTAGCGGACAGCTACTAATCCGGGCATTCTTGGTTTTCAGGCATAATTACGCTTCACGAAATTTTGTGTGTTAGGATTGCGCAGGGGAAAACTGTGTTGGTTTTCTCTGTGTTGTCCAGTGTTAGTGTATGTATTCGGTAGGACACTTTTATAGTGATATAGTGTTGTCACTGTGTTATCAGGACTATTGTTCGCTGAACATTGTTGCAATGAGTGATGTGAAACAAAGTGAAACAACGTTGAGTGTGTAAATTATGACCTATGAACAGTTAGGCTATATGGAGTCCGGATTAGAGCATTGTAGCTCTTGATTATGCGTATACTTATGTGAGAGTTTTGAAGCTCTTGGGTTTAAAATAATATATTTAGCAATGGTTTTTGAGGTTTTCTGTGTTATAGATTTTCCATTGTATTAATGATATTTTAATTTAGATACCTATGTGAGCTGCATCCTTGTTCCTTTGCCACCCCTCCTGTTGGATATCAGGTTTTGTAAGTTTTATTTTTTTTTTTTGCAAATTCATACCTTTGTTTTTTCCTTACAGGGTTGCATAAAACCTTGTGTTTGGCTTGTCGGTCTTTTCAATGACTATTTAGTTTTTTTTTTTAAATATTCCAAGTTATTTACTGTAAAAAAAATATATATATATATGTATATATTTTTTTTTTCTTTTGGGAGAGGAGGTGTCACTTTGTTGTGTTATTTTATAATTAGTCATTTTATTCTAGTTTTTGTAAAGCATATGAACTGTATTATTATCCATTTAGTTTGTTTTCCTCCTCCCCGGTGGTTTGTCTGTTTAGTAATTGTCACTAATGACCATTCTGTCTTTTCATATATTTGTGAGCGAGTGGTGCTGTCACCATGGCTGTGTCGGAGGTTCTTTCGACTGAAGGAGTCAGTTGATCTCTGAGCCTTATTACTCCTGGTGACTGCTGATTTTGCTACGTAACGCCTGCTTGGATGTACTATTACTCAAAGGATTACACTTCATCCAGCCTCACCCTCGGCTCAGTAAATGTCGAGGGGCTCTCGCTTAGCCAAGGTATAAGTGAACGATATTTTTTGGAATAGTCAGGCAATCTTTGATTGGTCTCATTTGGACGTCCCTGGTTTCCTGGAGAATCATCCTTGTGGACGTAGGATCGCTGTTGGATGGGTCCTATCGAGTACCCTAATTATATTCATTTGCCTTCACCACTTCGCCCCCTCACTTTTGTCTCTGGACGCAGAGACATATAAGTATCTAAAAAGATCACGGCTGTAACTCCAGTGTTACGGAGGACAGCAATATATGATTAAGGAGATCACGGCTACTGCTCCACTGTTTCGGAGGAGGGAAATTATCATTAGATTAATTAGTTTGTAATTGATAGGTTGTTCTTACTTTCCGAATACCTTCTCCTATCTGAACCCCCTTATCTTTGTGGATGTATCTTTGCTTTTTTCTGTCTTAATTGGGTAAGTGTGTTGGTTTACAAATCTTTCAGGTTGATTGGTGTTCATTAATAATTGTATTCTGAGGTTCAGGAATAACTTCTATCTGCATATTTTTTGTATTAAATTTAAGTGTTTTTTGTGGTGTTTCGTTTTCCCCCATGAATTGATTTTTGCACTATTAATATTATTTGAGAGCTATTCCACTGACTGTGGACTTAGCTTGTGGTTGTGAACAGAGTTTGATAAAGTTATTTAATTTTTAGTAACGGAGGAAAAGGACCGTTACAATAAATAAAAATTAATAAATAAAAATAAATAAATACAAATAAATAAATAAATAAAAATAAATGAATAAAAATAAATAAATAAATAAATAAATAAAAAATAAAATAAATAAAAAAATAAAAAATAAGAAAAATTAATAAATAAAAATAAATAAATAAAATAAATAAATAAAATTAAATAAATAAAAA
>JANJGK010000003.1:1117582-1122582 GCA_039081455.1 Macrobrachium rosenbergii
GAAGGTTCATTTGGAGGAGCTGAAAATAGATTCCCTTCAGGAGGTTGCTGTGGCATCAGATGAGTACTTTTTGTCTCATAAAGATACTATGAAAGAGACGATACCTAAGGAAAAATCACGTTGGGGTTATTCTGGGAAATCTGGTAATTTTAATAACCGAAAGAATAATGTGTCTCAGAATGTACAATCAAATAAGGTTTCTCCGAATGGTCAATCAAAGGTGTGGTACTCGCAAAATAACAGATTTAGGGAGTCGGATGTTTATGATCCACAAAAGTCTAAGTATTTGCCGTGCTTTTTCTGTAACAAGCGGGGTCATGTCAAAAGAATGTGTAATGCTTGGAAAAAGGTACGTAATAGTAAAGGTAATCCGATGATGGCGGTTGAGAAAAGTGCTAGTCAGGTTGGATCTCTGCCCTCGACTCAATGACTAAGAAAGTCAGAGACTGGTAGTTCCTTCGGTGATTTTCTGGCCGTGGGTGAAGTCTCGCTGGATGGTAAAGGTCAAGGGAGGAAAGTGAATATTTTACGTGATACCGGAGCTGCGCAATCATTAATTCTTAGAGATTCGGTCCCGAATGATTTTGTGTATGAGAATCGGGAGTTTGTTATTTTGAGTGGTTTACCGGACACGGTAAAATCGTATCCAATTGGTCTATTTCATCTTAGTTGTCCTTATTTTACGGGGAATATCCGTTTGGCCATTGTTGATAAATTTCCGATTAAAAAGGTGGATGTGGTTCTCTGAAATGAGGTTGTGTATGAGAATAAGTCCGTGCCAATTGTGATTAATCCGGATGTGGAAGTAGCGGTAGCCACTCGTGCTAAAGCAAAGGCTGTTGACGCTGCAGAGTCAACAGTCGACGTTGATCTGAGTAGTTTAGGACGTAGTGATGTAGCTGTAGATAGTAGTAGTGTTAGATTAAAACCCAATTGGACTGTTAAAGAACTTGTTTCGGCTCAGAAAAAGGAGTTTGGTAGTCTCCTTATTGATTCTGGTGAGATAACGAATGTGACTGTTCCTATGTTTAAGGTAATTAATAGAATATTGTATAGAGTAAGTAGACCAATGCATGCCTCGGGGGAGGATTACGAAATTATTCGACAGATTGCGGTTCCTGAATGTTACCGTCATGAGTTGATGTCATTAGCTCACGAGAATGTGATGGCGGGACATTTTGGTATTCACAAAACAGTCGGTAGGTTATTGAATAATTTCTTTTGGCCTAAGTTGAAAGGTGATGTAAAAAAACTTGTTAATAGTTGTGAAGTTTGTCAGAGAATCGGCAAACCTAATCTACCTATTCCAAAGGCTCCGTTAATACCTATCCCTGTTGTGTCTGAACCTTTTCGTGAAGTGTTAATTGATGTTGTTGGTCCTCTCCCAAAGTCAAAGAGTGGAAATGAGTATATTTTCACTATTATGGATCGTATTCGCCTTATCATCCAGAGTCACAGGGTGCTTTGGAGCGTTTTCACCAAACTATGAAAAGCATGTTAAAGAAATATTGTATTGTGAATAGGGCTGAATGGGATAAAAACCTTCCCTTCCTCTTATTCGCATTCCGCTCTATTCCTGGTCAATCTCTCGGTCTCTCTCCTTTTAATTTGATTTTTGGACATTCTGTAAGGGGTCCGCTCGATATGGTGAGAGAGGCTTGGGAGGGAGATGCACCTGATTTGAATCTGTATGATTACCTTAATAATTTGAATGCTAAATTAACCAGGGCTTGGTCTTTTGCAGGTGAGAATTTGTTGAAAAGTCAGAAGAAAATGAAATTTTATTTTGACAGAAAGACTGTGACACGGGACTTCGACGTAGGACAGAAGGTACTGGTTCTGTTACCTATCCCAGGTAATTCTCTCAAAGCTACCTTCCAGGGACCATGGAAGGTATTAAAGAAGGTAAATAATGTTAATTTCTTGGTGGAAACGCCAGATAGGAGAAAGCCTCATCAATTGGTACATATAAATATGATGAAAACCTTCCATGAAAGAGAGAAGGTTAGGCCAATTGCGGCTCTTCAAGACTGTAGAAGTGACTTTGTTAGTAATAATGCTTCTTTTTCAGATGAGCCTAATAATGATTGCTTTTCAGAGGACAGGGACGTTTACTTGAAAGATAGTGAATGGCTGGCAGGTAATGTCGAGGCTTTAGAAAATTTACCTCAGATGTTGAGTCACTTGGGTAAAGATGAGCAACAATCCTTGAGAAATTTGGTTTTAAAATATAGGGACTTGTTTTCTAATGTGCCCGGCAAGACCACGATCTTGCAGCACGACGTGGACGTAGGGGACGCCACGCCCGTGAAGCAGGCTCCTTATAGGTTGAACCCAAAAAAGAATGAAATTGTTGCTAGAGAGGTTGAGTATATGCTCAAGCATAATTTAACTGAGCAGAGTTGTAGTCCTTGGTCATCTCCAGTTGTGTTGGTCAAGAAATCTGACGGAGACTATCGTCTTTGTTTTGATTACAGGAAGCTTAATGAGGTGACCAAGGCTGATAGTTTTCCATTGCCTCGAGTGGAGGATTGCATCGATCGAATGGGTCGTGCGAAATATATTACGAAGTTCGACTTATTAAAAGGGTATTGGCAGGTGCCCCTGTCGGAAAGGGCCAGAAATGTTTCGGCTTTTGTAACCCAACAGGGGTTATTTCAATGTAAAGTGATGCCCTTTGGCATGAAAAATGCTGCTGCCACTTTTCAGCAACTTATGAATTCTTTGGTTAGTGGTCTAGAGGGATGTGTGGTGTATATCGATGACTTGGTTATTTTTAGCGACGACTGGCAGTCGCACTTGAAGAGAATTGAGGCCTTATTCAAAGTACTTAGGAAAGCAGACCTGGTTATTAATTTAAGAAAGTCTGATTTCGCAAAAGCCACGGTGGTTTATCTTGGACATGAGATAGGAGCAGGTATGGTAGCTCCTAACGAGGCTAACATTGAAGCCATTCGTAAGGTAGAGGTTCCTAAATGTAGGAAAGATTTGCGAAGGGTATTAGGAATGGCAAGTTATTATCGTAGATTCATTCGCAATTTTTCAGACATTACGGAACCTCTTCCAGCTTTGTTGAAGAAAAATGTTACCTTCGTTTGGAGTAAGGAGGCTCAGGAGGCATTAGAGAAGATAAAACTGATCCTCATTAGTCGGCCTTTGTTAGCAGCTCCTAATTTTGACTCTCCATTCCAGCTTACCACTGATGCCAGCGATGTGGGGGTTGGTGCGGTATTGAGTCAGGCTGACAGTAATGGTATCGTCCACCCGGTGGCATATTTTTCTAAAAAGCTCACTTCGCCTCAAAGAAGGTATTCCACAATCGAGAAGGAGACGTTGGCCTTGATCTTAGCATTTACTCATTTTAATGTCTATCTCTCCTCCTCAGGTGTGCCCATTAAAGTTTGCAAGGACCATAATCCATTAACGTTCTTGAATCGATACAAGAATAAGAATCAGAGATTGATGCGCTGGAGTATTTTGGTCCAAGAATTCAATCTACAGTTTAAGCATATCCCAGGTAAAGAGAATATGGTGGCCGATGCATTGTCCCGGCTGGCAGAGTAAGTGCAAACTAGGTAATTATAAAGGTTATTCTTTACCTGTTGGTAAGTTCCCTGTTACTCGTATTTTCTAGTTTGAGTACTAATCATTATTTTCAGATGGTTTTTTATTTTTGTGATGATGGTCGAACAGGTTATGATGTAATGTAACACTACAATGTTGGATATGATGACGGGTGGTTATGTTATTTGATATGATAGATGGATGTTGACCATCTGTAAGATAATTATTCTGTTAGTTGGTGGATTCAACTGTTATTTTATAGGATGATTATATATTTATGCCTTTAATTCCTTTAGGAGGTTGTGAAGTTTATAATGAATGGTGTTATTTCTGTGGCTGAGTTGAGTTTAAAACTGAGGTATCAAAATTATCTGGTTATGAATTATTTCAGGTGTGGTGGTTTAGGTATTTATGGATAATCCTAGATTGGACTCCCTATGTTTTAGGCAATGGTATTTATTACGTTTGTTGGGTATGTAAATTAGGTTAAGAATTTTGTGTGACAAACTGATTTCTGTTTATACACCCCTTTGTTAGGAGAGTGTGGACTCCAAATTTAGTGTTAATAGTGCTTCAAAAAAAAAAAAAAAAAAAACAGTGCTGTGTTAGTGCTGTAACGTGTTATGTATTCAAGACACTTTGGCGTAAGGTTAATGTACCGGTGTTATGATGGTGAAAGGTTAATGTACATGTGCTATGATGGTGTAAGGTCAATGTACATGTGTTACGAAGGTTGTGCAGTGGAAAAGTACAGCTAAGGTGTATGATATTTTCAGGATATTTAATCCTTATACCTTCGCAGCTTTGAACAATTCACAAGGAAAGATGAACCTTTTTCCTTTACTTACCTTGTGTCAAAGTCTGTGGTGAACAATAAATTGGTGTACTATTTATATTTGACGAAGGATGTGGTGTATATTTCAGGTAGCCTATGAGGCATTAAGGATGTCACATGTTAGTATAAGTATTTACAAGTTACCCAAGTAATGAGTTCTTTATTTGGACATATATTTTGTTGCATGGGTGTATGACAATTTGGTTTTATAGGCTATATTAATTGTCTCTAGTGCCACTCCCTCTCCTCTTGCAACCTGGGTGATCCCATATGGTAATAATCAATTATTGATACAGGTTGGTCATATGATTTTAGTCCTAGGTGAAGGACCTGGTGCAATTATTTAGTGTATGGTGTTTGTGATACTTTTCATTTAACATTTGTAATTCCTTTGTTGGTTGTTTATGTATTTTAAGTGTTTATATTAATTACCTTAACTTTAACGTAAACTTTTGTTTAATTGTCTTGAAAACTTTTGCATGTTTGTCTTGAAAAAAATTTTTTTTTCTCTGGGTGAGGAGGTGTAAGTAAGCCTTAGGATTTTTTATAATATATTAGCTTACTTAGGTTAGTTTTTAAGTTCCTCTTTCATTTCTGAAGG
>JANJGK010000003.1:1127582-1130082 GCA_039081455.1 Macrobrachium rosenbergii
AATTATTTTTATTTATTTTTTTTATTTATTTATTTTTATTTATTTATTTATTTTTTATTTATTCATTTATATATATTTATTTTTATTTATTTATTTATTTTTATTAATTTTTTTATTTATTTTTATTTATTTATTTATTTTTATTTATTTATGTATTTTTATTTTATTATTTTATTTATTTATTTTTAAAAATTTATTTATTTTATTTATTTATTTTTTTTATTTATTTATTTATTTTCATTTATTTATTTATTTTTATTTATTTATTTTTATTTATTTATTTACTTTTTATTTATTTATTTATTTTCATTTATTTATTTATTTTTATTTATTTTTTTTTTAATTATTCATTTTTATTTATATATTTATTATTATTTATTTATTCATGTTTATTTATTTATTTATTTATTTTTATTTATTTATTAATTTTTATATGTTTATTAATTTTTATTTGTTTATTCATTTTTATTTATTTATTTATTTTTATTTATTTATTTTTTTTTTTTTATTTAGTTATTTATTTTTATTTTATTATTCATTTTTATTTTTTTATTTTTATTTATTTCTTTATTCATTTTTATTTATTTATTTATTTTTATTTATTTATTTATTTATTTTTATTTAGTTATTTATTTTTATTTTATTATTAATTTTTATTTTTTTATTTTTATTTATTCATTTATTCATTTATTTTCATTTATTTATTTATTTTTATTTATTTATTTATTTTTATCTATTTATTTATTTTTATTTATTTATTTTTATTTATTTATTTATTTATTTATTTTTATTTATTTATTTATTTATTTTTATTTATTTATTTATTTTTATTTATTCATTTATTTTTATTTATTTATTTATTTTTATTTATTTATTTATTTTTATTTATTTATTTTTATTTATTCATTTATTTGTATTTATTTATTTATTTATTTATTTATTTATTTATTTATTTATTTTTATTTATTTATTTATTTTATTAATTTATTTATTTTTATTTATTTATTTTTATTTATTTATTTACTTTTATTCATTAATTTATGTATTTTTATTTATATTTTTTTTATTCATTTATTTATTTTTATTTATTTATTTTTATTTATTTTTTTATTTTTATTTATCTATTTTTTAATTTATTTATTTTTATTTATTTTTTTATTTATTTATTTATTTAATTTATTTTTTATTTATTTATTTGTTTGTTTATTTATTTTAATTTTTTTTCTATTTTTATTTATTTATTTTTATTTATTTAATTATTTATTTTTGTTTATTTATTTTTTTATTTATTTTCATTTATTTATTTATTTTTATTTATTTATTTTTTTTATTTATTTTTATTTATTTATTTATTTTTAATTATTTATTTTTATTTATTTATTTATTTTTATTTATATATTTTTATTTATTTACTTATCTTTATTTATTTTTATTTATTTATTTATTTATTTTTATCTATTTATTTATTATTTATTTATTTATTTTTATTTATTTTTTAATTATTTATTTATTTTCATTTATTTATTTTTATTTATTCATTTATTTTTATTTATTTATTTATTTATTTTTATTTATTTATTTATTTTTCTTTATTCATTTATTTTTATTTATTTTTTTATTTTTAGTTATTTATTTACTTTTATTTATTTATTTATTTATTTATTTATTTTTATTTATTTATTTATTTTTATTTTTAATTTTTATTTATTTATTTATTTTTATATTTTTATTTATTTTTATTTCTTTACTTATTTTTATTTATTTATTTATTTTTATTTTTTTATTTATGTATTTTTATTTATTTTTATTTATTTATTTTTATTTATTTATTTATATATATATAATTATTTTTATTATTTATTTTTATGTATTTATTTTTATTTATTTGTTTTTATTTATATATTTATTTAAGATTATTTATTTATTTTTTATTTATTTTTTTTTTATTTATTTATTTTAAATTATTTATTTTTTTATTTATTTTTTTTTATTTTTTTTATTTTTTTATATATTATTTATTTTTATTTTTTTATTTATTTTTTTTTTTATTTTTTATTTATTTGTTTTTACTTATTTCTTTTTAATTATTTATTTTTATTTATTTATTTATTTCTATATATTTGTTTATTTAATTTATTTTTATTTTTTTATTTATTTATTTTTTATTTATTTTTATTTATTTATTTATTTTTATTTATTTATTTATCTTTATTTATTTATTTATTTATTTATTTATTTTTATTTATTTATTTTTATTTATTTATTTATTTTTGTTTATATTTTTATTTATTTATTTATTTATTTTTATTTATTTACTTATTTTTATTTGCATATTTTTTTTTTATTTATATATTTCAATTTTTTTATTTATTTTTATTTGTTTATTTATTTATTTTTATTTATTTATTTTTTATTTATTTCTTTATTTATGTTTATTTATTTTTTATTTATTTATTTATTTGTATTTATTTATTTTTTTTATTTATTTATTTATTTTTAT
>JANJGK010000003.1:1157582-1165082 GCA_039081455.1 Macrobrachium rosenbergii
ATAAAGAATAAATAAATAAAAATAATTAAGTAAATAAAAATAAAGAAATGAAAGTAAATAAATAAAAACTAAAAAAAAAGAGAAAAATAAACAAATAAAAAGAAATAAATGCAAATGAATGAAAATAAATAAATAAAAATGAAAAATAAATAAATCAAATTAAATAAAAAATAAAATATATAAAAAGAATAAATAAATAAAAATAAATAATGAATATATAAAAATAAAAAAATAAAAAAATAAAAATAAATAAATAAATAAAAAAATAAATAAAAATTAAAA
Source organism: Macrobrachium rosenbergii (assembly GCA_039081455.1). Taxonomy (NCBI): domain Eukaryota; kingdom Metazoa; phylum Arthropoda; class Malacostraca; order Decapoda; family Palaemonidae; genus Macrobrachium; species Macrobrachium rosenbergii. The sequence continues at coordinate 1,157,865 of JANJGK010000003.1, forward strand.
AATAAACAAACAAAAAATAAATAAAAATAAATAAATAGACAAATGAAAATAAATAAATAAATAAAAATAAATAAAAATAAATAATAAAAAAATTAATAAAAATAAAAATAAATAAATATATGAAAATAAATTATTGAAAATAAATAAATATATAAAAATAAGTAAATAAATAAGGGAAAATAAATAAAAATAAATAAATAAATAAAAGTTAAAATAATCAAATATAAATATTAAAAAATATAAAATAAAAATAAATAAATAGATATAAAAATAAATAAATAAATAAATAGATATAAATAACAATAAAAATTAATAAATATAAATAACAATAAAAATGAACAAATAAAAATAAATGGATAAAATAAATAAATAACAATAAGTAAATTTAAAAATAAAATATATAAAAATAAAAAAAAAAATAATTAGAAATAAAAATCAATAAATAAATAAAAATAAATGAAAATAAATAAATAAATAAAAATAAATAAATAAATAAAAATAAATAAATAAAAAATTCAAATAAATGAAAATGAATAAATAAAAAAAATAAATTAACAAATAAAAATAAATAACTGAATAAATAAAAATGAATAAATAAAAAAATAAAAATAATAAATAAATAAATAAAAATAAATAAATAAATAATTATATATAAATAAATATTAATAAATAAATAAACGTAAATAAATAAACAAAAATAAATAAATAAATAAAAATAAAAAATAAAAAATAAATAAACATAAATGAAAATAATTAAATAAAAATAAATTAATAAAAAAATAAAAATGAATAAATAAAAATAAATAAAAATAAATTAATAAAAATAGATAAATAAATAGAACTAAATAAATAAAAATAAATAAATAAATAAAAATAAATAAATAAAAAATTTAATATATTTAAATAACTAAAAATAAATAAATCAATGAAAATAAATAAAAATAAATAAAAAAATCAATGAAAGTAAATAAAAAAATAAATAATTAAATAAAAATTAATAAAAAATAAATAAAAAATAAAATAAATAAATAAATAAATAAGTAAAAATAAATAAATAGAAAAGGAAATTAAATTAATTAAAATAAATAAATAAATAAAAATAAGTAAATAAAAAATTAAAAATAAATAAAAGTAAATAAATAAAAAAGATAAATAAAAATAAATGAAAATAAATAAATAAATAAATGAAAAAAATGAAATTAAATAAAAGTAAACAAATTAATTAAAAATAAATAAATAAAAAAATAAATTAATTAATAAAATTAAAAAATTATAATATATAAATAAAAAAATAAATATATAAATAAAAAAATGAATAAATAAAAATAAAAAATGAATAAAAATAAGTGAAAATAAATTTAAAAAATAAATAAATAAATGATAATAAATAAATAAATAAAAATAAATATAAAAATAAAAATAAATAAATAAATAAAAATAAATAAATACGAAAGTAAAAATAAATAAATGAAAGTAAATGCAAATAAATAAATTAAAATAAATAAATAAATAAGTAAAAATAAATAAATAATGATAAATAAATTTAATAAAAATAAATAAAGAGAAATAAATAAATATAACTGAATAAATAAATGAAAATAAATAAATAAATAAAAGATATAAATGAAAATATAAATAGATAAAGATAAATAATTAAATTACTAAAATTCAATAAAAATTAATAAATAAATTAATAAAAATAAATGAATAAACCAATAATTAAAAATAAAAAAATAAATAAAAAATAAATAAATAAAAAATAATAAATAAATGAAAATAAATGAAAATAAAAGAAATTAATTAATAAATATAAAAAATAAATAAATAAATAAATAAATAAATAAATAAATAAATAAGAAAAATAAAAATAAATAAATAAAAATAATTGACTGAGAGGTTTTGACAGAACTTCCACAATACTGACAAAGATGATATTTTGACACGTTTTACATATTTCATTATTTTTAATTTTTTTAATGATTTCTAAATTGATTTTTGACTGAAGCCTTGAATGTTTATAACAGTATTTTTATATACAAAACGTATATAACCTTTTAGCCTTGAATTTTACATTGATTGTTTTTGAACCGAGATATTTTCATAAAACTTTGCTATAAGAACATATCAGTGAATGGTAAAGTAAAATTAGTCATCAAAAAGTGGGCAAAACTAAGAAAAATATCGTAATCAAATTGAATTTTTTTTTTACTTTTTTTTAATGCCTTAAATCATGAATGTTTTTTTTTTTATTTTTGAAGTCGAACTTTAACTTATATATTGATTGTTTTCTAACGGAGTTTTTTTTATATAATGTTGTTATGATATATCAGTAAACGATACTAAAAATTATATATCAAAAAGATCGCAAAACTCCAAAAAAATATTGATTTCAAATTGAAATATTTTTGAAACTGTTTACATATTTCATTTATTTACTTTTTCTTAATGATTTTTTTTAAATTGATTTTTGACTGAAACTTTAAATGCTTTTATCAAGATTTATATTTTTCTTTTTATAATAATTTCAAATTGATTTTTGTCTTAAATCATGAATGTTTTTTTAGTTCATTTTTAAGTTGATTTTTTTACGTTCTTTTTTTAAACTCGGTTATAAGAATATTTCTGTAAAAGTTGAAGTAAATTCATTTATCATAAAGAGGGAAAATTTCCCAAAAAATATTGTATTCAAAATTGACATATTTTCTAAAAGTTTTTATGCAGCAATTTTTTTCCCATTTTTTTGGTGATTTTTGAAGTTGATTTTTTACTTAAATATTGCTTTTTTTAATGGAGTTTTATATATATATATATATATATATATATATATATATATATATATATATATATATATATATATATATATATATATATATATATATATATATATATATATATATATATATATATATATATATATATATATATATATATATATATATATAATTCTGTTATAATAATATATCTGTAAACGTTAAACTAAAATTAGTCATCAAAAAGAGGGCAAAACTCCCCCAAAAAATTGTACTGAAATTGACATATTTTTTAAACTTTCTACATATTTCATTTTTTTCCTTTTCCTAATGAGTTTTTAAATTGATTTTTGACTGAAATCTTGACTGCTTTTATCAGTATTTTTATATGCAAAACGTCTATGTCCATTTAGCCTTTAATTTTATTTGCATTGTTTTTAACGGAGATTTTTTTCACAAAACTTTGTTATAAGAAAATATCCTTCGTAATCGAATTTTTTTTTTTACTTTTACATATTTCATTCATTTTCCTTTTTTATGACTTTAAATTATTATTATTATTATTATTATTATTATTATTATTATTATTATTATTATTATTATTATTATTATTATTATTATTATTATTATTATTATTATTATTATTATTATTATTATTATTATTATTATTGTTTTTGATGACTAATTTTAGTTTAACGTTTACAGATATATTATTATAACAATTATATATAAAAACTCCGTTAAAAAAACAATCAATATTTAAGTAAAAAAATCAACTTCAAAAATCACCAAAAAAATTGGGAAAAAATTGTTGCATAAAAACTTTTAGAAAATATGTCAATTTTGAATACAATATTTTTGGGGAAATTTTCCTTCTTTATGATCAATGAATTTAGATTAACTTTTACAGATGTATTCTTATAACCGAGTTTTAAAAAAAACGTTAATAAATCAACTTCAAAAATCAACTAAAAAAACATTCATGATTTAGTACAAAAATCAATTTAAAAATCATCAAGAAAAAGAAAATAAATGCAACACGTAAACAGTTTCAAAAGTATTTCAATTTGAATACAATATTTTTTTGGAGTTTTGCCCTCTTTTTGATTAATAATTTTAGTATCGTTCACTGATATATTGTAAAAACATTATATAAAAAACTCCGTTAGAAAAAATCGACTTAAAAAAAATGCATGATTGAAGGCAAAAATCAATTTAGAAATCTTTAAAAAAAAGGAAAATATATGAAATATGTTAAAAGTAAAAAAAAAATTCAATTTAATTACGATATTTTTCTTAGTTTTGCCCTCTTTTTGATGACTGATTTCACTTTACTATTCACTGATATGTTCTTATAGCAAAGTTTTATGAAAAAATCTCCGTTCAAAAACAATCTAGGTAAAATTCAAGTCTAAAAGGTCATATACGTCTTGTATATAAAAATACTGTTTTAAACATTCAATATTTCAGTCAAAAATCAATTTAAAAATCATTAAGAATTTAAAAATAATGAAATATGAAAAAGTTTCAAAAATATTTAGAACTGAATACAATATTTTTTGTGAGTTTTGTCCTGATTTTAGTTTAACAGAATTTTATATATAAAAAAATGTCAGTTAGAAAAATTACTTCAAAAATTACTTAAAGAAAGATAAAAGAATGAAACATAAAGAGTTTAGGTTTGTTTTAATTTGAAAAAAAAATTAAGAATACTACAATATTTTATATTAATCCTTTGTATTATTTTTATATTTATTTTCAACGTATTTGTTTTAATTTTCATTTTATTTCATTTCATGTGTTTTGTTATGAGTTTATTCAGTTTTTTATTTAATTATTGTTTTTTTTTTATTTACTTGTATCATAATTTTCGTCATTGACATTGAAATGACAAATACCATTTATTTAATGGTATTTGTCATTTAAATTAAATATAAAAATTACAAATACAAATATAAAACAACAATGGTAAATAATAATAAGAATATATCAGAAAACGTTGAAATAAAATCATACACGAAAAAGAGGGCAAAATTCCAAAAAATATTGTATTGTATTTTTTTTAGCCTTACATATTATACATTCATTATCCTATTTTTAGGTGATTTTTTAAATTGATTTTTCATTTCAGTATTGATTGTATTTTTAACTTTTTTTTAAAATAGGACTCGGTTATAAGATGTTAAAAGTTAAACTAAATTCATCCATCATAAAGAGAGCAAAATTAATAATATTGTATTCAAAATTGACATATTTTTCAAAACCTTTCATGTGACCTTTTTATTCCTTTTTTTAGCTTATTTTTGAAGTTGATTTTTTACTGGAATGAATAAATAAATATAATTAAAAAAATAAATAAATAAAAATGAATGTAAATAAACAAATAAAAAAATAATAAAATAAAAAAAATTATAAGTATATAACATTTACTAAAACTAAATCAATAAATAAAGAAAAAATGAAAATAAAGAAAATGAAAAATAATATGAACTAAATCAAAATAACTAAAATGTATGACAATGAATAAATGAAAATCAATAAAAATAAATAAAAATAAATAAAAATAAATAAATAAATAAAAATAAATAACAGGAAATAAATAAGAAAAATTAATATATAAAAATATATGAATCAATAAAAATAAATAAAAACAAATATATAGAAAATAAATGAAAATAAATAAAAAATAAATAAACAAAATAAATAAATAAAATAAATAAAAATAAATGAAAATAAAAAAATAAAAATAAACGAATAAAAATAAAATATAAATGAAAATAAAAAATAAATGAAATAATAAAAATAAATAAATAAATAAAAATAAATAAATAAATGAAAAAATAAAAATAAATAAATAGAAAATAAAAATAAATAAATAAATAAAAAAATAAATAAATAAAAATAAATAAATAAATGAAAATATATAAATATAATACAAAATAAATAATAATAAATAAATAAATAAATAAAAGCAAAAAAATAAAAATCAATAAATATATTATTAAAAATAAATAAATAAGTAATAGTAAATAAAAAATGAATAGATAAATATAAATGAACAAATAAATAAAAATAAATAAATGAAAATAAATTAATATGAATAAATAAATATAAAACATAAAAATAAATAAATGGAAAATAAATTAATAAAAATAAATGAAAGCTAATAAGGAAAGATATAAAATAATAAAAATAAATAAATAAATAAAAATAAATATAAAAATAAGCAAAAATAAATAAAAAAAATAAAAAAATAAATTAAAATAAACAAATAAAAATAAATAAATAATTAAAAATAAATAAAAATATATTAAAAATAAAAATATATAAATAAATAAAAATATATTAAAATAGATAAATAAAGAATAAATAAATAAATAAATATAAATAAAAAATAAAAATGAATGAAAATAAATAAATAAAAATAAATAAATGAAAATAAAGAAATAAATAAAAATAAATAAAAAAATAATTATATAAATAAAAAGAATAAATAAAAATAAAAAATAAAAATAAAAAAACAAATAAATACATAAAAAAATAAATATAAATAAAAAAATAAATAAATACAGAATAAAATAATAAAAATAAATGAAAATAAATCAATAGAAATATAAAAATAAAAAAAAAATAAATATAATATATAAATAAAAATAAATAAATGTATAAATAAAAATAAATCAAATAAAAAACTAAAAATAAATGGAAGTAAATAAATGAAAATAATTAAATCATTGAAAATAAATTAATATATATAAAGAAATTAAAATAAATAAATAAATAAAGATAAATGAATAAATAAAACTGAATGAAAATAAATAAATAAAAATAAATAAATAAATAAATAAAATAGATAAATCAATCAATCAAAATTAATAAAAATAAGAGTAAAAAAATAAATAAAATTAAATAAATAAATATAAAATAAATAAAAAATAAATAAAAATAAATAAGTAATAAAATAAATACATAAAAATAAATAAAAATAAATAAAATTAATAAATAAAAAATAAATAAATAAATGAAAATAAATAAATAAATAAAAACAAACGAAAATACTGTAAATAAACAAAAACCAATAAATAAATAAGCAAATAAATAAAAATAAGTAAATAAACAAATAAATAAATAAATAAAATAAATAAAAAGATAAATAAAAAATAAACAGAAACAAATAAATAAATAAAAATAAATAAATAATATTAAATGACAAAATAAATGAAGATAAATAAAGAAAATAATAAATCTAAATAAAAAATAAATAAAAATTCGTAAAAATAAATAATTGAAAATAAGTAAAACTAAATAATAAATAAAAATAAATAAATTAATAAATTAAAACAAATCAATAAAAAATTAATAAAAAGTAAATACAAATAAATAAATTAATAAATTAAAATAAATCCATAAAAAAAATAATAAAAAAATAAATAAAAATAAATAAATAAAAAAAATAAATAAATACAAA
>JANJGK010000003.1:1230082-1262582 GCA_039081455.1 Macrobrachium rosenbergii
TAGCTAAGAGGGGAACCCTGCCACTGAGATGAGGCTCCAAATACACCCCCAGTATTTTGGTCCGTTCTAATCAAAAATTCAAACCGCACATCAATATGTCGTCGCCTTCTTGAGTTATGGACGCCTCAATTTCTATTATAAAAATTAAAAAAGCGACTTAGAGGCCCCATACCTAAGAGGGGAACCCTGCCACGGACATGAGACTCTTAATGCACCCCCAGTATATTGGTCCGTTCTATTAAAAAATTCAAACCGCAAATCAATACGTCGAGTCCTTGTTGAGTTATGTATGCCTGAATTTTTATTGTAAAAATTAAAAGGACGACTTTGAGGCCCCGTAGCTAAGAGGGGAAGCCTACCACGGACATGAGGCTCCAAATGCACCCCCACTATTTTGGTCCGTTCTAATAAAAAACTCAAACCGCATATAAATACTTCGTCGCCTTTTTGAGTTATAGAAACCTGAAATTCTATTATAAAAATTAAAAAGGCGACTTTGAGGCCCCGTTGCTCAGAGGGGAACCTTGCCACGGTCACCAGGCTCTAAATGTGCCCCAGTATTTTGGTCCATTTTATTGGCAAAAGCAAACGTAAGATAAATAATTTGAGTCATTTTCGAATTATGGAAGTCTGAATTTCCATTCATCGATTTTTGGAAACTGGAAATATTGGCCAAAAAAATTTTGCATCCCCAAAATTAATAGAACTGTACTAACAAGGGTTAGTTAGGTCGGAAAATTTGAAACTTCTATTTTTTGAGGCTGGTCTCTATTTTTTCATTTTTTCTTTTACACCCTAGGTTTAGAATATGCCACCTTCACCACGCAAGGGTCCCTGCTGAACTGGATCCCTGGGCCCCACAAACAAACCCAAAAAAGGACCCCTTACAAAAGATTTCCTCCGAAATCGCCAGAGGTGGCCATCATTACATGAATGACTATGCTCTTGTTTGAGAAAATGATACAGTCCTCGTATTGGTGCCAAAATCCTCACCGAAGACTCCCTGAAGACTCCTTGAAGACTCTTTCTTCAGCAGTATAACAAGGGTCCCGGCGGAATTGGACCCAAAAAAGGACCCCTTACCAAATATTTCCTCCGGAATCGCCGGAGGTGGCCATCATTACATGAATGACTGTGCTGTAGTTTGTGAAAATAATACAGTCTTCGTATTGGCGACAAAATCCTCACCGAAAACTCTCTGAAGACTCCTTGAAGACTCTTTCTTCAGCAGTATAACAAGTGTCATTTTTCAGTTTCAAAGGTAATTTCTACCATTAATATAGCTGGTAGCCTTTCATCATTGGCGCTCTGTTGTAGTATTCCATGTGTCATTTTTCGGTTTCTAGGTTCCTGTAGCCTTGTAGGTAATGCAGGTGTCATTTTGAAATTGCAAGGTTCATTTGTAAAATTAATAAAAAAAAAACACCAACTTTGAGGTCCCATAGCCGAGAGGGAACTCTGCCACGGAAATGAGGCTCCAATTAGAGCCCCTTTATTTTGGTCCGTTCTATTAAAAAATTCATACAAAACATCAATACGTTAGTAGAGGAAAAAACCCCATATAGACTCCACTTTTCTAACCCCGCCCCCGAAGGGGGCGTGGCCACCCCCCCCTTCCCCCCCTCCTGATAAGCTCATTTACGTACGTGAGGCCTAAAAAGGGGCGGGGCAACGCCCCCACCCCCAAAAGGGGGCGGGGCTAGCCCCTCCCCCCTCCTGATAAGCTCATATACGTACATGAGGCCTAAAAAGGGGGTGTGGCCTCCCCAGACCCCAAATAGACTCCACTATTCTGGTGGGCGTGGCCACCCCTGACCCCAAATCGACTCCAGTTGTATTATAAGCTCATGTACGTACATGAGCTCATATTAGGGGGGACGTGGCCACCCGTGACCCCAAATGGACTCCTCATGTCTTATAAGCTCATGTACGTACATGAACTAATATATGTACATGAGGTGCAAAAGGGGGTGTTGCCACCCCTGACTCCACTTGTCTTATAAGCTCATGTACGTACATGAGGTCGAAAAAGGGAGTGGGTGCGTGGACACCTGTAACTCTACGGGAATGAAACCACTTTTCTGCACCCCCCGTGACGTCACGCAACTCTACGGGAATAAAACCACCAATTCAACCCCTGACCTCAAATTGACTCCACTTTTTGGGGGCGTGGCCACCTGTAACTCTACGGTAATCAAACCAACATTTCAACCCCCCGACCCCAACCTGGCTCCACTTTGCCGCACCCCCGTGACGTCACGTAACTCTACGGGAATAAAACCACCAATTCAACCCCTGACCTCAAATTGACTCCACTTTTTGGGGGCGTGGCCACCTGTAACTCTACGGGAATAAAACCAACATTTCAACCCCCCGACCCCAACCTGGCTCCACTTTGCCGCACCCCCCGTGACGTCACGCAACTCTACGGGAATAAAACCACCAATTCAACCCCTGACCTCAAATTGACTCCACTTTTTGGGGGCGTGGCCACCTGTAACTCTACGGTAATCAAACCAACATTTCAACCCCCCGACCCCAACCTGGCTCCACTTTGCCGCACCCCCGTGACGTCACGTAACTCTACGGGAATAAAACCACCAATTCAACCCCTGACCTCAAATTGACTCCACTTTTTGGGGGCGTGGCCACCTGTAACTCTACGGGAATAAAACCAACATTTCAACCTCCCGACCCCAACCTGGCTCCACTTTGCCGCACCCCCCGTGACGTCACGCAACTCTACGGGAATAAAACCACCAATTCAACCCCTGACCTCAAATTGACTCCACTTTTTGGGGGCGTGGCCACCTGTAACTCTACGGTAATCAAACCAACATTTCAAACCCCCGACCCCAACCTGGCTCCACTTTGCCGCACCCCCCGTGACGTCACGTAACTCTACGGGAATAAAACCACCAATTCAACCCCTGACCTCAAATTGACTCCACTTTTTGGGGGCGTGGCCACCTGTAACTCTACGGGAATAAAACCAACATTTCAACCCCCGACCCCAACCTGGCTCCACTTTGCCGCACCCCCCGTGACGTCACGCAACTCTACGGGAATAAAACCACCAATTCAACCCCGACCTCAAATTGACTCCACCACTTTTCTACCTCCTGTGACGTCACGTAACTCTACGGGAATAAAACCATCCTTCCAACCCCCTACCCCAAATTGACTCCACCTTTCCTACCCCCCAAGACGTCACGTAACTCTACGGGAATAAAACCATCCTTCCAACCCCCGACCCCAAATTGACTCCATTCCTAACCCCCGTGACGTCACGTAACTCTACGGGAAACCCTTCATTTGAACCCCCGACCCCAAATCGACTCCACGCTTATGCCCCCGTGACGTCACGTAACTCTACGGGAATAAAACCACCCCACCCCAACCCCAAATAGACTCAGTTCACTGCTTTTTGCGACTCATGTCCCCTTTAATTGTTTTCAACGTAACCGGGACGTTTACCCTCCTCCTCCTCCTCATATAAAATCTCTAAATTAATATATGCACAGTCGCCAATGTAGCCTCTCTCTCTCTCTCTCTCTCTCTCTCTCAGCCGTTACATTTTGCTTAGATATTCGGAGTATCATGATAAAAGGATATTTGGCGACTGACTTCAACCTCATGTGAGACATATATTTATCAATTTGATATCTCCCCCAATAACCGACACACGGATGAAACCTGACCTTATCGCCATATTTGCCAAGCTGACTTCACCCTCACGTGAAATTTTATCTATCATAGAATTTGAGTCATAACCTCCATACACTACACAAGTTTAAAGGCAAACACTTCAATTTGTTTATTTATTAATACCGAGTTTGAAAGAGGTTAAATGAAAAATCAAATGACAGACGGAATTTCAGTTTTGTTTATTTATTAATACCGAGTTTGAAAGAGGTTAAATGAAAAATCAAATGACAGACGGAATTGTTATTTTATATTTGTAACCAATGCTAAATACAGGGGAATGAATTAATATTCCATACAAATACATACATTAGAAAAAAAACTGTATATACAAACACGAACGCGATAATATACGCATTCGCTTTTCCAAAAACAATACTTCAACGAAACACACGGCTACTAAATATTTTCTAACCTGTTCCTTCACATCACAGCCTCAGTATATGCCACATACATCTACTCCAGCACTTTCCCGACCGTTTATCAAAGACGACGTTTCATCTAACACCTCAAAGCTTTTAAATTTAGCTAACAAGTTTTTCATATATAAATCTTCCACGCACCTTTCCTCCAACAGGGATAAATTCTTTTTCATTATAGCCACGCAACATATTTTACCAATTTTGCTCATTTCATCACTGAATGTAGCTAACACAGGTAAATATTGATTCAACCAAGTCGTATTAACACGCCCGCTTTGACCGATGCCAGCGGGAAAGATAACATACTTGACATAGTCATACGATGATTTAGATAATTCTTCCTTCAATTTCTTGACCGAAGAAAAAAAGTGGTTGAATCTCATCTGCTTACTATCTCTGGCCAAACGATCGGCATGATCTTCATCTTTGGAATAAGCCACGCTCTTTTGTGCGTATTCGTTCTCTTCAATGGGGGCGCCGATACCGTATTGTGTTAATAAGGTAGCTATGGTAGGGAGATCAACTTCATCGTTGCATTCCCAAGATGTGATATTTTCAGGTCTTTTCACAATGGCGGAACCTTCAATACCCCTATCACGAGGACATGCATATGATGCACCAGTGCGAGAATATCGAAAACCTGCCAACTCGGCATACGGATAAGCACGAATGACGTCTGCCACCACACCGTAATTCCTGCATGTGACACAATTAGTGGCCACTACTAAACACGTGTTCCGCTTCCTGAACATATTTTCGGACAAGTTCCCGAAAACTAACTTGCACGAGGAGGTTGATGAAGCCATGGCGAGAGTCCACGTCTTGATGTGATAATCCTTCAAGAGATAATGAGCTACCCGAGCTCCCTGCCTTTATCACAATCACCGATTACAAACCAGTTGTGACGAAGCATCAAGTCTCTCTCCCTCCCAGCCATGATTCACACCCACACGAATAAACAAGTCTTATCATTCCCTCACGCCAAAGGTCATCCACACAGATCGGTGTGATCTACATCTTTGGAATACAATACTTCAACGAAACACCGTATGTCACACCTGATTATTACTTTCTGACTGAACACCATAAATACAGCCGACAAGGGAAATTGACGTTATTCCATGCCCAAAGTTTATAACAGTAAGTGCATCAAGTATTTCTCTTGACCGGAACGTCATTCGCCCGTCACTATTCAGTAAGTAGCTTATAAAACAGTTTCCATTTACTCGAACATATAGTAAATATTAAAAACAGCAATAAGATTCATCTGTATACGGAATAGATATTCATATGAAATAATGTACCCGTTGAAAGAAACAGAATATATAAAACAGTCATTATTTCTCTCTTTCAGATATGGGAAATAACTCCAGTAGCGAACTGTCAGCTGACGAAGTAGCCACTCAGGTCAGACACCATTACTACTATGGTGCTGGAGCCCCCAACACATTTATTAGGAAGGTGAAAACAGGTCATGACCATGAAGCAGGAGCAGAAGAAGAAGTAGCAGGAGATGCAACAACCCCCGCTGACAGCCCACAGCAGTGCAACCCCCCACCAACTCCGCCACCACCCACTACTGAAGGAAACGAGCAACCCGGTGAATGTATGTAAAACCGATGTGTTATATATTTATTTAATAACAGTTCTTGATTCCATAGAAACACGCACTCTTTTTTCTCCGTTTTCCTGTTTTTGATTTCAAATGGATTGTGGGCATAGTAAAAAAAACACGTATATGATTATTCATAAGGATTTATTGACCACATAAAAGACAGTGTACAAATTCAATACACTAATCACCGTCAGACTGTCTCAGCACACATCCCAATATAACGTCCACGTGTATCCTTATGATAAGGCGAATATTCCGAAAAGCGTTTAAGAGGAAACGACTAAGACGTCTTAGCATTTTATCACCGACGTTCACGGGTGAATGATTCTCACAGCTCATCCTGAAATAAGTAAAAAATAGTTATGTGATTCACGGTGTATGATACATATATAGAATATATCCTTAACAGAATGTAAATGGGGTAATATAAAAATCAAAGAAAAATATGCATTTACCTTAGTTGTTTAAGATGCGGAGACATTCCTTGTATGTAATAGCACGTTTGACCCCCGACCTCCAATGTGAACATTTAAACTTTTTCAAATATTTAAAATAATATCCCGTTATCCATTTATCATTGCCTCTCAAACGAGTGAATGAGAATACATTTTGTATTAAGGATAATACTGTTTTCACACCTCGGTGACTCACGCAATGAACAAAAAAACTAACGTAAAGACCGCATTTGTACGATTTATCGGGTTGTATTTGTTTTATTAGTCGATAGAGGCTATATTTGGGATGTGCATATATAAATTTAGAGAAGTCATTCGAATAAACTTTAGGATTTATACCGTAACTATCAAAAAAGAAGATTATATTTCTAGGTGATTTTTCCACGTAAAAACATACCCAATGACCGACAATATTAATATCAGTAGACGAAGATAATGTATTAGATATAAAAACTAAAGGTTTGATTCTATTTTCTGGCAATGTCAATAATCCTACTTCATCCGAAGCGAACACACCTAAATATTTAACCCGGTCACCGAGTGAACCTTTTAAACTTATTTCAATTTCTTTTGTATCCATTCTATTTAACCCCTAACATCACACTGAATAACTCTATCCGCATCCACCGTTAAAATACCCTTGGTATCCCCGAAAAGTAAAATAATGCAAGGGTTAGGTGTAGCCGTACCCAGCCTGATCGATATTCGCAGGTTTGCCGAAATTTCCACTGGCATGGAATCTTCAACATCTTCCACCACAAAATTAAAGCAGTAAATAGCTCTACCATTTTTAAAACTATCATAAGTGATCAGATTATCACCGCCACCCCCTATACTTTTCTGCGTCTCGTGATATAATTGCATGATGGTATTAGGGAAACTGCATTGAATATTATATACAGTATTCCCATTAACGGTAATATGTATATTATTTAAATCGAAAGATTGAAAATATAGGCTATTGGCTGCGTAATCACCTGAAAATGTTTCCATATCAATCATGGCCAATGTGATTTTTTCAGGTATACAACTGTTAAAAGGTTGATCAATTAAAATCGAATTTTCATTTTGCCCAATAACGTATGTCTTGTATAAAGTCTTATCAAATATATATTGTATAGGATTAACTGCTATCGCCTCATTTAAAGCCGACATTGCGTTATAATGTGGGGTAACTCTATCGATCCATAATTTAACCTTTTCTATATTTATCACATTTAAATGTCCGTCTGTGTGGGCACCCATAACCCAGTTATTATTTGCCAATTCGAGCCTAAGCCTCAAGTCAATCGAATCCAGCAAATACATGTCTATAGTCGCTATATCCAAAAGAAGTGGAAAATATGTATGCACGCCCCGCGTTTTAATGTCGCCCATAACTTTCGTCTCCCACCTGCTGGTTTGACCGAAGGTATTGGCAGTAAATTGTCGAGTTACCCCGTGTGTTACATGATAGTCATCATATAAAAATCCCGCCCGACCGGTGGTAGGTAATGCCGAGGGCTTTATCATTTTCAGCATTTTGATATATGATTGATAGTTAAATACAGGACAGGATTCCACCAACTTTTCATTCAAGAAAACAGAAGCGGATTTAAATAATGTATTACTTAGACCATTAACGACAGACACGTGATCATCATCTGCTAATTGCGCGCCAGCCCTATCTATTGTGATATATAATTCTAAAGCTATACTTGACAAATCTAAGAAAGAACCTGCCACCCCATTAATGCGAAATTCTATATATTTATCAGTTAGAATTTGATTTACGGAAATATTGCAAGGTGTAAAATCCAGTCTTTCCTTTGAATTAATTGAAGTTTCAATAATTCTCCGTCTATTAACATTCGGGAACAATTCAGATATACCCGCAATATACGATGAAACAGGAACTTGATTACCAGTTCCGGGTATGTTAGGAACTACGCTAGCCATATTTTGTGTTGATATAATTTGAGATGAAGGGTAGAACGAGTGCGTACCCGCCGAATGTCAATTGATGAATGAGTTACAAAAGATCGTACACGTCCTTATTATATGTACTTCTAGATTTAACGCGTGTATCCTTCCTCTTCCTACGTTTTTTCTTTCCTCCCACACTCGACCGTCTAACTAAACGTTTCACCGTTTTCCTCCGTCTCGTTCTTCTTCTTCTCCTTCCAGTACCGCTTAAAATTCGTTGTCCAGTAGTTTTGAGGGCTCTTATACCATTTCGTTTTAAGGATTCTTTTAAAGGTAAACCGTTGTTTACCATATCAGATAACACAGATCTACCGAATTCATTAACTGAAGGTTTCGCGGCATTAAATAGAAAAGGAAGTACTTTACGTGCAATACCACTTATAGTAGAAAAAATACCACTTCCCCTCCTGCGACCGGGATAGAAAACGGAAATATCCTCAAACCCCGCCCCTCTCCTTAATAAAGGGTCTGATAAAAATAGTTTTTTAAATTCCGCCTCTGAAGGAGGCGCGAATAACACTCTCATTTTACTGTTTATACTATTCCCAAACAATTTAAGTGGAGCTTGATTCACACGTTCTAGTTGACTCGAGGGTGTTACGATCACGAATAAGGAATGCCAAGGGTGAACATCGAATTATATACGTACCTATTCATCTAATTTTCCTCTAGGTTTTATACGGAGCAGGCAAGTAACGCTTGAGTCTTTAGCGAAATGTAAAAGGTGTCCATTTTGATCCGTGATAAGAATAGAAATCTGATCCAAGATGTTCGTGTTCAACAATTTGTAGACTGTATTATGTATTCCTTTTCCTCTACCACTTGCTAAAGTAAAACAGTCCAATATATTGACTAGTCTCCCACCAAAAACCGTCGGTTGAACTATATCCGTATACACATATATATAATCTACCCCACAATTATCAGGTAGAGAATCAAGGGAAACGTGTTCATTCAATTCACGCCCACCATATATTTCATAACCAGTATTAATATGAAAACCTAATAATTTCGCGGCTTTTCCACTAAATTTTACGTATATACTTTTAACGTCCCCCGGTCTCAGTTTCTCTCTCTTGATACGTGGCATAGTAATTCTCCTTAAATCTTCATCCCAATGAAATATACCGTTACTATTAAAATAATTTATGAAATTATCACCGTAATAAACTTTCAAATAATCATGCACGTCCTTATTAAGAGCTCTCACGAGTCTTTTCATATCCCCCGCTAACATCGCTATTCTCGGTCTGTACAAATATGTATGCCTATCACGTTTATGACGCTCTGTAATAAATTCGAGAGTGAATAAATCATCTTTGGATAATATAGCGTAATAACTCCCCGGGAACATGATCGAAGCTAAACCTACTTCATATTCAACCCCATTAGGTAATAATATAGGTGTAGGTAATCTATTGGCAAATTTCGAAGGTGTATTTTTGGTATACGTGTCTAAACAGCCGAGACTGCTCAAATATATGGTGTGTTCACCAGCCATGTCGGTTAAATACTACGATGGGTATATGTCACGAATGGTATTTATAAGAAAAGTTCGATAGCGTTTTATCTAGGTCTTATATGCAGACTGCATGATACAACCCCATTTTCAGTAAACATTATTTCTTCACCGTTCTGATCCGAGACATCGATGGTAATGTAATCCAATACGTCAATGGTATTTAAAGGTTTATAAATGGCATTATGCGGACCTTTACCACATGCACATCCTAACGTGAAACAGTCTAAGAGATTAACCATTTTATCACCCAAGATGGTAGGTTGAACGATACCCGAATACAGGTAAACGTATTCAACGCCTTGATGGAATATATTTCTACCGCGGTGAGGTCTCAACGCACCCGAACTGTATATTAAATACCTGACTTTTTCATTGAAACCAAACATATTAGCTGCTTTAGCACTGAGTTTAATCGTAATTGAATCAATCATGTCAACTTTGGCCACTCCTGCATCGACATGTGGAATGCTCATTACCTTCGTGTCATCATTCCATGAGAATAAACCGTCCCTGCGGATAGCTCCGCGAATATGCTCACCGTAAAATCCAGATAATTGTTCAATAATTTCCGTATTAAACGCTCTAGTCATGACATTCATATCACCACCCAACAAACCCGAAATGGACTTATAAATATAAGTATAAACGCGTTTCCCAACTGACTCGTTATAGATCGCGTTAAATTGAATAGTAAAATCAATGTCTTCTGGTTTAATAGCGTAATATAATTTCGGGAGAATGACTCCCACTAGGCCCACTTCATATTCCACTTCTTTCGGTAATGATATTGGGGCAGCTAACCTATTGGTAAATTTACACGCCCGGTTTTCTGGAAATGTACTTATACATGCTTTGCTATTCACGTATATGATGTGATCGCTACACATGTTGAATGTAGACTGTATGACTAACAATGGGCATCGGGTTTATAAATAATATGTGTACATAAAAACCTCCACGTTCATGTTATACATAAAAACCTCCACGTTCATGATATGTCATGCAGTATTCATGAATTTGTTATCTCACAGATTGCCACGTCATTAAAGAAGATGTCCAAGCCTCTAGCCGCCATGATGAATCATCCTCACCACACTCCGATCCAGGTAAAATATTATTATTATTATTATATTATCATTGTTGTTTTTGCAGTTATTATTATTATTATTATTATTATTATTATTATTATTATTATTATTATTATTATACACGTTCACTCCGGTGCTAATTAACACGATCTTTACAGATCCCTTCGCTGAAGACTTCCCATTAGATGAAGATTTGTTGGGGAGTAATAATAATGAAGCGTCACGCATTGGTGGAGGGGGATCTGCACTCGCGAGGGAAAGAACGGAGGGTAACAAGGTAGTGAGTACCATTCATTATGCGGCTGCGGTAGGGTCACACATTGACGTGGCAATGAAGCTAAGTAGTAGCATAGCCCGATTACGCGAAGATGTGCTCAGTAACTTCCTTGAAAGAGGTATTCGCTCGGCTATGCTCTACTTGTGTGTTATTATCACCAGTGTGAGGATGCTAGGCGACATGAATGAAAAAAATGCTTTTTATTTATGTACCCCACCTATCCTCACTACGATTGACTCGATCTATGACTCCCTGGAGGAGGCTATTGAGTTTATAGCTAATAACTTGGAAGAAAGACTCAACCGTACTGAGGGTTCGGGTTGGTGTATGACCTCGCTGGACAGGGTTGAACTTCATATCACGCGGCGTGAGTTAGTGAATATTAATAACTTCAAGGCGTATCCCAAGGGAGTCCGTGGTAGTGATCAGGTTATCAATATTCAGTCCGGGTACAACTGTGTTATTACAGCATTAGAAGCTTACGTTGTACTCCGGGATAACCCTCCCACATGTATTAACAACCTCCCTCGTGTCTTAATGAGGAGGATGGGGAGGGGGCAATTTAATATCAAACACTCGCCTGCAGATATGCCGTTGACCCATGACTCTTTCAAAACATTAGAAAAGGGGAATAACCTCAACATATATCTGTATAAATTATGTGAATTAGGCATGGGGAAACAGCGGAAAAAACATTGGACGGTACATCTGGCGAGGAAAGGTGGTAACCCCCAAAGCCGTCATTTGGTCACGTTGTTATTAATCACTGACGACCACGTTGCGTTGATTAAGGATATGTTGGCATTCGTGAAGAAGTTCCGACACGGATTCAAGCAGGGGCGGGGGACTGAGCACGCGGGTGGTATGTGTTACAATTGTTTGACTTTGTTTAATAGTCCCACCATCCGCGAGGCACACACTCAGGCCTGTACCGCTCGAACCACTGTCGAATACCCAGAACCCGGTCAATTTAAACAGTTTACTAAAGTTAAAGCTCTGCAGCCAATCTCACACATGGCTTTCCTGGATTTTGAAGCGTATAATATTCAACCGAAGACCGGAGAGGACGATCCGAGAATAGTATCTCGGCAGAAAGCTTTCGCTTACTGCTACGTGATCGTTGACGGTAGAACGGGGGAATATTGTACCCATAGACTAAGTCACGGAGAGAAATGCGTTGATGATTGTTTGCAGAACATGAACCGGGACTGGGCGTTATTGCGCGAACGAATGCGTGCGTATCCTTTACATATGACTCCTGAATCCACCCGTAAGTTTGAAGCGAGCACTCATTGCGAAGGCTGCAACGTCGAATTCAAGGCTGGAGTCACGAAAATGCGACATCACGCTCATTCTGTGGCACGGGATAACTTTCTGTGTGCACTGTGTCAACAGTGTAATTTGAAGATTCAATTTAAGGAGCCGACTTTAACAGTGTTCGTACACAATTTGTCATATGACATCGCCCTGGTCTTGAAAGAGGCGGGGGCTCAACATGATTTTGAAATTCTGAAACGCGAGGGTAGTAAATTTTACTCAGCCAGATCAGGCAATCTGAGATTCGTGGATAGCAACAACGTGATTAGAGGGACCCTTTCTAGTCTCGCCTCGAGTCATATCAAACAGAAAGGTTCCCTCGAAATCGTACGTAAGTTGTTAACCCAGTATTCTCGGGATTGTCTCGATTTAGTTTTGGGTACGGGTAAACAGTACTACCCTTATGATTATGTGACGGGTTTCAATATCCTGCGTAAGCCTGGCATCCCTTCTCGAGAGTGTTTCGATTCGGAACTTACAGGGGAAACCCTTTCCAGCGAGGACTATGCACACGTGGTCAAGGTTTGGAACGCTGCTAATTGCGCCAATCTTCTAGATTACACCATTTTGTATTTGTTAATGGATGTGGGATTATTAGCAGACGTTTATTTAGCTTGGAGGAAGGCTGCCATGGCGCAATTTGGACTAGACCCCGCCCGTTACCTGACTTCTACCTCTCTCTCGCTCGATGCTTTCCTGTATTCCTCTAAAATTCGTCTCCCCCTCATTTCGAATGGTGAACTCTATCAATTAATTTGTAAAAACATCCGCGGCGGTTTTTGTAGTCTAGTTCGAAGGCAATGTGTAGCTAATAATCCAGAGTTAAATCCCAGTTTTAGGGTAGGTGACCCTCAATCGTATATATTATACGTTGATTTCACCAGTTTGTATCCCACAGTTATGAGTAAATACAAAATGCCCTTGGGTGAAATAACTGAACTTTGCCCTGCCGAATTAGAAAGTTTTGTCGCTAGCGATATTACCGCCATTGATTCACAGGGTGAATACGGTTATTTCATCCTGCTCGATACCAAACCAGTTAGACGGGATGTTGCTCTACAGACGGACGATCTCCCTCTCGCCATTCATCACATGAATGTGACTCACCAGGATCTATCGCCCTATAGTAAAAACCTAATGAATAAATTCAAGGTGAAGCTACCCAAGAAAAATGTTAAGTTGACGGGTACGCATTTACCCATGCGTAATCACTTGATCTGTCTTCCCTTATTACAAACATTGATAAGACTCGGTCTCGAAGTTGATGTAATAAGGAAAGTGTACAAATTCAAACAGGATTTTTATTTGAGGGAATATATTCTGGAGAATGCCGAAAGGCGTGCTAAAGAGACCGATCCGGACAAGAGGAACACCATCAAAATCATAATGAATGGTCTTTTCGGTGTCACTATTAAAAATTCATTGAATTATTCTACCCGAACTGTCGTCACCACCGGTGAAGCCTCTCTCCTCAGGAATGTATCCAAACACACGTACAAGTCTTTGGAAAAACTGGGTAATGACAGGTACATTGTGAACCATTGCAAAGAGTCTGTTATGACTGAATCCCCGATTTATATCGGTTTCAGTATACTAGACATGGCGAAGGATATGGTGTATCAGTTCTATTACGACGTTCTTCGAAAGCAGTATGGACACCGAGTTCAGCTCCTTTATACCGACACTGACAGCTTGATCTTTTCCCTCGCGACTGATAACCTCAATCGAGAACTGAAGGGTGTGCTCAAACCCTACATGGATTTGAGTAATTTCCCCAAAACTCACGAATTGTATGATGAGTCACGTAAGGGGAAACTAGGGTTAGTCAAGGTTGAAACGGGAGCTGAACTCATGAGGGAGTTTATCGGCGTTAAACCTAAAGTTTATTCGTATCTGACGGAAACTAGTCGTAGTAACACCTTGAAAGGAGTACAAAGGTGCCGGCAAAAGACCATTCCGCATGACCAGTATCGAGCTGTAATCGAAAAGAATGAGATTACTTATACTCGTGTGCACAATTTGCAAAGAGTAGGAGGTACGATGTGTCATACGAGCCAGCGAAAGGTATCTCTCTGTCCTTTAGAGGACAAGAGATATTATGTGACACCTTATAAATCGTTGGCGTATGGACATCCAGACATTGGGGTGGAGGAGGGTATGGCGGGGGAGGGGGAGGGGGAGGAGGAAGAGGAGATAGAGAGGGCAATTCCTCCGACCCTACATCCATCACATCATTTCCCGCGGGTGAAAGGATGTTCAAAACGTCGAAGAGAGAATAGTAAAATATACAATGTTAATTCCTCTCTCTCTTCGGCGTCTTTGACTTCTCCTCGACAGGAAATGGTTTCACCCTCTCCTCCAGTTAAACGGAGGCGTATCACACCTTGACCGGGTGTCATAGTTTGTATATTTTACTATATATTTTATCCTATATTCATATATTTTAATATATTATATTGTATATAATATATTCATATACACAGTTGGTTTTTTATATTTTTAAATTATTAAATTGTATTTTTATTATAGGTTGCATTTTTACTGTACATTGTATTTTGATATTGTAGGAAAAACCTGTATATGTTTCATTATGGAAATTAAACAAATATTATTGCCGTCAACTTCCATTCACCCTAATTATTATTATTAAGGCTTGTATATAAAAGGAGCGTGTAAAGTATACAACTTTAGTCTTGAACGCGCTAACATCATGGCTGCGGCAGGTCCCTTCCCTGGGCAGTTGTTAGACCCGTTCGCTAATCCCGCTCGTATTATCATCGCGGGGTTTAGTAACAGTGGCAAGTCCGTCCTTTGTCAAAAAATCATTGAACTCTATGAAACGCGTTTCCAATACATTTTATATTGCGGGGTATCTGAACACCCCCTCGAAATGCATCCCTCAATAGGTCCCAAATTTAAAGTATCCAAAGAAATTTTAAATCCCTTTGATTACGCTGAAAAGGGGGAGACAGAGGTTAATAAAGGTCTATTATTCATACTCGACGATTGTTTCCTCGAGGCTAGTGATAATAAATTTGTCACTAACGCCTTCACAGCGGGACGTCATTCATCTATTTCAGTTATATTCATAACGCAGAATATGTTTCATTCGGGCAAGTTTAGTAGAAGTATAAGCCTGAATTGTTCACATTATATTCTAATGAAAAATCGTGATTTTAGTCAAATTGAAACTCTAGGTCGGCAGTTATTCGGCCGTCAAAAAGCTTCAGCCTTTTCGGACATATATAAAAAGGCCCTATCACGTAACCGCTACGGTTATTTGTTAGTAGACTTCGCTCCGTCAACACCTGAACTGTTACAGCTCCGAACTAATATTCTGGGTGAAACGGAATATCAAATAGCTTACCAATATGGATAAAGAACGGATAAAACTGCTAAAAACTTTGTACGGAGATGCACGGGGTGTGGGAAGTTTCAGCGGGGTGAACTCTTTATTCAGGGTAGCGAAAAATCTGGATAGCCAAATTACACGTGAAAATGTTAAAGAATTCTTGCGTGGACAAAAGTCTTACACACTGCATAAAGTCACTCGAAAAAAATTCCCCAGAAGAAAAATCATGTCACCCAAACCGCGAGTAATAGCGAGCACCGATTTAGCCGATATGTCCAAATTAGCTCGGTATAATAATGGGTTTAAATATTTGCTGGTCTTTATTGACGTGTTTTCCAGATATCTACAAATTGTTCCCTTGAAAAAGAAGGATGGTGTTACTATGCGTCGCGCTTTGAAGAAGGTTATCGAATCTACCGAATTTTCGGGAATTTCACGTTTGAATAGTGATGAGGGTAGAGAATATTATAACAAACATGTCAAAGAATATTTAGATAGTAAAAATATAAAATTATATAGCGTTTATTCGAGAGAAATCAAATCCTCTATAGCTGAAAGAGTCATAAGGACTATTAAAAGTCGGATATATAGATATCTCACACATAAGAATACCTTAAAATACATTAACGTCTTGCGTGACATTGTTCAGAGTTACAACCACAACCCCCATAGGAGTTTGGGTCGCACCCCGCAAGAGGTTCACGCATTAACGGCTAGAGATGACATTGAACGTCAATTCTCGAGTATGTATAAAAAGGCTGTTCTCGTTAATCCTCCCACCATTTCGCTCTTGAATGTTGGAGACGTTGTACGCATTGCCGATGAGCGTCGGAACGCAATTTTTAGGAGGGGATACACAATTCAAAATACTCTAGAAATTTTTAAAATCCGAAAAGTGGATACATCGCAAAATCCAGTCGTATACTTCTTGGAAGATTTAGCGGGTGAAGAAATAAAGGGTGCATTTTATCGTGAAGAATTAATTCCCACAAATCTACCAGAAACGTATGATAATAATAAAACTCAATATTACGTTCATTGGAAAGGTTATCCGAGACAATTCAATTCCTGGGTTGATGAATCTCAAATTGAACGGATATGAACCGTAAGCAGCCTTTAATACGTAAAAATAAAAACTTTATTTTATTCATCTCTGGTTTATCACCCAGTGAAAGAAGTAAAGTCATTCCCATCTTAAACGGTGGTTTGGTGGCTACGCTCTCGGAAATTTTTAGAAATTTTCTTTGTGGTAATCTAACTCAAGATAAGAAGTTTATTAAACACTTAAGAAATTGTAGACGAGAAATTCATCTTGTGTCCTTGAAAACAACGTCCATATCTAAGAAGAAAAATATACTGAAAAGTCGTAAAGGGGGGGCTATTCTATCAGCGTTATTACCTATTGCAGCGAGTTTGGTAGGAAGTCTTTTTAATTGAAAATGAAGGAGTTTTACGTTATCCCTGCCATTACCTACGAGAGGTTAATGAATAGAAAAGAGGTTTGTGATGGTGATATTAATAACCTGGAGGGTACTGGCAAGTTGGATACGACAGCTGTTAGTAGTAGCGGACACGTCCCTCTTAATATCCAAAAACTGTCTGTGCCAGCTATATCGCTCACGGGACCTCCTCTTCCTCCTCCTCCTCCTCCTATAGAAAGTGTAGGTGCAGTGACTGGAGGGGAGGTGGTAAACGCCCCGATTACGTTGAAAACAATTAAAGGGGACATGACTCGCAAAAAAAGCAATCCCGATTTAACAGGTATTATTCCAATATTTTTTAAAGAACCTCAAAAGTCATATGTTACGGCTTTTGTTAAGCACTTACAAGATTCTAACACGGTTGAATGGAATGAAGAAGGAGATTTAACTCATCCACTCGCAGGTTATAATATTTTAGAAATAGCTCGAGAATTTCAAGGGAATAAAAAAACCCACGTTGATAATATTTCGAATTATCACTACTTCATAGAAATGGCCGGGGTTAAAGACTGGATGTTAAGGAATATAGCCATTAAAAAACAAATCGAAACGTGGCGAAATATGGGGAAAAAGGGAGGAGGAGGAGGAGGAGGAGGAGGAGGAGGAGGAGGGGGAGGGAAAAACAAGATGGCGGTTGTGAGGAAGAAACGAAACAGAAGCATGGTGGATGCGTGGGTGGCTTATTAACATTTTAGGAACAATGATGCCGGAGCTGTTTAGTCACGTGATACTGATTTTGATAAAATGAGTCATATGTGTGGATGACTTTGGCATGGGGGAATGATAAGACTTGTTTATTCGTGTGAGCTTGAATCATGGCTGGGAGTGATACTGATTTTGATAAAATGAGTCATATGTGTGGATTGACCTTTGGCGTGAGGGGAATGATAAGACTTGTTTATTCGTGTGTGTGTGAATCATGGCTGGGAGGGAGAGAGACTTGATGCTTCGTCACAACTGGTTTGTAATCGGTGATTGTGATAAAGGCAGGGAGCTCGGGTAGCTCATTATCTCTTGAAGGATTATCACATCAAGACGTGGACTCTCGCCATGGCTTCATCAACCTCCTCGTGCAAGTTAGTTTTCGGGAACTTGTCCGAAAATATGTTCAGGAAGCGGAACACGTGTTTAGTAGTGGCCACTAATTGTGTCACATGCAGGAATTACGGTGTGGTGGCAGACGTCATTCGTGCTTATCCGTATGCCGAGTTGGCAGGTTTTCGATATTCTCGCACTGGTGCATCATATGCATGTCCTCGTGATAGGGGTATTGAAGGTTCCGCCATTGTGAAAAGACCTGAAAATATCACATCTTGGGGAATGCAACGATGAAGTTGATCTCCCTACCATAGCTACCTTATTAACACAATACGGTATCGGCGCCCCCATTGAAGAGAACGAATACGCACAAAAGAGCGTGGCTTATTCCAAAGATGAAGATCATGCCGATCGTTTGGCCAGAGATAGTAAGCAGATGAGATTCAACCACTTTTTTTCTTCGGTCAAGAAATTGAAGGAAGAATTATCTAAATCATCGTATGACTTTGTCAAGTATGTTATCTTTCCCCGCTGGCATCGGTCAAAGGCGGGCGTGTTTAATACGACTTGGTTGAATCAATATTTACCTGTGTTAGCTACATTCAGTGATGAAATGAGCAAAATTGGTAAAATATGTTGCGTGGGCTATAATGAAAAAGAATTTATCCCTGTTGGAGGAAAGGTGCGTGGAAGATTTATATATGAAAAACTTGTTAGCTAAATTTAAAAGCTTTGAGGTGTTAGATGAAACGTCGTCCTTTGATAAACGGTCGGGAAAGTGCTGGAGTAGATGTATGTGGCATATACTGAGGCTGTGATGTGAAGGAACAGGTTAGAAAATATTTAGTAGCCGTGTGTTTCGTTGAAGTATTGTTTTTGGAAAAGCGAATGCGTATATTATCGCGTTCGTGTTTGTATATACAGTTTTTTTCTAATGTATGTATTTGTATGGAATATTAATTCATTCCCCTGTATTTAGCATTGGTTACAAATATAAAATAACAATTCCGTCTGTCATTTGATTTTTCATTTAACCTCTTTCAAACTCGGTATTAATAAATAAACAAAACTGAAATTCCGTCTGTCATTTGATTTTTCATTTAACCTCTTTCAAACTCGGTATTAATAAATAAACAAATTGAAGTGTTTGCCTTTAAACTTGTGTAGTGTATGGAGGTTATGACTCAAATTCTATGATAGATAAAATTTCACGTGAGGGTGAAGTCAGCTTGGCAAATATGGCGATAAGGTCAGGTTTCATCCGTGTGTCGGTTATTGGGGGAGATATCAAACTGATAAATATATGTCTCACATGAGGTTGAAGTCAGTCGCCAAATATCCTTTTATCATGATACTCCGAATATCTAAGCAAAATGTAACGGCTGAGAGAGAGAGAGAGAGAGAGAGAGAGAGAGAGAGAGAGAGAAGTTGATAGAGGCTACATTCGCGATGTGCATATATTAATTTAGAGATTTTATATGAGGAGGAGGTAAACGTCCCGGTTACGTTGAAAACAATTAAAGGGGACATGAGTCGCAAAAAGCAGTGAACTGAGTCTATTTGGGGTTGGGGTGGGGTGGGTTTTATTCCCGTAGAGTTACGTGACATCACGGGGGCATAAGCGTGGAGTCGATTTGGGGTCGGGGGTTCAAATGAAGGGTTTTCCCGTAGAGTTACGTGACGTCACGGGGGTTAGGAATGGAGTCGATTTGGGGTCAGGGGTTGGAAGGTTGGTTTTTATTCCTGTAGAGTTACGTGACGTCCACGGGGGGTAGGAAAGGTGGAGTCAATTTGGGGTAGGGGGTTGGAAGGATGGTTTTATTCCCGTAGAGTTACGTGACGTCACAGGAGGTAGAAAAGTGGTGGAGTCAATTTGAGGTCGGGGTGAATTGGTGGTTTATTCCCGTAGAGTTGCGTGACGTCACGGGGGGTGCGGCACAAGTGGAGCCAGGTTGGGGTCGGGGGGTTGGAAGGATGGTTTTTATTCCCGTAGAGTTACAGGTGGCCACGCCCCCAAAAAGTGGAGTCAATTTGAGGTCAGGGGTTGAATTGGTGGTTTTATTCCGTAGAGTTACGTGACGTCACGGGGGGGTGCGGCAAAGTGGAGCCAGGTTGGGGTCGGGGGGTTGAAATGTTGGTTTTATTCCCGTAGAGTTACAGGTGGCCACGCCCCCCAAAAAGTGGAGTCAATTTGAGGTCAGGGTTGAATTGGTGGTTTTATTCCCGTAGAGTTACGTCACGGGGGGTGCGGCAAAGTGGAGCCAGGTTGGGGTCGGGGGTTGAAATGTTAGTTTTTATTCCCGTAGAGTTACCAGGTGGCCACGCCCCCAAAAGTGGAGTCAATTTGAGGTCAGGGGTTGAATTGGTGGTTTTATTCCCGTAGAGTTACGTGACGTCACGGGGGTGCGGCAAAGTGGAGCCAGTGTGGGGGTCGGGGGGGTTGAAATGTTGGTTTTATTCCCGTAGAGTTACAGGTGCCCCACGCCCCCAAAAAGTGGAGTCAATTTGAGGTCAGGGTTTGAATTGGTGGTTTTATTCCCGTAGAGTTGCGTGACGTCACGGGGGGTGTTGCATTAGTGGAGGCATGTTGGGGTCGGGGGGGGGGTTGAAATGTTGGTTTTATTCCCGTAGAGTTACAGGTGGCCACGCCCCACGAAAAAGTGGAGTCAATTTGTGGTCAGGGGTTGAATTGGTGTTTTTTTTCCCGTAGAGTTGCGTGACGTCACGGGGGTGCAGAAAAGTGGTTTCATTCCCGTAGAGTTACAGGTGTCCACGCACCCACTCCCTTTTTCGACCTCATGTACGTACATGAGCTTATAAGACAAGTGGAGTCAGGGGTGGCAACACCCCCTTTTTGCACCTCATGTACATATATTAGTTCATGTACGTACATGAGCTTATAAGACATGCGGAGTCCATTTGGGGTCACAAGGGTGGCCACGCCCCCCCCCCCCCTAATATGAGCTCATGTACGTACATGAGCTTATAATACAACTGGAGTCGATTTGGGGTCAGGGGTGGCCACGCCCACCCAGAATAGTGGAGTCTATTTGGGGTCTGGGGAGGCCACACCCCCTTTTTAGGCCTCATGTACGTATATGAGGCTTATCAGGA
This sequence comes from Macrobrachium rosenbergii, assembly GCA_039081455.1. Classification (NCBI taxonomy): domain Eukaryota; kingdom Metazoa; phylum Arthropoda; class Malacostraca; order Decapoda; family Palaemonidae; genus Macrobrachium; species Macrobrachium rosenbergii. Next base: position 1,251,434 of record JANJGK010000003.1, read on the forward strand.
GGGGGGAGGGGCTAGCCACGCCCCCTTTTGGGGGGTTGGGGGCGTTGCTCCGCCCCTTTTTAGGCCTCACGTACGTACATGAGCTTATCATTAGGGGGGGGGAGGGGGGGGTGGCCACGCCCCCTTCGGGGGCGGGGTTAGAAAAGTGGAGTCTATATGGGGTTTTTTTTCCTCTACTCATAACCTGTGTTTCTTACAATTATCCAGCATTTGCCAAAGACTCGGTCTTTACTCGGGTTGTTGACATGTTTTCAACATGTCTGTGATTTGTATGTGATAAGTTGCCTATTTGTGTTTGTGGTCACGTTTAACTGCAGTGAAGCACCAACATGTTAGGCCTGATTTCTTGTTCAAATATAATATACATATAAAAATCAAAAGCAAATGGCCTCTTGTTTTGGATATGAAGCAATCGTTAGTCGGTAATTATATTCAACGTGTTTGTGGTATGTATGATATAAGTTACCAACGTGGTTATGACATGTTTTAGAGTGCTAACGCACTCTAAACGTTTTATAAGTGTACTTGAGTTTGTGATTGTATGAGTATAGTATATAAAATCAAATAAAGAGAGAGAGAGAGAGAGAGAGAGAGAGAGAGAGAGAGAGAGAGAGAGAGAGAGAGAGAGAGAGAGTTCTAATAGAACTCTTCATTAGTATTTCCAACCGTTCTCCAGCTTAATATATTTCCCACGAAAACAATTGAATTTCACCTCTGAACTGTTATACATAGCCCTTTTAAAAGTGTGAGGGGAAGAAACACTAATGGAAGTTAATGAGTGGTCTTATGGCAGGCAATTAGGGTCATCACTCTCTCTGATAAGCGTTCGTGAACATTCGAGCATCGCTGCATAAATGAGAGAACTGTGATCAGTACCTATCAAGCAACAGAAGGGAAATGTACAGGTATAGGAAAAATGTAAAAAGGAGGTTTAAAACACCTTTAAATGTGACATATTTAATGTTTTTTTTATGTGGGGGGAAACCTTCATTGGAGTAAATTAGATAATACTGTAAATTAATTCACGTGATATAGGTAGCTTGTCAAGGAATTCATTCAGAGACATAGATAACTAGAGAAGTATTTTACCAGAGAGAGAGAGAGAGAGAGATTACAGTTAGACTAAGCCGAAATAAATTTATTCAGTCATTCTTAATTAAAACTTACATTAAACCACATTTGTATAGAATGATCTTAATTAAGATCTCCCAACCTCTCTATATCCTCAACTATCTCCCCCCTACCTAGTCCCCCCTACTCCCAGCTCTCCAAAGCTCCTCCCTTCCCGATAAATCCCGTTTTGGCTTTTAAACTTACCCCAGAAAGAATATCGATCTAAATTGAAGGAAACTTCCCTCTCCCCGAGAGGCCTCGTGACGTCATATACGGTGGACATATACGGTTCTAAGCCAAGTCAGTGAATGGCAGGAGAATGCTTATCTTAATGAGAGAGAGAGAGAGAGAGAGAGAGAGAGAGAGAGAGAGAGAGAGAGAGAGAGAGAGAGAGAGAGAGAATTTGAGGATATAAAATGCATTATAGCCTTTTTAGTTTTCTTTAAAAGGAAACTACTGTCTGTCCGTCCGCACTTTGTTCTGTCAGCGCTTTTCCTGTCCACCCTCAGATCTTAAAAACTACGGAGGCTAAAGAGCTGCAAATTGGGATATTGATCATCCACCCTCCAGTCATCAAATATTCCAAATTGCAGCCCTCTAGCCTCCTCAGTAGTTTTTATTTTGTTTAAGGTTAAATTTAGTCATAATCGTGCTTCTGGCAAGGATATAGGCCAGGCCACAGCTGGGCTGTGGTTAAAGTTTCATGGGCCGCGGCTCATACATCATTATGCCGAGAGCACCGAAAGATAGATCTATTTGATTATACGATGTACAGAAAATTCGATTGCACCGAAGTTTATTACTTGTTTCCATTTGTGCAATTCGTGTTAGAAGGGAGAGCTTTGTTGTCGTCTGAATGTTGTAGCAATGGACACATCATCTGCTTCAATATACACACTTAAATTGTTATGACCTCATTTGTAGTTTTAATTATCTTTGTCTTCGTTTATTTATCCTCCCTGTCAGTAGGTGAGTCCGCACTACAGAACACATGTCGCAAACAAGTTGGCAACTTACTGCATACATATCTCCAACAGGCTGAAAACAAGTCAGCGACCATGAGTGAAAAACGAATACGGGATAATCAGGTGAAGTACTGGTTATGGCTTCCAGTAAGTCGTTGACTTGTATTCATCTTGTTCGTGACGTGTGTGCGACAAGTTGCCAACATGTGTTTATAAATTTTTTTTTGTTAGTTTAGTGTGAATGCATTCTTTGGTCCTTGGAAAGCGATCACCGGGAAGGGCGCATCATTGATGCCCTTCAGTAGTCGAGCTTTCAGGGCAAAATTTAACAGTGGCGTCATCATGAGTTTTCCTTTATATTTAAACCAGGGCGGTAATGTTAATTATTGAATCTTATTGTCTTATTGTTTTCCTTCTAAGATGTAATCAATTCTTCTCTCTCTCTCTCTCTCTCTCTCTCTCTCTCTCTCTCTCTCTCTCTCTCTCTCTCTCTCTCCCCAAGGGCTTTTACTAATATCCCGACCCTCACAGTATTCTTTGCGGACGTACAGAGAGAGAGAGAGAGAGAGAGAGAGAGAGAGAGAGAGAGAGAGAGATTTTAGCTTTTCCGTGGATGTAGGCTCAGGCAGGACGAGTTTCTTATTGCACTGCAAAGGGTAGGCTGCTTAGCTAAACGTTTGTTTCCTGGCTACATGAATGTGAAGGCTTCACTCCTTTAAAAAAAAAAACCTTAATAAATGCCAATAAATAACACGTCCGAATATGCTCCTCTCTCTCTCTCTCTCTCTCTCTCTCTCTCTCTCTCTCTCTCTCCTTCTGCTCTTATGACAGTAACGAAGTTATGAGGTGATTAGTTTATTATTTATGCAAAAGTATCAAAATATTCCATCGGATTGAGGCCAAGGTTGGAAAGCTTCAACATTTTAGAATAAAGCAAGAATTAGCAAACCTTGGCACGTGGCCAGTTTTTCCGAGTATAAGAATGGAATGGAATATAGAATTTAGGCCAAAGGCCAAGCTCTGGGACCTATGAGGTCATTCAACACAAAAAAAGAAAATTGAGAGTGAAAAGGTTTGAAAGGCGTAACAGGAGGAAAACCTCAAAGCAGTTGCACTATGAATCAATTGTTAGGAGAAGGTGGATAGCAAGATGGAAGAAAGGGAATATGAATGGAGGTACAGTAAAAGGAACGAAAGGGGGTTGCAGCTAGGGGCCAAATGGACTTTGCAATGAACCTTAAGCAATGCCTACAGTGCACCGCGCAATGGATCACATGGGAAGATTTTCAAACTTTTCGGAAGAAAATATATCACTGATCAACTTGATGCTTTGGAGGATATGGAAATAACCATTTTCATTCCCCTTCTAAATTTTTTTTTTTAATTTGTTCATGCCGATCATCTCTCAATTTTTCAAAATTTGGTTCCTAAGGGATAAATTAGCTTTAGCATCAGAGCAAACGCACAATACGGGACTGACATAAAAATTATTTATTGATTTGATCATGAAATCTGACAAACACATCATCAACCAATCACTGTCACTTGCGTCGTGAATAATTGCATTCCTTTGTCGAAAGCAAATCACGGAATGAAAGGAAATATTGACTTCCTTTTTAGAGTAACTTGAATCGGGTACAAATGTTTGACTGAATAATGAAAGGCAATATGTAAATGCTTTCTGCCGAATTCTGATTTCGCCCGGTGACAAAGTACCGGATTTATTTGGTGAATCCAAAACCACCATTTTGGTATACAGTAGACAATGTATTTCCGCATCGTGTTGTATAATTGATATATTCGTAATGTATGCGTTTGAATAGATTAATGGAGGCCCATTAGGCGAGGTATTTTACAGAGGCTGGATAATGCCCACATGGGATTTGAGCACAGCGAGTTGTTATGTCTGTCAATTGAGCTTCGAAAGTGACTCTTGTCATCTGGGCGTCAGTGTTATTCCAAGCTCGATTAGATTTTGGAATAGGAAGCGTCAGTGATTCTGACGGATTATGGAGGTAATTCATGAGAGAGAGAGAGAGAGAGAGAGAGAGAGAGAGAGAGAGAGAGAGAGAGAGAGAGAGAGAGAGAGGATGTCAACTTATTTGGTTTGTTCATGATTAAATAAGAACATTGTTCATGAGTGATTATGTTTGGTGAGAGAGAGAGAGAGAGAGAGAGAGAGAGAGAGAGAGAGAGAGAGAGAGAGAGAGACATACATTCTTCGCTAGCTTATCGCTCAATTTCTGTTGAAAACGAGATTTGATCGATAAGGTAAACGAAAGTTGAGTTTCATAAAATACATATTATTGATATATTTTATTGAATATATCAGTAAGATATATTTTATATCTCATAGATATAAAGTCATCCTCAGGCTTTGTAAAGGCTTTGGAAGCAAAGCCTTGATTAAGTAATGGAAGCCTCGAGAGTCTAGAAGGATGTACTGTATAGTGAAGTTCAACTAGTTGACTTTTCAGCTTCATTTAGAATCATCTGTAGATCTTTTCAGAACTTCTATAGAACTTTTGTAGGTTTTATTGATTTATTTACTTATTTATTTATTTATTCATTCATTCTTTCATTCATTAATTCATTCATTTATTATTTATAGTTTTTTTATTTTTGTTTATTTCTAATTTTTTATGTTTGAACACCAGTCTTCGAAAGAAAGAGGAATTGATATCTCTGTAATACTGAAGGTATTTCATACCAGTAGAGACTGGCTGCGCGCGCTCGCTCTCTCTCTCTCTCTCTCTCTCTCTCTCTCTCTCTCAGTGCAAAAAAAGGAATATATATGTGTGTGTGTGTAAACTATCAACACACGAGCACGTGTTTCACAGAAATCAATATCTGACTCACATCAGGATCGAACCGGCCAGGGCGATACCAACTGACCCACACCTGTGTGGGTCAGTTGGTAGCGGCCATGCCTTTTATTTGAGAGACCTGGGTTCGATCCTGATGTGAGTCAGAAATTTAATATATATATATATATATATATATATATATATATATATATATATATATATATATATATATATATATATTTGTATCATTGTCAGACCAGCATCTGGAAAGCTCCAATAATCAAGCAATTATCTTGAACACTTAAGCTTATTTTGTTCATTGAACAGTACTACTTAGATTCTTTACGGGATATGAGCCATAATATTTCTCTTTTAGTGTTGTTTGTGAACAGAATATTACGCTAATATACTCGGACAAGAATTAACCTGGCATGCCTGAAATTTCAAGAGAGGACGACTCTCTCTCTCTCTCTCTCTCTCTCTCTCTCTCTCTCTCTCTCTCTCTCTCTCTCTCCTGTTCTCTGGGTAAGCGAGGCACATGTCTCTTGTCTCTTTCCTGTGTTTATAGTGTTAATATTAATACCACATTTGCAATGTGTGTTTGTTTATGAGAAGTCTTTTTTTGCAGTCCACTGCACTTTTCAAGTGCACGCTTCTTCTGCTTCCTTGCGATTTCAGATGTCTGCCGTTTGTTCAAGGACTCATTTCCTCAGGTTCTTGAAGTAATGCTCTGGGACTGACTTGGCTTCTTTTTGATTGCTTGCAATTTTTAGATGCCATATTGAGTACCCTCTTGAGTAATGCTTCTCTCTCTCTCTCTCTCTCTCTCTCTCTCTCTCTCTCTCTCTCTCTCTCTCTCTCTCTCTCTCTCTCTCTCTGTGTGTGTGTGTGTGTGTTGATCAGAGCAGAGAACAGTGGCGTTAGCCAGAAAAGGTGAAAAACTTGAAAAGAAACTTCTATAACTTGAACACAAACTGGAAAAGTCCTACGTCCTGCTGCAAACGAGGTAACTCTATTAACGCTTTCCACGCAAGCGAGAAACATGCACCTCGCTTGCCCAAAGATTAGTAATGAAGCTTCTCTCTCTGAGAGAGAGAGAGAGAGAGAGAGAGAGAGAGAGAGAGAGAGAGAGAGAGAGAGAGAGAGTACACAAACCAAACATTAATATAGAAACAAGCGATAAATATTCAGATTTCATCAACAAACGGTAGGTTCAATATTCCCCTGATAAATGTTATCATTATTAATTTTATATCCCGAGAAAAGAACCGTCCATAAGTATAACTTCATAAGAAACGAGATAAAATCTGATAAAATAATTTCGGCACAGGACAGCGTTTATACGGCACCATTCTCTCCCACAAAATGATAAAAAAAACTTTATAGAATAAAATGGATAGTAAAAATCCTTCAATTATGTTAGGAACCCCGTGACGTCATAACCGTTTAGCTCAATGTTGCTGATAAAGACTGAGATTTAAAATTCAGACGCCGGGAAATTTGAATACGCATTTCGGACGATTGGCCCCGACATTATGAACCCCCCATGGATAAGGGGGCATGGGGAGAAGGGCTGGAAGAGGGGAGGGGGAGAAGGGTTGGAAGAGGGGAGGGGGGGAAGGTACAGGGGAGGGGGTTGCCGGTCATTGCGTTCTGCTGCTAGTTGGGGGGGAGGGGGGAGGCGGGAGGTCCTCATTTATGGAAATTGGGACATTTTAAGCTGTTCAGCTGATGTTTGCTGTAAATGGACATGCAAGTGTGTGTGTGAGAGAGAGAGAGAGTGAGAGAGAGTGACAGCTGAGGGATTAAGGTTTCACTTCTGACAGCCGCTGAAGAAATAGCCCGAATATGCATCTCAATGCGCGCACGCACACGCGTAATAACAAAATCACCATACGCACATCCCCTTATTACTAGAAGTGCCAAACCTACAACTGCCACTACCTACGGCCTCGCTCCGAGATTTAGGCGAGTTTGCCCCTCCCGCCCCCCCGCCCCCCCCACCCCAACAGACTTGGCCATCTATTTAGGTAAACTTAATTTTTATTACCCTAATTTTGGGCGTGCCTCGTTCTGGCTCTCTTCATGAAACAGGAATAGTTTTCTGAGGTTTAAGGTCATAGTGCTTTACACGACCCAGAGTGTGAGATTTAGGCAAAAATAGGAAAGAGAAAAGGAATTTGACCCAGTTTTAACCCTATCTGGTGCAAGTGTTCAGATTTTTCAGATACCACGATGCAAACCATAGATTCACTATCGATACATAATGAGTGGTAACCGAGTGTTAATATAATGACTTTGAAAGTTGCCCAAATGTCGTACTGCATGAACTTCCTTTGAAACTGACGGCGCTGATTGACTCGGCACCAACAGTCATAGCGCAATTATTACGAGGTTTTCCTCCTGTTATACCTTTCAAGCCTTTCTACTCTCGATTTCCCTTTCAGTGCTGAATGACCTCTTTGGTCACAGTGGTTGGTCTTTGGCCTAAATTCTGTATTCCATTCCACTAACGATCACAGTGGAAATGCTTGAGGAACGAATGTGCTATCGTCTGCCACAGCTCATCATCAGTCACACTGCGCATGTTTAGCTCAGACTATTTCTTGAGGAACACTTCAATGTTATATATACAAGAACCTTCACACTTTATAAACAAACTGATTTGTATCAATAATATACCCTTACAAGCACAAGAAAGATGAGCTTGACAGTTGTTATCAGTCTACTCGTATCAAACGCAAACGAAGGATGGAGCTTTCAGAATTGTTTTTATTTCTCCCTGATATAGCCCACGCTACAGGAAGACGAATGTCCACAAACTGTTCAGATAAAAAAATTTTGTTATCATTCAAACTTTGCTCCATGTAGATTTCATTACATCAACATAAAAATAACTTTATTATCATAGCAAACTGGAAAAACCACCTTGAAATATGCTAACCACTAGAACTTGGAGCACTGACAAACGAACGATAGACCTATACCAGATATTTAATTTTACTGTCCATCTTTTAGGAACATTTTCATTTCAAAGTAGTCAAAAAAACTTTCTTATTGTAACTATTATTCATTCCATCCAAGAGTCTTTCCAGTGCCTTGCTTTAAAAAAAGAGCCTAGGCTAGCCTTTTATGTTGTATGTATATATATATATATATATATATATATATATATATATATATATATATATATATATATATATGATCGAGACTACGGTCTACCCCAAAGCCAAATCAAAAGTCCTTCAAAAGAAGGCATCGTGCTTACCCCATACAAAAATGGGAAAAAAGCACGTTAAAAGAAGAAGAAGATATATATATATATATATATATATATATATATATATATATATATATATATATATATATATATATATATATATATATATATATATATATACATATATACACAGTATATAATGTCATCAATACGCAAATGGTGACGGGACCTCAATAAGATTTCAAACTTTTGCTCGATAAGTTACTTGGCCAAACACTACTGAAATTGCCCAGTTACTGGGCTATTATAAAGATTTGTAAGTCCAATAAAAATTTATGTAAATATGCAAAGCATTCTGAATAGAAAACTGGAATACTACGGTCTTGCATCGCCTTCCATCCAGTGTTGCAGTGGTTGTTCCTTTTACCTTCCCTAGACAGCTTCATGCCTCATACACAACAACAATATTCCATGCCATTTCGAATACTGCCTCTACTCACGTAATTTGCATGCGAGAAATAATTAAATACCTTTTCCTCGCACTCGCACAGCCAGATGTCTTTCTAGCTACCAACAGTGAGACAAATGGGTTACTGAAAGACCATCGTTTATTTGTATGATCTGTGGAGACTATTTGATACATCATACAAGCTCGTCTTTCGTGTGCTTGTATTGTTCTATTATCGAAAGTGAAGGTTCTTTGTAAATATAAGCATTCGGATATAATATTACTGAAGAAGTAGTTTGCATCTTTATCACAGTAAGCTAAGATATCGGAAACATTGATTGCAGCCGAACACGAGATAGCTATGCGTACCCCACATCTAACTAAAAACCTGTGTTGGTGAGGCCACGCATGGAATGGAATTGACTATAGCTATTTTACTCTCCAGCAGTTTCTGTTCATGCCAAAACTAAATGGCGAATAAATACATACACACATGTATGTATGTATGTATATGCATACATACACACATGTATACACAAACACACACACACACATATATATACATATATATTTATATATATATATATATATATATATATATATATATATATATATATATATATATTTATATTATATATATATATATATATATATATATATATATATATATATATATATATATATATTCAGTATGAGAAGACATTATTCATATGGTTTTTAGTTATATTGTGAATAACCTTATATAACCTGTAAATGCTGGTGCTATCGTTAGTTACATCCTGGTTTTAGTGCTTTCAGAGTTATTTATTCCACTTGGTACAAGAGGACATTGGTGTTTCTGACAATGCTAGGGCCAAAGAACACAGCATAACTATTTTTTGAACAAGATTTTTTTTTTTTTATGTTGAATTAAATATTACCTCTCCTATTCATCACGTTTATATGCGTTTTTAGTTTTTATTTCCCCATATGAACAAATATAGTGAGTACAGTGTTTTATCGCATCATATTAGTGAATTTCAAATAGACGTTGGTACTGTTCATACTTGCAATATAATCGTTTTATACTGAGGTACAGCCGGTATAGCAGAAAAAATATGACATTATCCAATCACTGAATTTTGTTCAAAGCCATCCATCTCCAGTAAAAAAGCATGTTTTTTTATATAATGAGTACTGATTAAGGTTACATAAATTATGTTACTGAAATATCAAGGGGAAAAAAAGATGAGAAAACTTATTTCAAAATAAAATTTTACTGTCAAAAAAGCTAAACTTCACACACAACATTATTTTCCTTTACATATAAGGACGCAAATATCATCATCATAAAACTAATAATAAATATTCATTATTATCAATATTACCAACAACAACAGCAATAATAATAGTAATTACATCCCATCTGTAGTATATGAAGACGAAAAGAACAACTAAATTTGCAGACATTTAGTGTTTGTCTAAGATGAGAATAGCAAGTGACAATAATAAAGACAGTAATAACATCAGTAATAATATTATGTCTTCAGGAGACAAAAATAAACAGAATTCCTTGCATATTAAAAAAAAACCATTGCAGACCTTTAGTCTTTGTTAACAGTGCACAGTACCGGGCCAAGCAAAAGAATTACGATTAATATTTGATTTTGTTAACAATTAGTAGCCTACCAGTTATTTCAAGAAGAATATTAACATTTGGCTTATGAAGAACAACAAAAAATAAAACATACATATCACTATCACCCAAATGAAAATATACAGGGTGTGTTGTATCATTATGACATATGCAACTTGTAACAGGTGCAACAGACATGAACAGTATGCTGTGGGCAGGTTGCACTCTGGCATAGCTGACACTGATGTCTGATCTTGGAGAGTTTACCAACTGACACCGAAAACCCACTACCATATACGGACTCTAGGCATGGTGCGCATCGTTTTCGTTTTTCTGACTTGTATGCATGAAGTTCATTACTTACTAGCACTGAAACTGGTTTCGGATTCCCAAGTATAATGTTCATCTTCGACACAATACTGCTGTGCAAATTCTTGACTGACTGCCTTTTCTCTATTTGAGGAGTACAAAGAGATTTAACTAATCCCACCCAAATGTAAAAGAATTTAGGCGTCGAGGGTCAGTGCTTGTATTCATTGAGAACACTGTCTGGGAATTTACTTTAGCTGTATCGAGGATAAAAGAGCAGGCGTTTACTGTCCATCTTCGGGATTTTGTGTTCACAGTGTAAAATTGCGTCCTTTGGTCAATAATGTCTGTAGCTCCCTTAGTAAAGTCGTAGAGTTTGTAGATTGCAGGCTTCTTTTGGCTATCGTCTTTGGTAATGGCCAACAGGGGTGATATTGTGCTAAGCAATAAAACGTTCCTTGGGCCTTTACTCTTTGTCTGATTGATGGAGTTCAAGCAAAGTTTTCCTTCTTTTCTTTCCAGTACACCTCGTTAAATTTATCTTGCTTTCCTGAAATATTCTTTATTTTTAAGGTATACCTTTTCTACCCGCATCGATCGTGCCTAAGGCATTAATACTCTGTGACAGCAGCCACTCGAATAGTTCTATGCTGGTATATAGTCTGTCTAAAT
>JANJGK010000003.1:1267582-1317582 GCA_039081455.1 Macrobrachium rosenbergii
TACCCTGTAGGGGAGTAGTGGCGTCAGTAATGTATGAGGTGCACTGTAGGCATTACTTAAGGTTCTTTGCAGCATCCCTTTGGCCCCTAGCTGCAACCCCTTCCTTCCTTTTACAGTACCTCCATTCTTTTTCTCTCTTTTCCATCTTTCTTGCCACCCTCTCCTAACAATTGATTCAAAGTGCAACTGCAAAGTTTTCCCGCTGTTATACCTTTCAAACCTTTTTACTGTCAGTTTCAGCGCTGAATGACCTCATAGGCCCCAGTGCTTGGCCTTTGGCGTAAATTCTGTATTCTATTTACAAGGAATATGCTGCTGTTTTTTCAGAACTCGGATTGTTGACTTTGAATATTCATTGTGTAGAATGCTTTCTCAGCAAGATCTGCTTTTCTCCAGTTAATGAAATCCAGGAGTGAATGACAAGTAAACCAGCAAGTTTTAGTAAGAAATAGAGGCTGTTCAGTAAGATCCCTGATAGCTGGGTAACACACTGCACACCTAGCATTGTGGGCCACCTTTGTAACATAAAGTCTTTTCTGCTGGAAGCCCACCATTATCCGATTGAAATTACAACTCTTATTGTTTGACCCCCGTAGGTCTTACTTAAGATTCTCTGCAGCATCCCCTCAGCCCCTAGCTGCAATCCCTTTCATTCCTATTACTGTACCTCTGTTCGTAATCTCTTCTTCTCTCTTACTTTCCACCCTTTCTTAACAATTGACCCAACCAAATTGGTAGAGGCTGGAGCTTACCCCTGTTTAGTTTTATTACTTATTGCAGCCTACAACCCTTCACCTTACTCTCCTAAGCCATACTGTGCTCAGTCATAAATCTCAGTAACACTTCTTACTGAGTTTATCTTCCCTTATTACTGAACTTTGGGGTAGTTTTTATATACATGCATACTGTGCATTCAGGAAATTTGCTCTGTTCCACTATAGGCATCATGTACGGCCTATTTCAAGTTCTGGAAACCTAAAAGAGATCTGTGGTACCAAATGGATGAAGTACTGGTGTTTCTGGACATTCCTGAAGGGGAAGACTCTTGGTTTTGTCACAAAAACGGGCCTACAGTAATATTTGTTCAGATGATTAGCCCCAGATACTTTACTAGGTTTAGTTCCTCAGGTATAGAATCAGATTCAATGGACACCTAATTAATGCTTGTCCATGAGTGACTGATTCAACCGATAACTATTCGCTGGTGGAGTTCTTAGTCAAATGAAAAAACAGAAGTCATTATTTTAAAGACACTGTTTTTGATAAGCTTATGGATTGCTCATGACAATTGACTGGTTTGTGGTAAGGATTCTCCGAGCTTTCATAAGCGAGGGTGAAATATTTTGCTTTTCAGCATCTTGTGTGATTAAGATTGAGTGACCCAGAATGGTATTCTCACAATTTACAGGTAAAGATACTAAGTGAGAACAAATGATGCAGTTTGTGGACTTGTTACTCTCATGTACAGTTTGTACAAATTTGATATTTTGTACAGAACTTTTCGTAGTCGGCTGACATTTCAAAGTAATAAGCTTCTACACAGTGCACTAACCTTGTCATGTGTAATAGTAGATTGCACAGAATGCTTCTTTGTACAAGAAACTACTCTGATTTTGTAGCACTGAGATGAACCCTTGCAAATGACATTCCAGGCTGCCCCTTCTAGCAGATAGTTAATGTTTGGTATTAATTACGATGGTGTATATTAATTTTACAATATATTATGTACTGGGATTTTTTCCCATATTTTAATGTGTCACTTATATTTTATATTGCACTATGTAAGGTTTAATCAGTGTCACTTATATTTTATACTGCACTACATAAGGTTTAATCAGTGTTACTTATATTTTATACTGTTTTACACTGAGCTGCATAAGGTCAGGAGGTACTTAAAAGAAGTATGTCTGGATCAGCTGATGAAGGGAAGGTTTAACGATATCATTTTGCATTCGAGTAAGTTTTGCTTTCACATAGAGTTTCCCCTTTGCAGATGCCAGTGAAGAAAATTGAGTCTCAGTCCTTGGAAGCTGGAAGGAAAACCGGAACACCAAGGGAACCCAACCTCCTTGCTCACATATAACCCAGGGCAGGAATGGACAAGCACAAGCCTTGCCCCTCCACCTGACTGCTGGCTTATGACATCAAAATCTGGATTATCCAGATAAGTCTTGAATAATTTGCAATGTGAAATCCTGTCCTATCTTTCTAGGAGACTGCATTAAGGTAGGGTGTAACACTCTCAATTTTTGTCTTGAACATGAACATGAAAGTAGAGGATTAGAAAACTGGTAAACTGTGATTGGCAGTACTAAAAGAGTCTAAATTTTAAAGGGAAAGTTTTTATTGTTAAGTATAGATATTCATGTTCATGGAAATTCTGAAGGAGCTGAAATGAACATAGACTTTGGAGGTAAAGAGAGACTGAGGGTTGATGCAATGGAAGTTTGATTGTAGGCGTGAAGAGTATTACATACTTTACGTAAAGTACTGAATTAATTGCAGTTTGCAAAACGTTTTGGTCATCCCAATTTTAGGTACACTGTCATCTTGTCAAAGAAATGCAATACCCCCCATGGGGGATAGTGCCATCAGTGCACCTCGTGCATTGCACTGTAGGCATTACTTAAGGTTCTTTGCAGCGTGCCTTCGGCCCCTAGCTACAACCCCTTTCGTTCCTTTTACTGCACCTCCTCTCATATTCTTTTTCTTCCCCTTACTTCCACTCTTTCCTAGTAATTGATTCATAGTGCTACTCCTTTGAGGTTTCGTGGTATATTATTATAATCAGAGTGAAATCTGAATTCATTGAATGGAAAGGTTCATTTTATATGGAAATCCATGCTAGTTTTAGTGTGATGAAATAGCCGTATGATTTTTACTTTAATTGACTCTGTTTTTCAATTCTGGTAATGTCCCTATAGGGGGTAGCGCCATCGGTGCACCTCACATGGCGCACTGTAGGCATTACTAATGATTGTTTGTAGCATCCCTTTGACCCCTACGTACACCCACTTTTTAGCCTTTTACTTCACCTCCACTCCCACCTCCTGTCTTCCATCGTACTGTCCAGCCACTCCAACTCCCTCTTTAGAAAGCCCCCCCTAGTGTTTGGCTTCATAGCCAAATTTATATAAAATCAGTCACATCAGCATGGAACATTTTTTTGGAGAATATAGTCAGGTTTAATCTGATCACTTTGTGTTTATTTCTTGAATATCCAAAAGAGAGTAGAGAAGAGAAGAGAAGAGAAGAGAAGAGAGAATTAGGATCCACAAGTAACATTGGTGCTTAGTATAGATCACAAGTCTTATAATAAGTTCTTTGAGTTTCTAAGAGATTGCTGCCAAGAGTAATGTTGTTATTGAGAGAATGAAATGTGTCCATACAAGAGTGTCACAACAGCAGTTTGATTCTTCGTGTAGTCTTCAAGGAATGTAAAATGATTGCACAGGATATCTGTTCTTGAGATGAAAAGCCATTTTGTACTGGAGGTTTGTGAAAGGGAGGCTTCTTGGTCTTGAAACAAACTTGTAAAAACCACTTGCCTGTTTGTGTAGAAATCTTAGGACACTATCAGGTTTGGACATTTTTAAGTGTCACTTCAGAGAATCAAGATGTAAGTGACTCATTAGGAATAATTATAATCTAAATAGGACGGTTTAAGTTGTGAAGTACAATAGTATTTCTGTACATTTTAGTGAGCAGTGTCTTGAATTGATGTTACCAGGATCTGATTTAGCATTTTCCTTTCAGGCTGAGCACCTGGGGAATGACACTCGCTTGGAGGAATAGAAGAGTTACAATTCCTGTGTGTTTTATACTTGATGGGACTGACACCTGAGGAGCCCTGTACGTTTTACGCTTGCGGCCAAGAAGACCTGTTTATCATCTGGATCCACACCCTTTAATGGTAAGGCCTAAATGAAACTAGAATTATTCTGCTTTAGTGTAAATGTGAAACTAGTGCCTTTGATTATCTGCATAACATTGAAACTGGTACAGTTAGGAACAACTTTGTTTGCCCATTAACTCCATTAACTGTAAATTGACCATGTTGAACAATAGGTGTTATGAAAGTCCGGTGTGGGACTTTTAGAAGAATTTGAAAGATTGATATTCTGCACAAGTGGTTAGTCTGTAGTCAAGTGTACTTGTACATCTTTTGGTTATGAATTCTGTCCGGACAAGTATGGAGAACTAAATGCTATCTGAAATGTTGAATAGTGTCAGTGGGAAAAGCAGAATTTATTAGAGACTGTTGTACAGTGGAGATGGTTTCATTAGACCACCCAGAGAAACGTCATCAAGTATTTTAGAGGAGAATGTGGGCTACAAAACTAAGAGTTTGTAGTCTTCTCAGGATATTCTTTGTACAATTTTTATATGAATTCAATCTATAATCAGATGTCTTCCAGAAATTAGAGCTTTGTACTTGTGTTAGATGTGAGGATTCCTAGCATGGTGTAGCAAAATAGTCTGTTAAATGTAGGTATATACTGCTGAACTGCGAGGTTCATTTCAGTACCGAAGTAGCCCAGAAAGACTTTCAAAAATAATACTGACATTGAGTACAATGATGTACAGTCCAATAGGTACATTAGTTTTGGCATAATAATTATTCAGGATTACCCACTGTGTAGTCCAGCTGATGACACTCATATATAGGCAAATTCTGGACATTTCAAAATTGAAAACCTCTGCAATGAAGTGTTCTGAATTTTGAGAAAATTGCAAGTTTTACAGAAGCTCCTCTACTGACTCTGGCAAGTTAAAACTTTATGGTGGGCTCTGCCACAACCCAAAATACATCAACCATATATACATGGTTAGAATACAGTACTTATGTAGAATTAATGTGGCAGTATGCAAGTTCACAGATTCAGAGGTAGTAAAATTTGCAAATACTGTAGTACTGCTAAAATGTTTGGTATGCCCTGGACAGTTTATATCTGCACACTCAGGGAAAAGGTCATTGACTCTGCCAACTATGGCTTCTCCGCAGAAATTAACATTGGGTTTTCTGTGTCCGTAGCATCTCCAATATAAAGTATTAACCTTAGGCGTCTTCGTAACATGGTAATCGTAATCTCAAATGATTTGTTTGTTCTGTCCGTGTCAATCAAACCTTGACTTTCCTGCTCTTCAAAGTTGAGCTGTATCAGAGAATTTTGCTGTGAGATTGTAGCTTTTGAACATTTTAGATCCGTGATTACTGCATTTGTAGTGAATCAGTTAGGACTACATTATTATCAGACAATTTTGATGTGCAGAATAATTATAGTGAATTAGAGACAGGCCTGTATTATTAGTGGGCTACATGTGACGTGCAAGTCATTATGTCATTTTGCATCAAAGTGGGATAGGCTTACATTGTTTCTGTAGCACCTTTCCACATTGTTACTGAATCAATCTTAATGCACAGGGCACTTGTATGACATGAGAGATAGGCTAAGATTATTCATGGACGACCTCTGACCTTTTAAATTCAATACTGAAGGACCACATTTTATTTCAGGATGAAACTAATGCAACAAAGAAGTCCCATTTTGACCTGAAGTTTGCTGGGCTGAATTGCAGATGAAACATATTTGAGTCCTCATTTGACATGAGGTTTGCTAGACTGCAATTGAAGGTAAGTCTTCTTAGAAACTGTAGCCTTGTTTGTGATATATGTAAGGTAATTTCAATAGAAAATCTTAAGTTAGTAGTTTTATAGGCTCTCTAATTTTGTTTTATTTTTTATGCCTGTAAACTTTCAAATTAACATGTTCGAAAAATGGCTGTGCTGTGTTAAATATAGACATTTAATTTCTTATCTTTTAAAAGTGCAAGGTTTGGAAGTGGCAGTGTTTGGATATAATAGTCTTCTTTCAGCTGTTCCAGTGCAAGCAATTGGCTATCACACTTGCACTGGCTTATTTGCATTGCTTTTTCACCTTTTAAGACTGTTTTTCCCTGTTGTCTTGTCTTGATGATCTGGGGTTTATGAACCCAGCATGGCATCTTCAGAATATAATTGCAGTAACTCCAATGTGGAGGTGAATTCACTTAGTTCTTCAGAGGTTCCTGACACTGGTTGAAATTCCTTCCTAAAACTGAGAGAAGAATCTTGGGTCAGTTTCACAGAAAATACCACTTAGTTTTTCAGTTTTCTGTAAAAGAAAAGTATTGCGACAGTTTTGTCTGTCTGACAAGGAGATACAAGCTAACTTTGTTCATGCGACTTACCTGTCAGATATATATATAGCTGTATTCTCCGAAGTTCGACAGAATTCCAAAAACTCGCGGCACATGCAGTGGGGCCAGGTGGTTAGTACCCATTCCCGCCGCTGGGAGGCGGGTATCAGGAACCATTCCCATTTTCTATTCAGATTTTCTCTGTCGCCGGTACTGTCAACAACTGTTTTCAGTACCTCCGTCTTTGGATTTCGTAAACTCGTTATTTTCCACTTAAGTATTCTATTTGACTTTTGGTTTTTGTCTTTGGATTGTGGATTGGCATACGCTTTTGTGGAATTTGCTTTTGATTGCTCTTTGGATGATGTCTGGATCTAGTTATGCTAGCTTCAGAGTATGTTGTGTGAATGAGTTTAAGGTGAGGCTACCGAAAGTTTCGGTAGATCCTCACTTTATATGCATGAGGTGTAGGGGGCAGGTTTGCTTGATAAATGTTCGCTTACTTTGCCTCCCACCCTGCTAATTTATTAGTTCAGGATTTCATTCTCGCACTAATAGTGCTCCTTTTTGCATCTGGAAGATGGCTAACAAAATATTATCTATTGCGGAGGTGCATAGAATGAGCGAGTCAAGCGATAATAAAGAAGAAACAATAGTAACGCTGGGTCAATCAAAGTTCACGTCGTGAAAACGGACTCGTAAGGCGGACGCTGAAGAGGATATGTCCAGTAAAGTTATCGTAACTATGTTGTTACAACAAAATCAAACACTTATGGAGTTATTAAAGGAAATGTAAGGTTTGTTTTTGGAGATAGTCTACCGAGAGCAGCGGGACTAGAGTGACGTCACGTAGGCAATGGCTGCCTCCTAGTAAAAAGTAAACAAACGCTTTCGCGAGTTCAAAGTAGCACGGTAAACGTTAAAGATGCCATAATTTACTCAGATCGGTATCAAACATTAGTTTTAGTCAGGGTGAGGAGATAACCTACCATAATTTTAATTAAAACGACGAGATTAGGTTTTATCTCGCCGAGACTGATTTATATCTACCGGCCTAACGTAGGCGAGCCAAATTCTAGTACTCGTAGGCTAAGCGGGAGTTGAGACTTCCCTAGTAGGTAGCCTATTTCACTATATATTGACTGGGGGGCCTTTCTGTCAAGCATGCTTCGTCTCCCAGTCGTGCTCACCGCTCGCTGGATCGCCATCGTGACGCTCTGCTGCAGCGTGACGCTCTGCAAGCATCTATCCTGGACGCTTCTGTAGCTGCTCGTCAGGACGCTCCTCTCGCTGCCGTGCAGGACGCTCGGCTGGACCGCCATCGTGACGCTCTGCTAGCAGCTATCCTGGACGCTTCTGTAGCTGCTCATCAGGACGCTCCTCTCGCTGCCGTGCAGGACGCTCGGCTGGACCGCCATCGTTACGCTCCGCTAGCAGCTATCCTGGACGCTTCTGTAGCTGCTCGTCAGGACGCTCCTCTCGCTGCTGTGCAGGACGCTCGGCTGGACCGCCAGCGTGACGCTCCGCTGGACCGCCAGCGTGACGCTCCGCAAGCAGCTATCCTGGACTCTTCTGTAGCTGCTCGTCAGGACGCTCCTCTCGCTGCCGTGCAGGACACTCGGCTGGACCGCCATAGTGACGCTCCGCAAGCAGCTATCCTGGACGCTTCTGTAGCTGCTCGTCAGGACGCTCCTCTCGCTGCCGTGCAGGATGCTCGGATGGACTCTCGGGAGGACGCCTCTTTGGTTGCTCGAAGTGACGCTTCAGAGCAATTAAAGACTGCGGGGAAGCGTAGATCCCATCTGCGTGTTGGACCGCAAGGCCTTCGTTTCTCCCATTGAAGAGGGAGAAGTCTCTTGTGAGTCGGAGCCTGCAGTCCTTGAGCAGCCTCCCCCTTCCTCGTCTACGGACTACCAGGTGTTAGCCGGCTTTTCTTAAGGACTTGTTTGGCGACAAGTTTCAAACCCTCGGCCCCTCTCTCTCCTCCTTCGCAGTTTGCTTCGTCCTAGACGAGGAGAGCGCCGGGGTTTGTCAAGATGACTTCGTCTCTGGCGACGAAGAAGGCCTTCAAGAAGGTTAACACCTGGATGGAGGAAAGGAAGACCCAAGGCAAGACTTCTTTTGCCCTGCCTCCGTCCAAGCTGAGCGGCAAGGCAGGTATGTGGTAAGAGACCGGGGAGGACGTCGGCTCAAGAGTTCCTTCGTCGTCCCAGGGAGACTTCGCTAGCTTGGTCGACGCGCCTAGAAGGTCCCTCCTGTCGGCTGCCAAAGTGTCCTGGACTATGTCGGAGACGGATCACCATTTGAAAGGACTGTTTCGAAAAATGGAGGTCTTCAATTTCCTGGACTGGTGTTTGGGGGCTCTAGACGTCAGGATTAGGAGTCCCGACTCGATCTGCCCTGGGGGAGCTGTCCAGCGTGTTGAACTGCATGGACAAGGCAGTCAGGGATGGCTCGGAGGAACTGGCTTCCCACTTTTGTACGGGCCTCTTGAAGTAGAGGGCCTTGTACTGTAACTTTACAGCCTATGGCCCTACCAGCCAACGGCCATACCACGTTGAAAGCACCGCTTCTCGTGCGATCAGCGAAGTTAAGCAACATTGGGTCTGGTCAGTACTTGGATGGGTGACCACCTGGGAACACCAGATGCCTTTGGCGTCATCCTTTTGCAAAGTCAGTTTCTCCGTCGCAGAGGGCTTTGCTGTTCTCCCCGTTTTCGAGCCATCTCTTCCCCCCAGTCCTTGTTCAAGGATCTCTCCTCCAGCTTGAAGGAGAAGGCCACTCAAGACCTCTTGGCCCACTCGTCAAGACGCCCGGCAGTCCCTTTGACGTCGTTGTCGGGTCAGACCTCCAGGAAGCAGAAGCCCTTTCGTGGAGGAGCTTCTTCCTCGAGATCTTCTCCCCGAGGTAGAGGTCTTTTCAGAGGCGGAGCCCCGCCTAAACTTTGGGGCAGGAAGTGACTTGCAGCGCCTCCAGACACCTGTAGGAGCCAGGCTTCTTTCGTTTGCGAGAGCCTGGAGAGCAAGAGGGGCAGACACCTGGTCCCTTGAAGTTATCGAGAGAGGATACAAGATCCCCTTTCTCGACTCACCACTTCTGTGCACGTCGCCCAGGGATCTGTCGTCCTCATTCCATCAAGAGAAGCAACAGATCCTTTTTGAGCTATTAGAGCAAATGCTCGAGAAAGAGCTGTGGAGCAAGTCCTGGAGCTGGACTCCCCAGGATTCTACAACCGACTGTTCCTAGTTCCGAAGCAGTCGGGAGGATTGAGACCAGTCCTAGATGTCGGTAGACTGAACCGCTTCATGGTGAAGGAGAAGTTCACGATGGAGACGTCCCAGTCTGTTTTAGGAGCATTAAGACCAGGAGATTCGATGGTCGCTCTGGACTTACTTTCACGTTCCCATACATCCCCAGTCGAGGAAGTATTTGAGGTTTGTACTAGGGGGACGAGTGTTTCAATGCAGAGCTCTTTGCTTCGGGCTAAGCACAGCTCCCATGATCTTCACGATTATCATGAGAAATGTGGCGAGATGGCTTCACTTGGCGGGTATTCGTATCTCGCTTTACCTGGCCGATTGGCTCATCCGAGCCTCTTCACAGTCAAGGTGTCTGGAGGACCTGAATGCGAATTTAGAGTTGACAAAGTCCCTAGGACTTCTAGTGAACGAAGAAAAGTCCCATCTGATCCCGACGCAGTCCATCGTCTATCTGGGGATTCAGATGGATTCAGTGGCTTTTCAAGCTTTTCCACCCCAGGAACGTCAGTAGCAATGCTTAGAAAAAGTCTCATCCTTCCTAGGGAAGGAAATATGCTCGGTGAGGGAATGGATGAGTTTGCTGGGGACCATTTCCTCTCTGGAGAAATTTGTTTCCCTGGGAAGACTTCATCTCAGGCCGCTCCAGTTTTTCCTGGCGGAAAACTGAATAGACAAGGAGAATCTAGAGGAGACCCTGAAGATCTCTCCCGTTTTCAAGATTCACCTGAGGTAGTGGCTCGACCCCTCGAGGTTGGCAGAAGGGGTTTCTCTACGCCTTCAGAGCCCCGACCTGGTGTTGTTTTCCTACGCTCCCAGGGAGGGATGGGGAGCAACACTAGGAGGGGAGAAAGTGTCAGGCACCTGGAGAGGCGAACAGGTGTCCTGGCACATCAATCTCAAGGAATTAGTGGCGATCCTGCTGGCCCTTCAATCCTTCAAGAGCCAAGTGTCAGGCCGAGTCGTACAAGTAAATTCAGACAACTCCACAGCCCTGGCATACCTCAAGAAACAGGGAGGAACTCGTTCCCGGTCCCTGTTCGCCCTGGCGAAGGAAATCCTGCTTTGGGCCCATGCGCGGGGGATCACGATCCTTGCGAGGTTCATTGCAGGAGTGGAGAATATCCGCGTGGACCTTCTCGGTCGACAGCGTCAGCTTCTACCGACCGAGTGGACCCTTCACGAGGAAGTATGTCAGGAGCTGTGTAGGTTATGGGGACGTCCCTTGGTAGATCTGCTCAGGCAGCCCCATTTCGAAAGGTACCTCAAAACTTCCCCACTCTGAGTCTAACTGCATTCAGACTATCAGCCGACAACAAGGATCTTCACGATCTCTTGAGATCCTTTGAGACTGTCAAGGTACCTCATTCCAGGACGCCTCCCTGGAACCTGGGTGTCGTCCTAAATTTTTTATGTCAAATACCTTCGAGCCTCTTTCTTCGGCGTCTCAAGAATGTGACAAGGAAGGTTATTTTCCTAACTGCTCTGGCTACGGCGAAGAGAGTTAGTGAACTTCCGGCTATCAATAATCATGTAGGTTTTAGAGGCCATAATGCAGTATGTTCTCTAAGCCCTATGTTCTTGCTAAAACGAGAACCCGTCTACCCCTTGGCCCAGGACCTTTGAGATTAAGGGTATGACGGAAATTCTCGGACAAGGACCAGAAAGAGTCATGTGTCCTGTCAGGGCTCTCAAATTTTATTTGCAGAAGACTCAGGAAAGTCGAGGTCCTTCGGACAGTCTGTGGTGCTCTGTCAAGAGGCCGGATTTGCCTCTTTCTAAGAATGCACTGGCGTTCTTTTTTAGAAGCACCATTTTAGACGCACTTTCTGACGTTCAAGACAGTGACTTGAGTCTTTTGAAGTTAAGGCTCACGAAGTTAGAGCCATTGCAACCTCGGTGGCTTTCCAGAAGAACATGTCCCTTAGCGATCTTCTGGGTACCACCTTCTGGCGAAGACTGCTATTCGCTAGGACCATACGTTTCCGCACTCCAGATCGGCCCCATAACACTTCTAGGCCTGGACCTCTGTCGGACTCCCAGGACCAGGGAGAGGGCAAGTCGAAAGCCACAGGAGGGTTACGGGGGCTTCCCACCGATCTGGCGTCCCTTCGGCAGGACCTGTTGTCGCTTCTGCAGACACAGTGTTGCGGGCAGGGAGCGATACTCATCCTATCCTTTAGAGGTTAGGAAGTATATTTTAATCTTGATTTTGTTTTTTTACGTCAGATCGGTCCCATAACGCTTCTAGGCCTGGACCTCTGTCGGACTCCCAGGACCAGGGAGAGGGCATGTCGAAAGCCGCAAGAGGGTTACGGGGGCTTCCCCCGATCTGGCGTCCCTTCGGCAGGACCTGTTGACGCTCTAGGTCAGGTGGTTGGTCGTTGCTCCTTTTGCCCTCACAGTATGGCCTTATGATCTAGTCCCATTGTGGTCACGCCCCCGTGGACAGATCATCTAGAACTCACCAGCTATATAGGTCACTACCTTGCTGGAGACTCTAGTAAAGCAGAAGCAGGCTTGGGTGACAGTAATCACGAAGTCAGCTATGCTAACATAGGCCTGGACCTCTGTCGGACTCCCAGGACCAGGGAGAGGGCATGTCGAAAGCTGTAAGTTGGTTACGGGGGCTTCCCACCGATCTGGCGTCCCTTCGGCAGGTCCTGTTGATGCTCTCGGTCAGGTGGTTGGTCGTTGCTCCTTTTGCTCTCACAGTATGGTCTTATGATCTAGTCCCATTGTGGTCACGCCCCCGTGGACAGATCATCTAGAACTCACCGGCTATATAGGTCACTACCTTGCTGGAGACTGTAGTAAAGCAGAAGCAGGCTTGGGTGACAGTAATCACGAAGTCAGCTATGCTAACAAGTAAGGAACCAAGGCGTCAATCGCCTACATATATTTGTTTCCTAAATCCTATTCTGTCTCTTCCCACCTCCAATGGTGGGATTCAGCTATATATATATCTGACAGGTAAGTCGCATGAACAAAATGATATTTTAATGATAAAATAAAGTTTGTTCATACTTACCTGGCAGATATATATAATCATAGTGCCCACCCTCCTCCCCTCAGGAGACAGTGGCACTAGAAAATCTGAATAGAAAATGGGAATGGTTCCTGATACCTGCCTCCCAGCGGCGGGAATGGGTACTAACCACCTGGCCCCACTGCGTGTGCCGCGAGTTTTTGGAATTCTGTCGGACTTCGGAGAATACAGCTATATATATATCTGCCAGGTAAGTATGAACAAACTTTATTTTATCATTAAAATATCATTTTAACAGTAAGTATCCAAACTGTGTCATGAAAATTTATATTATATGTTACATCTCGGGCACAGTTACACACCTCATAATGTTTTGTTTTTATCATGTTTGTACCAGCCACCTCTGGACAGTATATTTTCCAATATTTTGTGCTCTGTTTTGACATTTCATTCTGTCTAGAGTCTGTAGTTTTCCTCTTTTTGAAGTTTTCCCTTATAGTGCAGCAGATTGCTGTAAAAATCGTTCAGATAGTGAAACAAGCATGAAATTTGGCACAAACATTCCTAAGACTACGCTCTCTTAGAAAAGGGCGCTGGCCACCTGAAAATCCAAGATGGCAGCTATTTTT
Source organism: Macrobrachium rosenbergii (assembly GCA_039081455.1). Classification (NCBI taxonomy): domain Eukaryota; kingdom Metazoa; phylum Arthropoda; class Malacostraca; order Decapoda; family Palaemonidae; genus Macrobrachium; species Macrobrachium rosenbergii. The sequence goes on from JANJGK010000003.1 coordinate 1,280,638, forward strand.
CAAAATGGCCGCCATCTATGTTGAGATTCACTGGTTTGGGAGCATCTATTGGATGGAATATGCCAGTTTTTTTTTTTTAAACCTCGACTTTTAGGTTATAAAAATGTTCCATACCGCACATTTTATTGAAAACCCTTACTAAATGAATTGTAACCAAGATGGCGTACAAAATGGTTGCCATAAAAGTTTTTTTTTCTATCCACAGCGCTAGCAGACATAGAGACCAACTGTTTTTATTTAATGGTATATTCATGTGATCAGACAGTTTAACTAATATGCTATTTTCAACTGAAATAGTAATGGTATGGTCACATACAACATTGTGTCTAAGACTGTAACCATAAAAAGAAAAGAAGAGAAATACGGACTAAACGCAACCAATCTATGTGTAGGTCTCTCAACCTACACCTTTGAAAAATTCGAGGATAAGAAGGTAGGCATAGCATGACACGTTGGATGCTCAAGCTAGATTATCTACTGAAGAGAGGGCAATATTTATCTAGACTTCACATTTGCAAGTGCACAGAGCTGTGCAGGGAAGACCCAGCTTGTAGCACTTGCACCTTTCCCGACAGCCTGCTTTGCATCCACATTTGGTAAGCTGTTGGCAACTCTTGGCTAAGGGCGAGTTGGTTGTCCAGAGGACTTGCCATGCTTCACCAGACTTTTGCCATCCCCACTCAGCAGGGTTCTCTGGCTGTGGCTGACACTGGGTGGCCTGCCCCCACACACAACCAGCCTGGTACGCAGCACGCTTGGTGTGTTGGAGGAGCGCTCCCCTGGTTGGTGGAATGGCCTCATATGCCCTTTGTTTTCTGGCAAACATATCAAGTCAGTGACATCCTGCACTTTCTGCATCACGTGTTTGATCGTAGCAACAGAATGAGCCTGATCACGCAGGAGAGGAAGCAATGAAGTTATGGTTACTTCAAATTCTGGGCTTCTCTTCATTGAAGCGTGATGAGCTGACCACGTCAGATTCACTGCATCATCTATTTCCTGGGTGACTATGACCTTGTCTAGCCACTGATACTCCAGTGCAAGCTGTGGCCCCAAGATATCTGTGGGTGGCTTTGGTATTGCAGTGTTTGGTGGCACAGGGTTCTTTGTTTGAAAGGAAGCTGGTGAGATGTTTGTGAATGTGTCCGGCAATTCAGGCACCGACCTCACTTTCTCAGGTGCAAACTTTAGTTGCTGTCTTTCCTGTCCAGTGTTCTCCTTGGTGGGGTGCTGAAATATGGAGATGCTAGTTCCATGGAAGGAGGTAGTGGCAGTAGTTGCAGATGGGTTGTGGTCGATGTTGTCCATCACTGCAGTGGTGAACAACCCTTTTCGCAGTACTGGGGGACAGACCACACCCTCCTCCACATATTGCTAACTGTGGCATCTCCTAACTGTGCAGAGACCTCCAGTACTCTGTCATAAGAGATACTGAGGCCATACTGATGTAGCATTTCAACCAGGTTTCTCTTCCTGGTTTTGGCATAGACTGAGAGTCCCATGTAGACTGGGAATGGTGTTTCTCTGTCTTTGGAGTGTCTATGAGTTGTTGCTCCCTCTTTGTATCGGGAGTAGCAGTTGAACTGCATGAGCTGTGCAATGGCCTGGTCTGACTTTGATGCTCCAAATCGTAACTGTGACTTGATGTCAGCCCCATGCTCAACCATCCCTACAAACTGAAGCAGGAGAGGAGGCACAGAATTTCGTACACAAGCCTCAGAAAATGTGCCATCAAACCGTGACTGATGATCAAGTATAGACTTTCTGAGAATATTTGCTGCTTTAGCAATGATAACTGCCTCTGAAAGATCAGATGATTGAGCAAGTGCTTTTCCCACATCCTTTTGAAATGCAAGTAATACATCTCTGCCAGATTTATGAGCCTCAAGTTCTGGAATTTCTGCCAGAAGTTTGTCTTTGAGTCTCGTGGAATTTACACTTGGTGACTCTACACCTAATTGTTCCAGACGTTGTTGGTAGAGGTGGCAAATATCTGCCAGCCGAAATGTGACTGGATCATCTGAACAAAGGTTGTTTTCAACAATGTATGTCATCAGTTCTGACAGAACTAGTGGATACACATCTGATTCTGACTCAGTGCTACCTTGGTCTTTCTCAAGGCTCCTCAGGTAGGACCTTTTTCTGTTGTAGAGGGCACAAAGACAGGCATGGTGATACTTAAACTCCTGTGCAATGACATCCCCACCAGTCAACTTAGCAAGGAGCTTGCCATCACTAAGTATCTCTGCACATTCACGCAATTTCAAGTCAAGGCCCTTAGTACTAGCCTGTCTGAGATCAGATGCAGGTGCCACTTTCTCACAGAAAATGCAAACTTCATTGTCATGACTGGTTCGGCGCAGTTTTGCACGACTAGTCTCAGTGTTGCTGGTCTGGTCATTGGATTGTCGCTTTCTTGCACGGTCCAGTTTAGTGTTGTTAAACAACAAGCGACAGTTCACATGGTATTTTGCTGCATTTTTCCTGGGAGTGGCCTCTATGCCATCACCTTCATCCAGCCTTGCTGGATCCATTATCAGTGGCATTTCATTAATTTCACTGAACATGGGAATGTTCCTTGCCAGCATTGTGTACCCATCATGGTCTAGGACATGATGACTTGGAGGTGATGTCAAGTGCTCACCTCTTTTGTCCTTCTGACAAAGACAACACAAACTCCAGTTTGTTTTTCTACTGCTCAATATTGGATTGGCATCACATTCTGCCATGATTTCACTTTTGATTAAGGCCGAGGGGTTATCCTTTTACCACCTTAAACAAAGCACACATTCCTGTATGGGATTCAACTAGGTTCGGTCTCCCTACACCTAGCCCGATCATTCATCCAGTGCCATTTAAGTCCCGTGTGATCTGTACACCATCCGGGTAAGTACATGAACCATCATGTACAGCCCCCATACCCTTGGCTCGGCTCTCCCGCGCTGGCACATCCTGTCTATTCAGGTGCGGCTATCTAACTATAGCTGGTCTGGGGCTGTTAGAAAGCATTTGGGACACTAAACTAAACTATACTACAACTACTAGTCTAAGACTACAGGATTAGTAAAGCTGGATTAGCTGGCACTGAACCCCATGCTGAGTTACACAGCAGTGATGTCACCAGTGTGCCCTGGTTGTGTGCAGACATACACTCTTTTACATTTATTAATTTTCCTTCAAAATTGATGAGTTATTCGAAAGAGATGGCCTCATTAGGATCTAAAACCACAGAAACCAAGATCCATGCTTAAAACGATAATTGTTGAACGGGCATTATTTCTCATTATAATTATTGTTTCTACCTTTTCTTGGCAGCCATATAGCCCCCATATTTAAAGGTAAACTGTACTGGGAAGCTACAGAAACATAATATTCACAAGAAATAGTATGGAAGAGCTTTACCATATTGCTAGAAGCAAATACATGCCATTCTAGTGAAAAATTAGCCAAAATCTGTCGATACTGGCCGCCATCTTGGAATTTGGCCGCCATATTAAATTTTTTGCGTGGCCAGCGCCCTTTTCTGATAGAGGGAACTTTAAAGAGCACTTGTGCAAAATTTCATGCTTGTTTCACTATCTGAACGATTCTTATGAAATATGTAATTATCTGCTGCACTATTACTATCCAGTTCGCTTTCTGCTTCCTCTTGTATTCAGTGTTCCTTGCCTGATTTGACGGTACAATCTTCATAACAGAATTGATTCATTTCTCTTGTTGTCTTTCAATATTTCATATCAAGGGACTTTCATCCTTGTCTCTAGGAGAATTTCAGTGCTGCCTTCCCTTCCTTGTATTGTTTTCAAAACCATATCTTTCTTTCAAGTTCTCAAAACCAACTGTTTCTATACCACCAACTTTGTTCCCTTTTGCCAGTGCGTTGGAGTATGTAAAACCAATAGTCTCGTGTTTCATCTGGTCCTGAATGTGGTCAGTATTGAATAAGCATTACTCTATGCCACAAGATTAAAATCAGTTTCATTGTGTGTTCTTCTCTCCCACATTCAACACTGATGCTTTCACACCAGAGTTTGTGCCACAGATGTTTACATTTCCTGTGATGTTGAAATGTCGGTTGAGCCCATTTTCATTGAGGTTATTTTATTTCTGTTGGCATTTTTCCTGGGTGATGCTGTGCACTTCATGTCTACTGGAAAACTTACAGATTTGAGAATTAGTATGTGCTCTGATCTTGAGCTGCTGTTGGGGTTCAGGTTAGCCTGGTGTGTGTAGAGTTGACATCTGGTGCTTTAATCTTTACTTATGAAAGTATGAGTCAGAAATTCTCAGTAGATTGAATTTCCATATAATAAAAATAATTCTAGTTCATTAGTTGTAACTTGTATGACTAAGGCACAAAGATTAGATTGTAGTAGTAAAACCATATTGAATAGCGAGTTTTCTGGGATTGGACAATGTTATTGAACAAAAATACCTCTTTGAAAAAGTTCAGTATGAAATTATTGATAATTTTCAATTTTGAAATTTAATTTGTATTAGTAGGAGCTTTGTTTTACAGGAACCAGGATATTGGGAACTGCCTGAAAGTTGCTGTCGAAGGGAATTTGCATCCAGCGTCCATAGATCTTTTGAAATACAAGTACAGGTAGTACCATTCACAAGAACAGACAAAAAATATCATGGGCATTTTCCAGGGAACCATAGTTTCTTATTTGAGTCCACACATTTGTAACTAAAAAGGCTTTTATGTATAGCCATTACTCTCATGCATCCAGATTGGGAACAGTTTATGACCTGATGTTTTTTATGTTGTAAAATTGGGACGCGATTGTTTTTCCCACTTTTCTGTGACTGATGACATCCAGGGGTTCACAACAGATTGTTCAGAAAACACCTAATTCACCCAAATCAAGAAACTGATTATGTGTGCTTAGAATCTTTTTTTATTACCACTGTAGTTTTGTAGTGACTTGAACAGATAACTGTAAGTGCATTTGTATGGGTAGCAATTCAGTGTTTTGGTTTTTAGGGCTGTTGGGAATGTGACTAAGTTATCCACTTGTCTTATTGGAGACAAGGTGCACCTGTTGGTATCTGGTTTCAGTCCTTTGATGTTTTTGAAAAACAGTACTAGAAATATATGTGGCAATAGCTTATGGTGTAATATGGCTGGATAAGGTACTTGTGACAAATGATGATTATAACTATTCTGTTAGTGTATTTTAAACCTTGAAAAAAATTATTTTACTGTAATTTAAATATACAGGATAGAGTAAATCAAAGTGTTGGTATACTGGTATATGTAAATTAGTTTTATGTATCCTTACAATGAATTGTAAAACAGGTAAATGTGGAGGGAAGGGTGAGCTATGGAGAATGTTAGCAGAGAATTTGGAACAATAAAATGGGTTTCATTGTAGCTTTTATCTTCTACCAGAATTGCTGTCACTTTGAGATCTAGATTTATTTTATGTAGCTGACCAGTTGAACCATGTTTTGGATACTTGGGCTTGCAGTACGTAAGAGTGGTTTATATCACTTCCTATGAAAGAGGATAGGACATAGCACACTTCCTTGGTGTACTACTTTTGTCAGTGTTTTTGTAAGATTAATTTGAATTTATAGTGCGTACGCAGTATTTCCACTGCGGGTAGCCTTTCAGATTCTCACAAGTTACTGTAATTTATTCCAGTGGACTGTAAATCATTTAAAAGAAGTCTGTGTATACCTGTCATGTATTGAAGATCACTACAGGAATTGCTGTAGAATACAGTATATTTTTCTATAAGCTGATCTGACTATCCAACAAAGCATGTATCTTCTCAAGATAACTACTATAAATTAATGTTCAAGAATACGGTAGCATATTCTAGCATTGTGGACATACGTGATATATTAGAAACAGGCGTATGTTAGCTTAGATTTTGCTAATCAAATGCTCCTTTCAGAACTGGTTTAACAATAGCTACCGGTGTTGTCCGATGGCTTGAGCCTTGCTTATGGTAGGCCAGAGGCCACGGAATGCTGAATGTCTAGGTTCAGCCGTGTGAAATCTGTTATTACTCTTCAGCTAAAACTCGACCCTGCCTTCCACTAGGTAAAGAATCTAGGATTACTACTGCAACCAACAAATTAATTGCAAAGGTTCCTGAGTCTTGTTGTAAGATTGCAAAGACTAGATAAACCAGGTATGTAAGAAAAGTCACTCTTCTTCAGAATCCATAGAGAGAAATCTTAATTCTAGGCCTAATAAATTAGGCACAACTCTCTGTCCTTGTAATGTGAATACATTGCAAGGTCAGACAAAGAGTAAATTGGCTGGGATTCGGATATGACATCATTCAGTAGAACTGTAAGGGTCTTGGGACTTGGTCTAAAGACCTCAAGTTATTAACAGTCATATTCCAGGTGGTGTGTGTGTGCCTTCAAGAAACCAAAGTAGGTGATGCATTATACAGCCCTTATTTATATACTTATGAAATGAATCTCACAGATTGCAGTCATACTCACAGAGGTGTTGCAATAATTATTGCTAAATCTCTGCAACATTCCAGTGTTCCTCTGAACACTGCTCTTGAAGCAGTTGCTATAATATGTATATGTATTGTTTGAATGTGAGATGACCATTTTCTCCCCAGGTCCAGATCTACTTTAAATGAGATTCAAGCATTAGTCAATCAATGCCCTCGGTTTTTCAGCTTCTTGGGATTTTAATTCCCACAATCCACTTTGGTGTGGAGATTTTTTTTGGTGGAGGAAAGATCGTTGATGATAGCCATTCCAATTATCTTACTCTATAGTGACAGATCGATGACATTTCATAATATCTATCCCAATGACCCATGTTCGAGACTTTAGCAATTGTTCTCCTGTTGACTGTACTCATATTTCAGTTGGGCTGTTGATGAATCTTTGCTTGGGTGTGATAATTTTCCTTTTCATTTAAAGTTCTTTTGAATAGACAAGCATTTGTTCCTCCTCTGTCAATTCTGATTTTAATTGGGCTGTTGGTGAATTCTGGCACAGAAGTGATGATTTTCGTCTTCCATTAACTAGTAGGTACAGGAAACAGGTTGGGCTTAACGTCAAGACCTTAACTTTTTTCAGAATTTTGAGTCCCACTTGACTGATCCCAAAGACCTTGCAAACCCTTCAGACCTGCTGTTCCTTGATGGGCTAAGACCTGTGGGGTTTTAAGAAAATGTTATTGACGTTATATAACTTTTGTACAACAATATCTATCAATGTTCTTTAGCTAAGAAATGTAAATATATTAGTCAAGTCAAGAGAGAATCCTGTGTTTTGTATAAATGGTATAAATTTTAAGACCCTTTTCATAGCTGTTTTTGCTTGCAACTATAGCAAGGCTGGTGTTGCAACCTATTGTTTTCTAGTATCAGGTGCAATACTACTCGGTTTGCTAGGAGCTGTATCTTGGTTGCAGCTAAAATGTGGAATAGTTTGCATAGTGCAGTTGTGGAATCTCCAGATCCCCAGTGTTTACGAGAAGAGCAAATTCATTCTTGCTGTCTGCTGACGTCTGAATATTTTTTCCCCCTCATGTTTATTTATCACCTTTTCCTGTAACTTGTCTCTCTCTCTGCAAGCTGGTTTCCCTTTGGAGCCAGTCCTGGGTTTATAAACGTCTGTTGGCTCTCCATAAGAGTTTTCAGCTGAGAGGAAGACTAATCCATTGAATTCCCTGATGTTCAGAATTCCATTTCTTTGAATTTCTCTGAGATATTGAACTAAGAACTATTCCACTGAGTTCCCTGACATTCTGAAAGTGGGCATTACTTTAAATTTTGAATCAAAATTGTGAAGCCTATAATGCAAAGTTTTAGCTAAGGGGATTAAGAGAAGCTCTGTCATCATGTGATTTGACATCCTTTGATAATGACATCATGATATGCTTAAACACCTTCCAGAACTTGCTAAGTGATTCCTTAAACCTAACAAAAATGGGAGACTGGTATTCTTCCTCCTTCCTGGAAGGTTGCAAATGTTGCCCCTATCAAGAAACATCTCCAAATTCCACATTGCCCCGAAAGCTACAGGCCAGTATCACTTTAAAGTTGTGTGCAGATTGTTTTATGAGATGGAAAATTCCAGATTAATGTGGCATTTACGGAATAATGGTTCGTCCTCTATTTGTTATGGTTTCAGGAAATACTAATCAACCTTAGATCCTGTACTTAGATTATCAACTCAGATTCAACAGGGGTGTGCTGATCATTGCCAGACAATTGCAGTCTTCTGTTTTTAAAAGCTAATGATACTTCATAACAATTTGGAATTACTGACAGTATGAGGTGGGAATTCAAAGTAATAAGATTATTTTTGTAAGATACTGTTTGTATGACAAGTACATCAAGGTTAGAATTTGTAATACCTTATCAGACCCTATTGAGTTTAGAGTAAGGGGTCCCACAAGGCAGCTGTCCTCAGTGTCACTCTTTTTGGGGGTGGGTTATTAACAGCACAGTTGAATCTGTCTCTCCAGTCAAAGCTTCACTGTTTGTTGAGACTCATCAGCATTACTGCTCACGATGCTGTATTTGCAATTGATTTGCAAAGGTCAGTTAATGCAGTAAGTGAGTGGTTTCATATTTTGTTTTCCGTAAACTATGGCTGGTCATTTCACCAGGAGCACTTGTAAGGAAACTGTTGGAGAAGGAAGTTAAGTTTATGGGAATTGTTTTTGACAGCAAGTTAACAGTATGTGGTAGAACATTTAAGAGGCAAGTGTACACTGCAATGTGTACTGATCACTCATAATAATGAGTGATCAGTACAGGTCATCTGATAAAGACGTTTCAAATCTATCCAACAAAGCCTTTGATTTCACACAATAAATTGTTAGCAGACAAAATTTGTAGTATGATATGGTGACGAATAAGATAGAATATGAAACTGGAGAAATAAATATGTAGAGAGAAATGAAGCAGTGACAGGGAATCTTCCATTAGAGTGAAAAAAGTATGTAGTAGATACTAAAGTTTGATTTGCAAAGGAGATTTGCAGAGCAATGCTGTAAGGAAAGAGAAAATTATGTAAAAATTATAAAAACTGAATAGAAATAGCTTTCATACAACTGTTATCATTTCAGATTCAACTATAATTAATACATTTACATTACAATCTAATCAACATTTTTTAAATTGCATATTAGTGCATATTTTTCAAGCGAGAAAAAAATGCCAGAGAAATATGGTATGGTTTAGGTTAAATTTGACTGAGCAAAGTCAGTCTCTCTCTCTCTCTCTCTCTCTCTCTCTCTCTCTCTCTCTCTCTCTCTCTCTCTCTCTCTCTCTCTCTCTCTCTCTCTCTCTCTCTCTCTGTCATGTTATACTAAGGAGAAATGAATCAGTGCTGGCTCAGGTTGTGACAAGCAAAGACGTGAAGATTTTGTGTTCCATCAAAATGCAACCTTGGCAATACCAAAAAGGTGTTGAAAGATTAAACAATGAGATGAATAAATAATAAAACACATTTGGAAGAGGATGAATTAGATATTTCGTGATAAATAAAAAGGACCTTCCCCTCGGGCATGGAACAGGTTGAAATAGGTAAGACTAAGACCAGCCTTCTTCTAACTGTCTGAGAGAAGATTTCAAAACATTTGGTTATTCGAGGTATAATATGAAAGTTTTATGCTATGGTCATTAGTAAACCGAATCACCATCAATCCCCTTGAACATACAATAGTTGTGTGTGAGTCAGAATGGTTCTAACTATGGTTATGTCATTGTAGTTGATAGGAAATGAACTGGGGAGATAATATGGACGTTTGGAGGTAGACCCATACATCAAAAAGGTACAAGAATATGTTTAATTCTTCCTTGTAATTGGAAAATAAATTTGCTATTACATTCTATGGAAAACACCTAATTATCTGTAATTAGCTGTAGATTACACAGGCATAAATATGCCAGCTTAATATACAGATACAGGTGCTATGAATTTAAAGGGAATGAAAGCAGAGAGGCCAAGGTTTGGATATTTAGGGGGAAAGGACTGATGAATGGTTCCTACTTGCCTGCAGGTAATATCTAGGCATATGTATGGCTTGTTATGCGAATTACAGGCCAGCTTAATCTACAGATACAGATACAGTACCGTAAATTTAAACCTTCCATATGGGGAAAAATCTGCTGACATACTGGTGTTTTTAAGTAAAGAGTCGTTATTTTTATCATGCCTTCGTCATTTTACGCTTATCACTCACCCCAGTTCGTCAGGTGAAAGAGGCTATATGACGTCATCGATTCCAGTTTATATCGAATCCTTATTAAGGAACTAAATACATTTTTATGCTTAATTTACATCATAATATATATTATTAACTTGCTCGATATTGTTTATTTGTTATATATTAATATATATTTAAAAAGAGCTCTACAAAATCTCATTTTTGGAACAAGAACCATCGGCCCCGTCTTCAACCGTGCAGAGTGAAAACCCTTCATATATTCAAATGAATAGCTTAAAAATGCATAGAATTAATAAATCAGCGTATATTTCATTATTTGCGTGCTCACAAGCGCGCTCTGGTACTAATATACGCACTCGATGTGAATAAAATAAAATACGAGTTGAAAAGAGGTTTCTGGCAACAGCTTTGTTAACATCGACGAGGAAAGGCTCAATGAAGGTAAGACAGACGTCTCTTGTTCGATATTATCTCCTTAATTACCGTAATTATTGGAAGAAAGTGAATGGAAACCGAAATATAAATTAATTAACATGGCATTGTTATTTTAGGATAGTAATTACCGAGGTTTAATTAACATTAAGCCGTCATTGAAGGCATTTAAATAAGGCTACCTCCCTCTCTACCTGTCATACTGGTTGGAGAAACTCGAAGCTTATTTAAGCGTGTTTATTTGATTATTTGAATGAATTCCTTCTTAATTACCATTAATTGACTTAATTACGATACAAATGCCAATGGATAGCCATAATTAGCGTGGGATGAGGCTGTGTGGCTAGAGGGCTTTGTGACCTAGGGCTCTGTATCTTGGAATGGCCGAGGAGGACATCAGTAGTAATTAATTAATAGTAGTAGTCTAATTAATAGTAATTAATAGCAATAGCCGAGCCATGGTTAATAAATAGCAGTTATTCAGCCATGTTTATTTATTTTGGCAAATATTTACCTTGGGGTATTGGTGAGTGGGTATATGGGCATCGTAATAAGCCTGGGCAAGTGACCTACCACAGCAATACCCTAGGTCAAGGTATCAAAGAATTCGGGACAATTTTGAGTAATTTTGGAGCGGTTTTAGCCCCAGGGTTTGGTCATGGCAAGCATAGGCCTCTTCTGGTAGGTTGTTTGGGGTAGATCTAAGTAGTAGCTCCGTGGCGGCGATGATTTCCTTCTGACTCGACTTTTTCTGCAGTTTTTTGGTTGCTAATTATGAATTTACCTTTAATTTTTGGTGCTCGAGTGTAACTAACCTGTCATTAATCCCTGAAGTCCACCCAACAAGGGGTTTCCATCCGCGATCTTCACAAGACAGAGCACGGGTATATATATGTCTGTTTCGAACGGTTCATATCCTGTCCGGCAAGTGCAATAACATGTTAAGGTAGGGGTACTGCCGCCCCCGGGCCAGTACTAAACACGGCAAAGGGGCATTCCATTTGGCCGACATCAAACGGATGCACCGCCAGTATCAGAACCCCTAAAAGTGTAGAAAAAACCAGTTGCCAAGGCAAAAACAGGCACGGAGCTAATACTTAGAATTACCGGTTATTTTTGTTATATCAAAGACAAAATTGTCTAATCAGTAATTATTAGGGTACTGGTAAGCTAGACCTGAGTAATGAACCACTTAAGATATGAACTTGGGGTTCTACAGGATTTCTAGTTATTTAGCAACTTAGGTTTAAGGAGGTTTGGTTTTAACTGACAAACAAATGCTCATTATGTTGTTTGTCCTGTATATGAATGTGTCTGGCCTATAACCTAAAAGCTTTAAATTAAAAGTCATAATAATGTATTTATCATATGAATTTAATGTGACTTTTAACTTAAAATTTATAGGCTATCTATAGATACAACCAGTTGCAGGTTAGTTAAGTTGCTACCCTGTATATAGAAGTATCCAGCCTATAACCTATAAGTTTTATGTTAAAAGTCACGTCAAGATATTTATCTTATAAAATTGATATAGTTTTCCAATTTCAGTTGACTATCATGGTTTCATCAGTGGTAAAAAAAAAGATTATATTTGCTAATTACTAATGGATTTTTATAGTTTTTGAATAAAATATAATATTAACGTTTGAAGTAGCCTGTCTAATGTTAACGAGAACACTAATGGTTCTCAGTATTGAATAATGTGTCAAAAATTGGAATACCATGTCAAAAATTTGAATACCGTGTCAAAAATATGAATACCGTGTCAAAAATTTGAATACCGTGTCAAAATAGACCCTCAAAGAAGAAAGGTTTAGGTATTTGTTGAGCTCACGCTTTTTTTTTTTTTATGAAGCTTACCAATTATGGATATGTAAGGCTTAGTGCACATACTTTTCATCACAAAGCTTACAGTACCATAATTAACCACTAAAGCACTGTAATTTGCAACTCACGTGCAAGTAATTACAATAGGAAATTATCAGAGGGTAAATTTATAACAGTGAAAATGTTTCAGGAGAAAATAAGTGTCACAGAATAGTAGTAGATTTGGTGAATTGAATTTTAATCATTAACATCTGCATATGTTGCTGATATGTTGCTCTTTAATTTGTTTCAATATATTTAGCAGCTGAAATATGCTGTGTCAAACAATAACACTCTTGGTGTAAAAAAATGACGGTAATTCTAAGCCCGCTGTCCGCGGTGAGGTAGCCTATGGCAGTTGACGTTTTTCTATAGAACTTGACCTGCTGAACAAGAATTTCAAGTAAAATCTTGTCGGTCGGCTGTAACTAAAGCGTAATAGACCCTGAAGACTGCACACCGGTACCGTGGGTCCCCTGCACTGGCACATACAGCTCAAGGGTAAATTACAGTTTAGCTGCAGCCGACGGGCAAAATATTACCCTAAACTCATGCAAAGCAAGCAAAGCAACACTGAAAAACGTCAACTGCCACAGGCTACCTCAACTACACACTAACCGTTGCTTGCCATCAGGGCGAAGAAACGTAAACAGTAAACAAATCCGCCATCTTGGGTTACGTAACCACTAGGGAGCCATATGTTCAGCAGGGGGGGGGGGGGGGGGGGAAGGAGAGGTACTGCACAAAAGGTACAAGTTGGTAAAGTGACGTAGGACTGTTATGTAGAAACATGGCGTTAAATGACAGTTACCCAAAAAATAATAACGCTCCTACATGAAAAGCACTAAAACCTAATAACACCAAAACACAGGTGACCTAACTACCTACTAATAAAGAAGATAGTTTAGGAACCTTACCTTAAAGGGGTGGAGGGTACAATTCAGCCGCCGCCTTTACAAACGCGTGGAGCCTCGTCTTCGGGTCATCAAAGTGGATTTTAAAATGGGCTACTGCCAAGTACCCGACGAAGTTGTACCCCCTACGGCCGTACCTAGGCGTCGTCTCACGAAGTTCCCTCCACCTCCTCTCAATAGTATTTGTATGCACACCAGTTACTGGGTCCACAAAGTTCATGGAGTGATTGACGGTTAAGTGCACGTAGCCTTCGTCCTTCAGGCAGTCATAAGCTCTCCAGCAATCAGATACAATAGTTGTCCCCAGTACAATGTAGTCCTTATAACTAAGGTAGCAATTGACACAGGTAAGAGGCAAATTGCACTTGGTTACAGGCTCAGAGGAGCGGGAGGTTCCGGGGGTTACGTCAGTCATCATGCTGGGTTGAAGAGTGAGTGAACTGTGCCGGTGAACTGCACCGGAACAGGGTAGGAAGGATAAAGTTGGGGGTGCTAAAAGTGTATTTCTGCTTTCAGTTTTGGGGTAGCGGAACGGCGCTGCGCGCCTTATCCGCATTTTTTAAAATAATCTGGCAGGCTCGTATGCGCTGGCAAGCGGTAATATTGCGCTGCGCGCGCCAACCACAGGGCTTACAAAATATGTAAAAAAAGGTTTCTGTTAACGTCACTGAGAGAAAGTGGTAGCGAAACGTCCTGCAAGACCCTTCTCCTCCTACCCCATATACATGCTTCAGGTGTCTGCCGACAAATGTAAAGTAATTTTGTAAGTTATTTATGGTAAAATCATGTTGCGAAGAGACGTCAATATATTTGTGAACGGAAAAGTACTGGAAGAACGTTGTAGGCACAAGCTACAACGAATAGGAAACGGTTATAAAACAGTTGAGCAAAAGGAATACATGTAACTGAGTTTATGTATCCCCCAAATTCTCCACCTGGGTGAAACGTAATGGTGGGGTAACGTTGCAACGTGATTGGTTGGGTACAGCCACCCGCCAAAAAACCCACCAACTACTCTCTCAGTTGGAGGCATTGGATGAACCGAAAGCTCCCCTGTAAGACCGCGCATGCGTGACATGGCCTGGAATCAGCAGTAGTAGTGGTATGTGAAAAGTGCCTTTGTAACGGCTCGCACTGTCCATTTATTCCCCCTTATTTTTACGCTTGTTTTTCGTGTTCCAAATGACATATATAACTGGAAATACAACAATAAATTGCCCAAACCTTTTCCCAAGTTATTTACCCCACCCAGAACCCCGGATTCCCAACGGGTCCCCCTCACCGTGAGCTATTCTCGAAAGTTTTTTTACCCACCCAGGACCCAGATTCCCAACCGGTCCCCCTTACCGTTGGCTACAGTTCTAAGGTAATTTACAGCTTAATTACAGCCGAGCGACAAAATATTACTTTAAATTCTTGTTCAGCAAGTAAAGTTCTATAGAAAAATGTCAACTGCCATAACCTAGCCCACCGCGGACAGCCGGCTTAGATCTACCAAAATGACTGAGACCTTGTATGAAGGAAATGACACTTTACCCACCATTCCACAAGACTTGTCTGTCGTCTAGAGATTCTGAACTGTGAAACCAATTCAAGATTGTGTTTAGCATCATTCGTACCAGAGTAATTATTGTCAGTTGCATTGGACGTTACTGATGGTTGTTTAAAACCGTTTTACTAAGAAATTTAGATGTAGTGCCACAGTAAATGTCTTTTTACATGTCAGGCCACAGCAGTAATGCTCGTTTTGTTTTTTAAATACAGAGTTGGATAATAATTTTTTCATTACTGCAATATAACAAACTGCACTGTGTAGTTTTTATTACCTCATAGCAGCTGTACAACCTAAGGAATTTTGCTGTACAGTTTTGTGGCAATTGAAGACTTTTTATCTGTAATGATTTGTGTTGAATCCTTTTATAAAATAAGTTATTAATGTAGATACATTTTTTACAGACACCAGACACTTCAAGACCTATAGTTGTTTAGCTTTTAAGTCATTTCTATGCATCCATAAAGACAGTTTAATGCAGTTCAAGCCGTCTGACTACTTTCTAAAACAGGAAATAAGTGATATAATATTGATGCCACTGCGTTTAACAAAGATCTTTTTTTTTACCTTCGTACCACTAAATTCAGATACGCCATTTGATAAAATAGTGAAGCCAGTTCTCTAACATACAACCTAGATAAGAACTTGCCCGTAGCAAAACTATTAAGTGATCTATTATTTCATGTGTATCGTTTTGAGAAAAGTTGTAAAATAAAAAAAAAATGTATTGCTTTGATAGTAACTTAAGATAGCAAAATCAGTAAGTCGAAATACTCGTAGTGCTTTAAATTCAGAATTGCAAAGTAAACATGTGTAGGTTATGTTTTTGTTAGGTATTATTTTATATAAGTCATGAAATTAATAGTCAAGTTTAAGACCTCAGTTTGTTAGCTATGAAAAATACAAATTAATTTAAAAATTTGTCAATTGAGCTAATTGTAAAATGTATCTTCGTGTTGTAAACTTTGTTCTGCTTGTATGAAAATCACCAGTTCCTTTTATTATTAGCGTAACACGAAAAACTATAAACCTTGTCAAATTTTTAGGAAATCGGATTACCGTATATATTGTGTTCAGATACAACTTGGACTGTATCAGATAGATTTTGTAGATGTATCGAAATGACTTAAAATTCGGTGACAACAACTGTAGCCAAAGGACCCTACTGCAGTTTCAACCAGGAAGATCGATGTTGAGGAAAATAGCATACTGTATTTGACCTTCGCAAATGAGACAGAACTCAGCCACTGAAATTGGTAAGTTTATGAATATTATGAACTTTGTTTTTCTTATCTGAACGTTGTTTTTCTGATCTTGAAAACAGATCATTAGTCTATCAATAAATTAAGGGTCAACCTAATTGCAAAAGTATATTATTGGAGGTAATATTCAGTTGTCAGTCATTGCTATGAATGCTGTCTGTCTGGTTTTATATGTTTCATATATAGAAGATGGGAATATGTCAATAAGGTTTATGCGGTACTGAAATCTGCTTTGCCCTCCAGATGTATCAGATTAACTAATAAATAAGTGACTAGGGTTAGGAACTGTAACCTTTAGAGTAACTTTTTGAACTTTAGCCCATAGAAAAATACTGTATCAAATCTGTAAGAAGGTCGATTCCATTAGTATTTGCATATTTGGTCATCTCGTAGACAATTAGGTGATTGGATCTGGATCGGCATTTGAAGGGAAATATTCTCGGCAGGTGGCACTGTACAGAGGCCGTCATAAGTTCCAACCATTAAAAATAATGCAGTTCTATATAAATTCTGCAAAAATGTCTCCAACAGTATTGTGTTGAAAATAATGCAGTTCTATATAAATCCTGCAAAAATAATGTCTCAAACAGTATTG
This sequence comes from Macrobrachium rosenbergii, assembly GCA_039081455.1. Lineage (NCBI taxonomy): Eukaryota > Metazoa > Arthropoda > Malacostraca > Decapoda > Palaemonidae > Macrobrachium > Macrobrachium rosenbergii. The sequence continues at coordinate 1,297,433 of JANJGK010000003.1, forward strand.
TGTTTATTGTATTTTGGAGAAATAACATTCTGAAACTGTCAGATACTGTGTCAAGTATCACTCGCTCTCTCTCTTTTAGTCCCTACTACTTTCTTTGTTGAAGCCCCGAAAAAGGTCTTTGCATTCCAGTAATACCACAGCATCATTGTAAATTATATGCATATATATATATTGCATTCCATGTCCTAATTACAAGGAATTTATGGCTGTGTTTCAAGAATCTTCAGCTGCAACCCCCTTGACTCCTTTTACTGTACCTCTGTTCTTTGTCTCTTTCCTCCACTGTATTCCCCACCCTCCCCTAACAGGTTTTTCATGGTGCAACTGTGAGGTTTGCATCTTGTTTCACCTTTAAAATTGGAACCTCAGAACTTCAAGGGAAGGTGCAATGCATTCTACCCTAAAGCAGTTCTCCTTGTCTCTTATAATTTAATTACATTTTTATCTTTATTTATTTTTGGGTTAATTTATTTGTTCTTTTCGAATAACTCTTCTTTCGGTATTTCCTGTTACATTCCGTTACTCCTTTCAAATGAGCGCCGTATTCCTTGAAAGGGTGAATTTCAAGTCAGTGGATCCTCTGGGATTTTAAGGAAAGGGTTCATCTTCTGAATATTAATTATAATAATGGTGAAACACATTACAGTTATGTGTATGTATATATAATTAAAGATAAATCTGTACAGAAAGCTTTCAGGAAGCCGTTCGATTCCCCTTTTCAATACAGAAAGCTTTTGGGAAGCCATTCGATTCCCCTTTTCAATACAGAAAACTCTCGGGAACTGTTTGATTCCTCTTTTCAATACAGAAAGCTTTCGGGAACTGTTCAAGTCTCCTTTTCAATCTGATTGAAAAGTAGAATCGAACAGTTCCCGGAAAGCTTTGTCTTTAATTATATGTACGGTACATGTACGTAACTGTGGCTTTGTTTCTCCTTTTCAAGACCCATGCTACTATGAGTGTTTTTTAAATAATAATATGTAATAATAATATACTCTCAAGTTTCCCTTTTAGCACTGAATGATCCCAGTTCCCGTTGCTTGGAATTTGGCCAAATTTGATATTCCTGTTCCCCCACAAGCAGAGATTTTCTCCGAGAATTGAGAACAAGAAAATATTAAGAAATATTGCTGTGTTGAATCTTTGTTCCTCAGAACAGCAGGAGCTTACTTTTTAGTATTCAACATGAACGTGCCACCATAGGGGTATAGTGCCATCATTGCACTGTAGGGATCACTCAAGGTTCTCTGCAGCATGTCTGCGGCCCCTAGCTGCAACTCCTTTCATTCCTCTTAGTGTACCTCTGTTCATATTCCCTTTCTTCCACCTCACTTTCCTCCACCCTCCTGCCAAAATTTCATGTTCCATTCCAACATGGTGTCCTTTCTTATGTTCCTTGCTTGGTGAATTGGAGACCACTGTAGCTTTTGGGAGATTTCTCTTGTATTGACCAACGACTCCCAACTTCTCATTGAGACATCGTCACCATATTGGCAGATCAGTTCATACCCTCTTTCACCACAGTACCTCTTATCTCCCTCATAACCGACAGAGGAAAATGACTCTTAAACTCAGGCAGTTTAGCCCCACCAAAATTATCGTCACTCCTAATAACACGTCTCCTCATCCACAACACAGGCACACTTGCCTCTTGTGTCGATCGCTCAGACCTTCGCCTACGCTCACTTTCTCCACCAACCCCTCATATGTCCACTCGTTTTCCTCCATTTTCCCCACCGCTATACTCCAGGCAGTCATAAACCTTCCGTCATCCACATCCAACATGTACACTTCTCCGCCTTTTCTTTTACACATCAGTATTTAACCAGAGAGTCAGCCACAGGATTCTCCACATCCAGTACATATCCCACGGCATACATGCAAGATTCGTCTTACTTCGTAATCGGATCTGCTCCCATTCGACACAAACATATACTTATCACTTTCCCCTGGGGTTTCCACATCAGCAGCTGACACTTCTACCTCATTCATCTTCTTCACTCTCACACAACCACCTCCATTTGAGTGCCACTTCACTCCAGCACTTCTGTCTCCCTTCTTTTCTGTCATGTCCTCCCTTTGGTTTACCACTTTCTTGTTTTCTCTCAGAAACTGGTAACCTAACGTAACAGCCGCTCACTGTCACTGTCTGCCACGCAAAACTCCTTCGTTCATACCCCACACCACCTATACTACACACCTTGATACTTGTAGCTCCCTAGGGGCTTTGTAGGCATTACTTAAGGTTCTTTGCAGCGTCCCTTTGAGCCCTAGCTGCAACCCCTTTCATTCCTCTTACTGTACCTCCATTCACATTCTCTTCCTTCCATCTTACTTTCCTTAACCTTCTCCTGACGGTTGTTTCGTAGTGCAACTGCTTTGAGGTTTTTCTCCCGTTACACCTTTAAAACCCTTTCGCTGTCAGTTTCCGTTTTAGTGTCGAATGACCTCATGGGGCCCAGCGCTTGGCTTTTCTATACTCTGTTCTATTCTATTTGATACTTTTAGCAACTGCCAGTACCTGCAAATCTCCAGTCCCTGTCACATAACATATTTAGTTATAAGGTTTTTTAGTACCTGCCAGATTTTCATATACAGGCAGTCCCCGGTTTACGACGGGGGTTCCGTTTTTACGCCGCGTCGTAAACCGAAAATCGTTGTAAACTGAAAAATCGTCAAAAATCCTAAGAAAACCTTACTTTTAATGCTTTGGGTGCACTGAAAACGATGTAAACTGCATTTTTATTGAGTTTTTCATCAAAAAACCTCCAAATTATGATTATTCTGCCATTTTGGAGCCATATTTCTTCCATCGGATCAGCGTACGACGCGTCATAACCCTGGAACATGCGTCGTAAACCAGGAAATAATTTCTGATGAATATATTTGAAAAGCGTCGTAACCTTGGAACGTCGTAAGCCGGACCCGTCGTAAACCGGGGACTGCCTGTACTGTACATTCTTGTACAAGATACTCACGGCACATCCAGTGTCAATCAAAGGTGACAACTCCACTCCCCAACATTCCATCCTGACACTCAAACACTTACTTTCATTTCTCACCCAACTTACACCCACGAACGCAAAACTCACTCTCACATTCGTCACTTTCACACCTCAGTCGCTGCGGGGGCGGGGTCACCCTGATGAACACTTTACAATCTCTCGCCCTATGTCCCAACTTCCTCCACTTGGAACATCTGACTGGCTCCTCCTCTGTAGTACATTCCCTCACGCAGTGTCCTATTTACAGCGTGCAAAGGAGGCTTCTAATGCCCACCTACATTCTTTCTTCATATGTCCTTCTCCTCTTCCATACCTATGACATTTTGATTTCCTGTACCTCTCTTCTCATACCACTCGCCACGTTCATTCCACTGTTCTTATTATTTCTATCATGAGACTTACTTTGACCATATCTCACACTTCCACTTGTGTGCCGCTTGAACTTAATACTGCTTCAGTTTATACCCCTTGAGTTCCTACTGCTTCTACTCATTCCATTGTATTCAACCCTCTTTCAGAATCATTCCTGGTGTTCAGAGAATAGCTCCCACTGCAACTGGGTACGACCCACATTGCAGTCCTACCCTGAAACCCATGCGCTCTCCCCACATTCTCTCGCCCTCCATTGCTCATGTCTTCCACATCCTCAGACTCAAAGTCCTCCTCCTCCACTAATCTCCAAACCTCATTCCACTTCAGTCGCTCATTCTTCCATCTCGTCTTTTGCTTCCGCTTAGCATCACAAACTCTGCGACGTGATTGGGAACGGTGGCCACAAACCTCATCGACATCTTATTGTTGTTTATGTCTTCATCGCTCCTTTCTTTTCCCTGGTCCATGCTGATGGGCATCCATTGACACTTCCATTCTTTCCCGTCTGTACGTCCTCAAAGTCATTCTTCCTCTTGTGCCTTATTCCCTCTTTCATTCGTCTCACCTGATCAATCACCCTCTCTCTCACAATTACTTGCATCCATCCATCTCCGTACACTCCTAATAATCATGTGGGAAAGGTCCAACAACTCACCTTGTAGGAACTCACCCTCTCCTTGCAACCAATGCCGCTTACTGTCTCTCTCTCTCCTTTCTCTTTGGTCCTTCTCTCTCTCTCTCTCTCTCTCTCTCCTGTCTTTTACATCCTCCTCATCCTTTTCTACAATCGTTTTCTTTCCCTTTGTATCCTCATCCTTTCCTTCCTACAATCAGTTTCCTGTCGTCATCCTCATCCTCATCCTTCTGGTCAGGGGTCGATCCTGTCTTCCCCATTCCTGCCGCCCGTTGCGTTTCCTCACTCTTCCCAATTCCAGAATTCCAGATCCTAATCTCGCATTAAGCAGTGCACCTCATGCAATGCACTGCGGGCATTACTTAATAAGGCTCTTTGCAGCGTCCCTTCCGTGGCCCCTGGCTGCTATAGCCCCTTCCATTCCTTTTACTGTACCTCCTTTCATATTCTCTTTCCTCCGTCTTACTTTCCTCCACCCTCTCTAAACAATTGTTTCTTAGTGCTTTGAGGTTTTCCTCCTGTTTCACCTCTCAAGCCTTTCTTACTGTCAGTTTCCCCTCTTAGCACTGAATGCCCTCATGAGCCCCAGCGCTTGGCCTGTGGCCCAAATCCTATAGCATATCGACTTCTCAGATCGATCATAACCAAAAGTTTATTAGTATGTTTGTGCAGGAATATTTACTTATTAATATTAGTATGTTTGTGCAGGAATATTTACTTTATTAATATTAATACGTTTGTTAAGGAATATTTACTGTATTAATATTAATACGTTTGTGCAGGAATATTTACTTGATTAATATTAATATGTTTGTGCAGGAATATTTACTTTATTAATATTAACACGTTTCTGCAGGAATATTTACTTTATTAATATTAACACGTTTCTGCAGGAATATTTACTTTATTAATATTAATACGTTTGTGCAGGAATATATATTTTATTAATATTAATACGTTTGTGCAGGAATATTGACTTGATTATTATGTTTGTGCAGGAATATTGACTTAGTTGTGTAATGGGAAGCTCAGAAGTTCAAGCGAAGATCCAGTACATGAGTTTCTTAGAGACAGCAATTCTCTTCGTATTTATTTTTCATTTATATGTTCATTTGTTCATTTATTCTATGTAGTTTTTGATAACTGATAATTATCTCCTCTTTATGTCTCTCCTGTTATCTTCTTCTTCTTCTTCTTCTTTATGTGTTTCCTGTTATCTTCTGTTGCTTCTTCCAGATAAACACGATATTATTCCTTGGAAGCTTCTTGAATTTCAGTTCAGTGGGCTTCTTCTTCTTCTTCTTCTTCTTCTTCTTCTTCTTCTTCTTCTTCTTCTTCTTCTTCCATATGAATATTGTTCTTTGTCTTCTGAATAATAATAATAATAATATATAATAATAATAATCAAGTAACACTCTCTCTCTTTCTCAGACTTTCTTGAACTCTTATGTGAACTGTATTGAACTCTCTTGAACTCACTCATGAACTCTTTTGAACTCCCTTGAACTCTCTCTTTTGAACTGTGCTGAACTCCATATTTTGATCTCTATTGAACTCTCTCTTGAACTCCCTCTTTTGAACTCTTTAACTCCCTCTTTTGAACTCTTTTGAACTCTTTAACTCCTTCTTTTGAACTCTTTTGAACTCCCTCTTTTGAACTGTTGAACTCTATTGAACTCTCTTTCTTTTGAACTCTATTGAGCTCTCTTTTGAACTCTGTTGAACTCCCTGTTTTGAACTCTATTGAACTCTCTCCTTTGAACTCTGTTGAACTCCCTTTTTTTGACCCCTTGAACTCTCTCCTTTGAACTCTCTTGAACTCTCTTTTGAAGTCTCTTGAACTCCCTTTTTAGAACTGTTAAACTCTCTCCTATGAACTCTCTTGAACTCTCTCTTTTGAACTCTCTTGAACTCCCTCTTTCACACTGTTAAGCTCTTTCCTTTGAACTCTCTTGAACTCCCACTTTTGAACTGATAAACTCCCTTTTTTTAATAAACTCCCTCTTTTGAACTCTCTTGAACTCCCTCTTTTGAACTCTCTTGAACTCTTTCCTTTGAAGTCCCTCTTTTGAACTCTGTTGAACTCCCTTTTTTGAACTGTTAAACTCTCTCCTTGGAACTCTGTTGAACGCCCTCTTTTGAACTCTGAACTCCCTCTTTTGAACTGTTAAACTCTTTTGAACTCTCTTTAACTCCCTCTTTTGAACACTGTTGAACTCCTTGTTTTGAACTGTTATACTCTCTCTCTCTCTCTCTCTCTCTCTCTAATAAAAAATCTCAATCTCAGTTTCACTTTCTTAACTGAGAACTTCATAAGGTCCTTAGGTGTAAATACTTACAATAATAATAATAATAATAATAATAATAATAATAATACTTTTAGGCTGTGAAATGTTAAATTAAATATCCTGCAAAATTTGTTTCATTTGCAGGATGATGAATTTGTCTGTTGCAAGATGGATGCTCAGTGTCAGAGTGCTGACGGAAGGAGACCACCAGACGACTTTTTTGAGTCGGAAGACATAGCTTTTCAGCGACGACAAAGGACCCAAAATGAATGCAAATGAGAGAGAGGAACCTCCCCAGTGGGGCCTCATGGCGCTGAAACCTCCTACGTTGTGTAGGTGAGTCTGGGAGTATTTGATGAGAAGTCTTCATGTACTTTCCCCCTTAGGTACAATGGCAGTATTAATCTGGGTGTGGCCTTCAAGGTGTATAAAATAATTGTATATTCATCAGTTGTTAAAATGAATATTCATTTTGTATGTTTAGTTGACAAAGGGGAGAGATTTGTCAAGAAACAAAATAGGATTTAAAAAAAATTGCCTGTTAAGTAGGAATCTGAGAATGCTGTCATGTCAGGGTGCTTTTAAAAACCACTCCAGAGAACTGAGGTGAAAGTAAATCATCAGAAGTACTTTATAAAGTCTCGACAGACATGACAGTTTGTCTTTGCATGCAGGAGGATTGACGAGCTCCTTGTGACAGACTACGTACAAACTTTTTAATTAAGATTTCTCTGCTACAAAAGTTCCCTTGCAACTATTTTGTGTAACTCACGAAAAGATCTTTTATTGAGTTATGAATCTGAAATTTAATTATTCTGTAATAATTCAGTTTTTAATATTCGACTTTTAAACCTGTTGGTCAAGAATATTAGTGTTGTATTTGGTGACTTAAATTTTAAAAATCTAAATGTTGGGGGGGGTGCAAAATATATAAAAGGTTTATGTATCAGTATACAAAGTGTCTTAGCACTTTATTTCAGGTGTTCAATTTCGAGAACTTGGATATCAAAGACTTAGATTTTTATGTCTGCTCAAAAGTGGCTAGCAGCACTTTTTGCATTTTCCAACTCCGTTTTCCCAATCCCCTTAGCAGGGTAGTGCCGTCAGTGCACCTCATGGGGTGCACCATAGGCATTACTAAAGGTTCTTTGCAGCGTCCCTTTTGCCCTGAGCTGTAACCCATTTCATTCCTTTTACTGTACCTCCTTTCATATTCTCTTTCTCCCATCTTGCTATCCTTAACCCTCTCCTAATAATTATTTCAAAGTGCAATTGCGAGGTTTTTCTCCTGTTACACCTTTCAAACCTACCCACTCTCAATTTCCTTCCAGCGCTGAACGACCTTGTAGGTCCCAGTGCTTGGCCTCTGGCCTAAACTCTATACAGTATTCCATTCCTACATATTCCTTCCCTTTGCGCAAAGTGTTCTTGAAGTTTAGTAAAAAGCTTCTTCAGGTGTCAGGTACAGATTAGTTGAGGTCAGGAACTGTGTGTAATTGTTGTCAGCTCTGAGATAACTAGAAAGTGTTCAAGTGCACGTTATAATATTATAGGGTCTTTGTCACTTAACAGACTTTGTTACTTCCCAGAAGGCCAGACAGACAGACAGACTCACTCCACAGAGTCTGTTAAGTTGGGGTGCTACTCGAGAAACTCTGAGACATCTTCATGACAGCCATTTGAATCTGTCTCAGATTACTGGCTGTATAATATTTGAAACTAGCTCTTGGTTCTTTTATACAAGAGTTTAAATGTCTGGAAATATATCCGAGATCAGATGTTGAAGATCTGATTCGTGGAAATACATCCAAGATCAGATGTTCAAGATCTGATTCGTGGAAATACATCCAAGATCAGATGTTCAAGAGCTGATTCATGGAAATACATCCAAGATCAGATGTTCAAGATCTGATTCGTATGACATTTGTAACACCGGAATCTAAAGAATATTTTGGGAAAATAGTAAAAATGTCTTTGCTCTTCTCTAACCAGTACTAAAGGACTCCATTTTATTTCAGATTAAGGAATGAACAGCAAATGAAAGAACCTCTTAGACAGGGACATTGAATCTTGGAATTAAAGGTGAGTCTCCTTTGAAATTGAAGTCTTTCTTGTGAGAGATATATATATATATATATATATATATATATATATATATATATATATATATATATATATATATATATATATATATATATATATATATATATATATATGAGTTTTAGTTCTTGTAAATCAAAAGTCAATTATTAAATATTTAATATTCATCCTGTACAGTCTAGCAGCTAAGTTCGTGAATTCTTCAATTGTTATTCATTCATATTCTCTTTCTTCCATCTTACTTTCCCGCCTTTCCTCATTATTGTTTCCTGGAGCAACTGCTTTGAGGTTTGCCTCCTTTGACACTTTCAACTTCCATTTCATCACTGAATGACCGACCTCATAGGCCTCAGGGCTTGGCCTATGATCTAAATTCTGTATTATATTCTATTTTAATATCTTAATGGCTTATTTCTTATTTAATTGTTATATGTGTAAGTCTCTGAATTAGCATTGTTTGGACTTGATGAATAATCTATTGCAGGCATTGCAACTTAAGCAGTTGCATATTACAGACTTGCATTAGATTATGGTCCTTGACACAGTCAGAATAATATTACCATATAGCCCCAATGCCTCCCTTTTTGTGGGTTATATACATCCGAGGGAACTACCTAAATCTAACTTATGTTATTCAGATTCATACATTTGCTCAGACTAAGGTGGCTAGGGATTTTTTGCATTTTAAAATTCCATTTTCCTTGAATTGTCTTGTCCTTATGAATATAAATTAAATACCAAGTGTACCAGCAAATTTAAATGCAATAACTCAGTCATGTAGGATGATTTCAGTTAGCCATAGAGCTGGTAATCTTGACTTATTCCAGCAGGAGATTTGGAACAGATTCCTGGTCAAGATTCTTTACCAAAACTCAAATAAGAATGCCAGTCCCAGTTTCAGAGAAAGAGCTGTAATCAGGTTGTTTGTGTTGCGGCACCTCAATTTAGTGGACCTCTGTACTTACCAGCGACTTTATTATTATTTTTTGCCATGCTACCATTTTAGATGTGATTTACCTCTAGGTAAGTCTGAAATTCAGTGTCAGGTGTAAAGCACAGCTTAATTTATGTTAGGAACTATGTGGAGTTGCTGTTAGCTGCAAGATATCTAGCAAATATTCCAGCGCAAGCTATGGTATTGGGTCTTTGTTACCTAACAGACTTTTTTTTACTCATCAGAAAGCTGGACCCCAAAGTATCTGTTGAGTTACTATACCTATGACTACCTGAAATATATCATCATTACAGCCATTTTAAATACATCTGAAATTACTGGTTGAATAATAATGCAACTGTAGCTCTTGGTTCTTGTGTGAAAGACACTTTTATATTATTAATTATATCTGACATATTCTCAGCAGTATAAGTGCTAGTCCACACAGTTTCAGGACCTGAAAATACCTTTCAGTAAATCTAGAAGCAAGCTTTGAAATGCTAAATTGGGTCTGTATGAAGTCGAAGTGCTTTTAATTTGACACTTAAAAGGCCTGTGGGATCAAACTCTGATCACTAGCTGGGGAGGAGAGAGAATTAACCGCTGGGATAGTATAGCAGTAAAGTCAATTGTGTGGTGTTGAAATATTCTAGATTACATGAAAACAGTTTGATTTCAAACCACGTTTATGCCCTGATTTGATGAACAAAGTATGTCATGCTGATTAGTAAGATGTTTTTATGAAATATACAATCATTTTTTTATATACCACACATGGGTAGTACTTCTTGACAACAGGGACCACTCCTATGTCAAAAGCCCAGTTATGCATAGGTAGGAAAATGTCTAATTCATGTAAAGATCCTTTTCTAAAAACTTGTCGGAATAGGAGAAAACTAACACTCACACAACAGGTTTATATTAAGACTAAAAATGTTTGATATTATGAAGGATAATTATCTTTCTGTACTACAAAACACTCTTGTAATTAGAATTCCCATAAACCTTTTAAAGCAGACTGCCTTAGGAACAAAGTAACGTTCACCTGATACTAGACTCATAATCTACTCTTTTCAGGTTCTCCTCCTCCTCCTCCGGTCATTGTGACTGACAACTGGGGCAGTTCCATAGCAGGATGTCTTCTTCAAGTACCAGGAGCAGACCTCTTCCTCACAAGGCATCGTAACGGATGTGCTAATGCTGAATGTCCAGACTTCATCACAGACAAAGGATCATGTGGTTCAAATTACTACGTAAGTTGCAAGTCGAGTTAGTACTATTTGACGTCTTAGGAATTAGTAAGCAAAAAGCCACAAGACTGTATATGAGCAACTGTATTATTCAAAATACAAAAAAGGTTAAAACAAAGGAGCTTTTGACCATTTGCACAGTTGTCCTCTTCAGCCAAGAGGACCTTTGTGCAAACTGTCCAAAGCTCCCGTTTCTTAACCTTTTTGTATTCTGAATAATACAGTCGCTCATATACACTATTGTGGCTGTTTTCGGTCTTGATCTCTGAATGGCTGAAAGTGCCCCAGTGGTACCTAGTGTGTATTACTAAAAGATTGATGTCATTACGTATTGATGTAGTTCTTGAGAAAGTGAAGTTTATCCATACAAGTGTTACAGCTGGGAAAAGAATCCTATTCATTTTCAGAGAAAAAGCCCTGATATAGAATTTAGGTTTCTGTTTCATGTGCATGAGAACTTCTGAAGCTTTTTATCACCAGTACAGCCATTTGCATCTTGTCTGAAATTACAGGTTGTACAGTAAAAGTCCTGTAGGTTTTAGCTGTCAAGTAATACTCACCCTCACATGTCCATAAGGGGTTAGTACCACCAGTGCACCTCACGGGTTGCACTGTAGGCATTACTAAAGGTTCTTTGCAGCGTCCCTTCAGCCCTGAGGTGCAACCCCTTTCATTCCTTTTACTGTACCTCCTTTCATATCTTTCTTCCATCTTGCTATCTTAACCCTCTCCTAATAATTATTTCAAAAGTGCAGCTGCTTGAGGTTTTCCTCCTGTTACTTAACCTTTCAAACCTACCTACTCTCAATTTCCTTTCCAGCACTGAATGGCCTCATAGGTCCCAGTGCTTTGCCTTTGGCCTAAACTCTATATTCCATTCCTATTTATTCCATGTGCGTGTTCTTGAAGTTTAGTAAAAAGCTTCTTCAAGTGTCAGGTACAGGTAAGTTGAGGTCAGGAACTGTGTGCAGTTGCTGTTAGCTCTGAGATAATATCTAGAAAGTATTCAAGTATAGGTTGTAATGGGTCTTAGTTAAGTAAATACCTAATTCCTTCAGAATAAAACTGAGAATGATATAAGGAGTTTTTATAAACTTTAAACTTAACAAAATTTGGAATAATATCATTGATTGAACAATATTGCAGGAACTCAGGGTCCAGACTTAATTTGTTTTGTATGTGTTACGGGAACAGATTCAACACTTTTTTGAAAGTGTACGTAGCGTGATCTAGCGATCTTACTTCAGGAAAAAGACGTGAAAAGGTTCACCCATGGAAACACTCACATTTTTTTTCTCTCTCTCAACTCTCTCTCTCTCTCTCTCTCACCGTGTATCGACTCTCTCTCTCATCGTTTACCAAAGCTCACCCACCCTAACCTCACTCATTCTCACAAAGCAATTAAATGGACTATTTAAAGAAACACAATCGTTTCTTACAAAAATAGGTTTATTATTCAAATAACCCAACAAGAAATGAATAAAGCAAAGCAAAGATTAAAATGCATAATAAATGAATTATCGAGTCAGATAACTAAACTCTAAACTGCAAAACACTTCTGATTAAAGAAGTCTCATTATGGCTAATAGCCTGGAAATCCCCAAAATCTCACATACTCGCAAATCAATAAATAAAAGTCATGTCAACAAAAAACAGTCTACCACATAAAGAGATTGACATTGCAAATGACTTGCATGTCCTTTTTCTCAAACTCCCAAGTCCACAGACATCTGTCGAAAGAATTAAACATGATAGAAAACTCCCAAAAATATATGAAATGCAAAACACAATAATGGAAAGTGTAAAATGCATAGCCAAGTTATGGCAAACGTAACATAACAAAATAATAATATAAAAGAGGTATGAATATTCATATTAAATCTCCCACACCAGTTCAAAAGTTCATAATGATTAGAAAATCATGGTAAAAATCACAAGTTCAATTTCCTCCCATAAAAACAGAGATTTGAAACTCTACCTTATCTGCCGATTTTCAAAGCCTGGATCCTCTCCAAATCTATGGCTGGACAACTGCAGTTCTATCACGTTAATGAACGATCAAACTCACTTTTAGGGCAGATTTTGGCATAATCTAGATCAAAGTAACGCACGTACTCACGAATATACATAACACTCCGGAGATCACCTGACCGGCAATATTGCTGAGCTTCTCGCGTAGATAGCTGAGGAATCAAACTATTTGCTGAATACAAAGATTTTACATCAAGTCTCTCGCCCTAGTTCCATCTTGCTCCAAAAATTCTTTCATCACATCTTAAAGCATTGAAGCTATGAAATGCATATATGTGTCCTTTAAATAGAGCTCGGCCACCCCATAAGAGCGTCTCGCTCTCCTTAACGGCAAACTAAAACAAAAGCATATGTATAAAACATAACAAAATAGAGCTATGCTCAATTAGCAATGTCTACTGCACTGCAGCTTTAAGGACTGCTCTCATGACGCACTTCCAAAGTCACTGGGGTTGTGTTCTTAGAGCCTTTACATGTAATCTTACAAACACGAATAAGCTTTACTACTCCCACAACAAGAATTTATCAGTAAAACAGCTATTAAGACAATTAAAATTGTCGGCATAATATATTCCTGATACTCGAACATCACGGAATCGTCGATGTCTTCAAACGGTGGAACCATCATTGGCACCTTGGTTGTAGGTACCGCCACTACCAAATGCTCGTTATGCGTATGACGCATAATTATCTTCTCGGAACTGTTGAATACAGCACGGCTAAGTACGAGAAAGTCCGTAGACATCACACGGCATGCAGCATCAAACAGCCTGGATCCTTGAAGAACGAATGATGTCGACTTGTTGCTCTGGCACATCATTGTAACTGCATACTCCTTGCAAAACACGGCAGGAAGCGTTCTGGTGGACACAATGTGGTAATCTCGCAGGAACTGTCTAAAGTCACATTCTGTCGGAGTCTGTCCATGAACTAATGATAATTCAAAACCACCCACAGACACAACTCGCAACTGAAAAATACTACTGTCACACACACACTTCTCTCTAACTAAAACACAACCTGTCTTACAATCAACTCCCGAACCTTGATATTGATCTCCCAAAATGAACATGGTCTCTAATCTATCCCATGTCATTACTGAGTCTCCCAAAAGCACTTGAAAAAAGGTCTAATAACAAAAAGGTTTCATGTTACTGAACCAAACAAAACTACTAATACAAAAGTCAAACACTCACAATGTGAACTAATTCCAAGTGTGTATCTCAGAATAATCACAGTCAACTCACTATTAAGCACAACAACTCTACGGGACTCACTCATAAAAAAAAATTCTATCCAACAGAAAAAAAAATACTCGAGAATCCTATCCAAACACTAAAAGGTATCATATCTCGTAAAAGACATGAAAGTTCTACTCCGGTTAGCAAATATTTCGCAACATCTGACTAATTCTCAACAAAATAGCAATTGACATAATGGCAATCACTCCCATGATCTTAACAACTACAACTACTCACAATACAGCTCCCTTCATTTTTTAAAAAAAAAGAAACTGAAAAAAAAACCCAAACACTCAAATACGATCTCCCAACCCGAAAAAAAAAGATCAGACTTGTTCGGTCCGATATACTAAGTACCTCCCCAAAAAAAATATCCTAAACAACACACATATTGCGTCAGATGATAAAACACATCATAACACAATAACACACTAACGCACTAACACATGGGTCAAATCTCGTATGAAATTAGCCCATGCCTCAATTCCCAAAATCATTCGAAAACAAATGATTAAGAACTTCAACATCTAAAATGAACAAGAGACAAAAAAAAAAAAATAAATATCATATATATATACAAACATCAACCCATTTATCCCTCTAACTATATACAAACGTTCCACTACATAACTATATACAAATGTTCCATTACATCCCAACTTTCTTCAACTTCGAAATACGAGTCAATTTCGTCACTCCAGTATTTACATCTTTAACTACAAATCTATTCCCTCTTTTGATCTCTACAATCTCAAAAGGTCCGTGGAACTTCGGACTTAATTTATAATTCAGATCATTCCGAACATTCACTTTAACAAACACTCTATCACCCATCGAAAAAGCTACTCCCCTCGATTTCGCGTTACTTTTCTCTACCATTGCACGCGAACTAAGTTCAAGTTCTTTACTGATACGTGCAAATCTTTCTCTCGCTGTATTTATCAACGAAGTGACCGTAACATCACCCTGAACTCGCTCTGGTAACAAATCAAAAGGTCCTTTCAACTTGTACCCATACAAAGCTTCTGCTGGAGATATCTTAATTGTGTCATTCATCATAGTATTGATACTATATCGCACTTCATCCAAAGATCTGTCCCAATGTGTATCGGAACTACCCACCGTCATGCGCAAAGCTTCGATTACTTTCCGATTCGCCCTCTCACATAACCCATTCGCTTCAGGTCTATACGGGATTATAGATACTTTCTTTATTCCCAGTAAATTAGCAAGACCGTCTAAAGTCTTATTAATAAACTCCTTACCATTGTCTGTGATCAGACATTCAGGAACACCATATCGACAAATTATCCCCTTAAAGAACGCTATAGCAACTTCCTCAGCTGATTTGTATTTCAGTGGGAAAATCTCGACAAAGCGAGTCAACTCGTCAACAATTACTAATAAATGTCTATAACCATAAGCGGACTCTGAGAAGTTACCTAGAATATCCATATGCACTCTCTGAAACGGCCTATGTGGTACGGGATATGAACCCAAACGACACGACACTGTCGTCGCTGGCTTATTCGCATTGCAAATAGCGCACTTCTTCACAAAAGCTTCTACTGCGGAAAACATATTTTTCCAAAAGAACTTTGACCTGACGTTTTCATACGTCTTGTCCACACCTAAATGAGGCGAACCAAATTTACAATGTACAATGTTTAGAACTTGTGGTACTAGACTCTCTGGCACGATGATTTGTGTAATCTCACCCATGCTTCAAGTACTTCGCAAGTTATACTTAACTTTCCTCACCAATAAATTATTCTCCAACTCTAGACCAGAAAAAGGCAACTTATACCCTTTCTTCGGTGAAACTCCCCTAAGAAATGCCTTAGCATCTGACAACAATTTATCTTCATCTTGCTTTTGTTCGAGCAAGCCTATGTCCCAAGTGACATTTTCACCCGTAATATAACACACTGCGTTACTCTCACTATCACGAATAACAATCTCTCCCGAGACTGCCGACTCACTATTTCTCCCCGAAGTATGCACTGTAGAAACGTGTATGTCCTCTACATGCGATATCTCAGAACTACTAATATCAGAGACATTAGACACCAAATATTTACTCTCTTCTCCCACACAGGATTCGGTGTGTACTTCCTCATCCTCGACCGGAAAGTATCTGCTCAATGCATCGGCAACTACATTATGCTTACCTTCAATGTATTTGAGGTTTGCATCAAAATCTCTCAATGTTAGGAACCAACGTGCTCTCTTGGGCGACAAATTTGGCTTATTAAAAAGCTCTAACAACGGTTGATGATCTGTAAAAATCTCAACTTTATTTCCCAACAACAACATCTTAAAATGAACAAGGCTAGAGACGACTGCGAAAGCCTCCTTGTCCACAACTGACATCAGCCTTTCGTTACTACCACGCGTTTTGAACTTTCTGCTATAAAAAGCAATTGGGTGTAATTTCCCCTCAAATTTCTGCATCAAACACGCACCTATACCTTCCTGACTCGCGTCAGTCACTAAGGTGAACGGTTGACTAAAATCTGGAAACTTCAAAACTGGTGGGTTCACCAAAGCGTTCTTAAGCTTCTCAAAAGCTAATTGTTGACTATCACCCCAAACAAACTTAACGTCTTCTCGTAACAAATCTGTCAATGGAGACGCTATTGTAGAAAAATTCCGCACAAAACGGCGAAAGAAACCCGACATACCTAGGAACGAACGAATCTGTTTCCTGGTTTTGGGAACTGGAAAATTCACAATGGCTTTAACTTTCTCATCATTCACTCTGACTCCCTCTTTAGAGATAACATGTCCTAAATCGACAATTTTCCTCTTCAGAAGCTCACATTTGGCCAATTTGACCTTTAATCCAGCGAACCGTAATCGCTTGAGGACTTCTTTTAACACCTTTAGATGTTCTTCAATTGTATCTGTGCATTTGAGAATGTCATCCATGTACACAAACACCGACTTTCCTAACAAGCCATGAAGTACTGTGTTAACCAGTCTAGTAAATGTTATTGGGGACCCTTGTAATGTCCCTTTGGTACCGAAAATGCTGTATATTTACGGCTACTCTCACAAAGGGGAACCTGTAAAAACCCTTGCATTAGATCTATAGATGAATATATATTCTTGCCACCGATCTCAACAAACAAATCAGGCAAACAAGCTACAGGATATCTATCTGGGCATGTTTTTTCATTCAATTTACGAAAATCTACACAAACTCTGATACTACCGTCTTTCTTAGGAACTGCAAGCAAAGGAAAATTAAACGGAGAATTGGACGGTCTGATAATGCCTTCCGACTCCCACCTCTGAACTTCTTTTTCTACTTCTTCTCTGATCTTAAAAGGAATTCGATATGCTGGAATATATATGGGATTTGTGCCCTTTTCTAGGCGGATTGAATGTTCTAAAACATCTGTAACTCCTAATTTATCTCCCTTCAAAGCAATGATATCTAGATAGATATTCTTTCAACACTTTCTCTACTTTATCTGAATACTCAGGATAATCAACTTTAGCCAAATGTTCATGCAGAACCTGACTTCGGAACTGTTGTCCTCGTTAGGAAACATATTCCCGTCTCCACAAAAACTCACTAATTTATGCTCTTCATTAAACTCTTCAAAATCAATTACATAAGTACCCTTGTGATATTTTTTCACTGAGTCTTGATAGCTAACTAATTCTACTGAAGTCACGCCTGCGACTGAAATTTCATTCACTGACACCGTACTCACAACGTCTTTGAATTTCTCGGTTCCCTCAACAACGCACACTTGAGAAGGAAAATTCTTCTCTTTCAGCGACACTTTAACCAATGTAGGAACTCGCGGTTGCAATTCAATATCTTCCAACAAAAATCCTTTGAAAGATCTTTGCGGAATATCTTCACTCTCTAATGACTGTGTTACACATGTCTCCGACTGTGTCTTAGGTTTCTCACAAGTTTTTTTCCTGTGTATATATGGAACAAAACAACCTGACTCACCTATTGTAATCCCCTGAACTCCCGTAAGAATGTTGATGTTATGTCGCATGCAAGAAGGGTGTCCTAGCAAAACCATTTCACCTAAGGCTAATCCTTCTATGACCAAAAATGATTCTACTATTGTCTTTCCACCGATACAAAGCGTAAGAAATGACGAACCTAAAATATTCAGTTTTCTTGCTTGTACATCACACACTGTCTCACTAGAAGGGACTAATTTGCACTCTGGAAACCTCGAGTGAAAAAGTTCAGCATTTACTAAGTTAACTGAGCTACCGTAATCAATGAAAATAAGAATTTCATTGCCATTAGAGAATCCACGTACAAACGGCCTAGGTTCTAGTGACTCTAAGACCTGATTGCTCATTATCCTGTGTCCGTTTTCGAACTTATCTTGTGAAAATTCTGCTGTTCCTTTGTGTATCTAGAACTTGCATCATGTGGAATTCTCCTGTCATATCTAGAAAAACCTCCCCGTGACTTCCCTGAATAATCTCTATTCTTCGTGGCTGGGCAAAATCTCCATCCATGATCTGAAGATTTGCAAACTGAACAATATCTCACTCTGCAATTTGATTTACTATGTCCTATTTTATCACAATTAAAACAACGTATCGTTGTGACTGATCTCTCTGGAATTTTCTTCGATTCTACTCGTGCACATGTCTTCGCTGTTGCATCATTTCCCGAATGCGAGCGACTATCATTATTCTGTGGTTTGGAAACCGCAGCCGACATCTTTGCACCTCCCTGTACAAAAGTACTGTCCAGTGTCGGGCATTTTGCTAGATTTTTGTTAATCTGTGCAAACAAAAAGGATTCGTCTGTATCCTGATCAATTCTCTTATCAAAACTATCTACAATTACATCTGGGACCGACGTTAAAAGGCAAGCAAAGTGTAACAATCTTTCAAAATTATCTAAGGAGATATTATTTCCAGTTACCCATGGAGAACCTGTTATAGATTTCTTTAACTCAACTACTGCATCAAATAAATTCGCACTGTATGTGACTAGTGAATCATTGCCTTTCTTTATTTTGAGAAACTCTCGCAAATTCCGAACTGCGCATTCACGTTGAACTCCACCATAAGTAGCTCGTAGAAATTTCTGCAGTTCATTCCAAGTTTTACACCTTCTGAACCCGAAACTGCGTGCTCGTTTCCCAATATCTCCTTTATCTAAGTCCAGAAATGATTTAGCCTCTGTTAAAGCTTCAGCGCCATTCGTAATTTTCTTGGAATTCAGATAATTGTTCACTGACTCAATGAAAGTTTCTATATTTTGGGTTGGCTTCCCGTCAACTAACCCTTTAAAATTACTAATTCCCGCGCTAACGCTCGTCACTTTATGCACCACAACTGATTGGGATGTGCTTGCTGCATCGTCCGGCATTTTGTGAGTGATCACACGCCCTGAGCGTAACAACATAAAAAAGAAACCAAAAAGAACACTAGAGAAAGGCAAAAGTTACCCCCTCTAAAAGAAGAACAGAAAACAGCGTTCTGCGCAACTTACGAGAATGGGGTACTTACCAATTTGAAACAGAAAACGGAGCAGCTATCTCTCTACTTCTAACCTGTGACGTACCCACTCGAAGACGAAGCAAAAAAAAAACCAGCGCGATTCTTGTTGAATCATCATTTGCGTAATTAACTCACAATCGCCACTATTCACACTTATTTGGGTATTTTGATAACCCCAAAATTGCTCAAGAGATCATCCAGATCTATTTCACAACTCCCCACTCCCAGTACTCGAATAGAGACGGAAAAAAACAAAGATTCCCCGTATTAGCGCGTAATCACCCATGTATACACGTAATCACGACCCACTCAGTCATTCAACACTGACTCGTCGCCTTAGGTGAGGTCGGCTATGCCTTGGGCATCAACGTTACCAATTAGTCTATTAGTAATCTCCCTCTTTCGCCATCATTAAAGACATTAAAATTCATAAGGTACCGCTGCCACCATTTAAAATCATGAGACACCGCTGCCAGCATTTAACTCTGTTACAAGAAAACAGAATTAACACTTTTTGAAAGTGTACGTAACGTGCTCTAACAATCTTTCTTCAGGAAAAGGCATATGAAGGTTCGCTCACGATAACACTTACATCCATTTTTCTCCCCTCTCTCTCTCTCTCTCTCTCATCACTTTCCGAAGTTCACCCACCCGAATCTCACTCATTCTCACCAAAGCAATTAAATGGACTATTTAAAGAAACGCAATAGTTTCTACAAAAATAAGTTTATTATTCAAATAACCCAACAAGAAATGAATAAAACAAAGCAAAGATTAAAATGCATAATAAATG